>CM067311.1:28239698-28427198 GCA_034231615.1 Meghimatium bilineatum
GAATATAATCTACAGATGACAATACACAGGACAAAGTCGACGTTTCGGACCAATATGCCTTTTTCAAGATACGGACATAACATACAAACATTAAAAAACCACAAGTAAAAATGAATGCGTATCCGAGTGAAATGAGGTACTAAGATAGATACCGGAAGCATACGAACAGGAAGTACACAAAGACGATAATACAGGTGGAACGAGAGGAAAATGAGACGATTTTCGAGTGCGTACCTAGATCTATCATTGGTGGTGCAGGATCTGATGGCAGTGACCTGAATGTCAAGGACACCACGGTGGCCATCGCCGTTGAAGTGATTGGCCACAGGAGTGGGTGTTCTGTGTTTGATAGCATGCAAGTGGTTACAGAAGCGGTCGCTCAGTCTAAGGCCAGTCTCACCGATATATTGCTTACCACAGCGTTTTCATATGATCACGTAAATAACATTACGGGATTCACATGTAAAGGCCTCATCGATGGAGAAACTGGCCTTGGGGAATCAGATGGAGCGCATCGTCTCATTTTGAGTTGGGTACCATCAAGCCATTTGGACTCAATTCCGACCACTCTTTCGCTTAGTTCTCGGTCGTATTGGTCTTTGTTACGTCATCGTTTTGTTCCTCTCGTTCCACCTGTATTATCGTCTTTGTGTACTTCCTGTTCGTATGCTTCCGGTATCTATCTTAGTACCATATTTCACTCGGATACGCATTCATTTTTACTTGTGGTTTTTTAATGTTTGTATGTTATGTCCGTATCTTGAAAAAGGCCTATTGGTCCGAAACGTCGACTTTGTCCTGTGTATTGTCATCTGTAGATTATATTCTGTGTTTTGTTATATGTACCATATTTACATCCGTTAGTGATAGTGTGTAGTGTTTTAGTCATCATTCAGTAGGACTTCATTACCTGTTTTACACGTGAGTAATATTTTATAAAAAGTAGTGGGGATAGGACACACCCCTGGCGAACTCCTGATTGAATTTGGAACTTATTGGACACTCCTGCATTTATTCTTACCTCACATTGGCTATTAGCATAAAAGCCCTTGCATATATTAATGAAATGTTCTGGTACTCCGTATATTGATAGTCTTTTCCATATTTGTTGTCTATCTACTCTGTCGAAAGCCTTTTCTTGATCGACGAATGTGATGTATAATTCCTTGTTGGTTTCTGTGGCTCTTTCTGTTAGCTGTCCAAGTGTAAATATAGCATCCGTACAGCCTTTGTTCTTGCCGAAGCACATTTGGGTGTTTTTAAGTTGTGGTTCAATGTATGATCGTAGTTGTTGCAATATTTCGTTAAACAATTTTCCTGTGTGGCTTAGTAAGGATATCCCTCTCTGTCTTTTGTGCAGTCTCTCTTACTGCCTTTTTTCTTCCATTTGTGAATGATTGTCGCGTTCCTCCAGTCTTCTGGTGTTTATTGCTTCTTCCATATTACATTGAAAAGTCTGAGTAGACATTATCCCACGCTCTCTGCTGTTGCTTTGATTAGTTCTGTTTGTATGTTATCTGAGCCTACTGCTTTGATTGTTGGTGCTTTGTTTATTGCATTTTCTATTTCCGATAGTAGTATATTTGGTTCAAGGCTCGCTGCTGTAGTGTTTATTGTTGTATCTTTTTCTCCTTCATTTAAGTTGTGTAGTTCCTTGAAAGATTGTTGCCATCTTTCCAATATTTGCTTCGGTTCTTTTAGTGCATTACTGTTTTCGTCATTTATTATTTCTATTGGTTCATATATATCATCTTTGTTTCTCATGTTCTTGATTTCCTTGTAAAACCTCTTTTGTGAATTTTTATAATCTGCGTTTAGCATATAATCTCCATATTCTTTCCATGAGTTGATTTTGACAGTTTTAATGACTTTCTTGGCATTTGTTGTTTCCGTCTTTTATTCTATGTAATCTGCTTGGTTTTTACTTTTGACCCATTTCTTATATTTCAGTTTCTTTTCTCTTGTGACATTTTTGACTTCTTTATTCCACCGTGCTGTTATTTTTTGATTTCTTTACACTGTAGTTCTTGTATCCGCATGCTTCTCCTGCTGTTTGTGTTATAGCGTCTTTAAATGATTTCCATTATTCTTCTGTTGTTGTAGTACCTGCTGGTAATTATTCGAATTTTTCTTTGATTTTTTGTGTGTATTGCCCCCTACCGTGTCGTCCTTAAGTTTGTGTATTTTAATTGTTTTTGTTTTGTTATCTTTTTTGTTGTCTTTTTCTTTTTCTTTCGGTTTGTTTTTACAGATACTATTACGGTTTTATTGTCGGTATCTACACACATGTTTGGTATGGCTCTTGCGTCTGTTATTTTCCTTCTGTTTGTTCTTCTTGTTAATATAAATTCTATCTGGCTTTTGCAGTTTAGATATTTCCACTTGTACTAGGTGTGAGCTTGGAATTATCTGTGCTTGAAGAATGTGTTAGTTATAAATAGAACGTTCTGAATGCATATTTAAATTAATCTGTAGCCGTTGTCATTTATCCTGATTATTTTGTTTCCGAACGGTCCAATGTATTCTTCTATTCCACATCTTTCTGGTCCCAAGTGGACGTTAAAATCTCCTAATACAAATAAGTTTTCTTCTGTGTTATTGTTGTTTATTATAGCATTAATTTAATCAAAAAAATATTCCCTTTGCGTATCGTTGTTGTGTGCATTACAGGGTGCGTATGTTTGAATGAATGATTATGTTTTCGTTGTCTATTATAGCGGTTTTCGCGATCAACCGTTCGCTCATAAAGGCCGTGTTTATGCCATTTTTGGACACCGCGAGGTCAAGGATGAAAGCTACGCCATGTTTTGCTTTCGAATTCTGGTGCACACCACAGTATATTCATGTGTAGTCCTTGTGTGGTTTTTTTGTTACCTTGGCCATTTATTCTCGTGTCTGCTAATCCTAGTAGTTTGATCTTTCGTTTTTCCATCTCTTCTATTAGATCTACAGCTTTATTCTTTAATCCGCAGATGTTAATGGATCCAAATTTCATCGCGTTATGTTTAGTCGTCTCCTGAGCACTCTTCATTTTTCTATGAGCAGTGTGTTTCGTCGCTGTCGATTTGCTAGATCTGTCACAGCGTTGTTTCAGAGTTTCTAAATGGTTACTATGTGTTCTAATCTATCACATTCAGATGTAGAAATCACCTATTCCATCAGAAATACACTGAAATACCGAAAACTACTACCCGATCTAGAGGCTGGCAGTAAGATATCCAATGTGCCCGCCATCTTGACCGGAAGTAATTTCAATTTTGTTATATAATTGAGCATCGGCCGGGGCCTCTGAAATCTTGACAGTTGTCTAGGGGGACGGGGGGTGTCATAAAGTCATTCAGTGTTGACATAATTTCTGGTTTTATTTTTGCCTATTCTTGACCTCTAGTCAACAACTATTTTTTTGGGCCCTTTTTTGACCTCTTCCTCGAGTCAATACCTGTCAAGAATTCATTCCCCCCCCCCCTCTGCTTAACTATGTCAAACAATCCCCCCCCCCACTCCAAGCAAAATCGTATAGCAGGAAAAAGCAAATTACGAAAAACCTACATGATTTGGTTCACATTCTTAGAATCACGTTTCAAATTTGATTTTAATAATAAATCCCACTTACTATTTGTCAACAACTGCCCAACGCTTTTTTTACCCCTCCCCTCCCCAATTATTGACATAATTTATGGACGGCAGAAAGACAAGACTTCAATTTCCAATCAGCTTGTGCGTTCTACATGCCACTCAACGCGTATAAGCATTTAACAATATTGACTTTTCTGCTAGTCATAGATCATCTATTTTCTATCAATGAAAGATGGTTATGAAGATAGATGACAGATAACTGCACCTTTCTATGGCGCGCAGAAAAAGGCAATTTTCTCCAAGATAAAAGCTATTTTATTTCCATAATTTAGACCAGACTCATTTGAAATCAGGCAGCCGCATTGATGGCCATTGCTGTCGATGTCCCGGAGAAATGACTTCATTACTGCTGGATAATTTTTTTTATTTTTGTGGAACGTATTTTCACCGCTATTTTCCACAGTTCCGTTTCAGCAATCTCATTACTCTCTACTACACATTCATCTTTCATCACTCCCACAAATATCCCTCCTTCATTACTCCCACAAATATTCCTCCTTCATTACTCCCACAAATATCCCTCCTTCATCACTCCCACAAATATCCCTCCTTCATCACTCCCACAAATATTACTCCTTCATCACTCCCACAAATATTCCTCCTTCATCACTCCCACAAATAACCCTCTTTCAGCACTCCTTCATCAATGTTTTTATTTCGCTATCTCCCTTATTTTTATGTTTTTTTCTCTCTGTCTCTTTCTCTTCCACTACTTTCTTACATCCATTCTATATTTGACTTCTTCTTCCTTCAACCCACACCTCTTCCTCTGCTCTCTTTCTCGCCACTCGTCCTCCCCACTCACCCACTCCACTCTTCCTTTCTCTACTCGTCATCTCCTCTTTTCCATTCTCCACTCTTCTCCCCTCTATTTCTCCCTACCCTCTATCTCTCTCTTCCACTACTCTATTACATAACACCTAGTTTTCTTCCACCCTCCCAATCTCTTCCTCCACAAAAGAAGAAGTGACATCATGGGACAGAGTTTGAAGGTTAAATGAGAGATGTTTACTTATAGTGTGGGTGAGGTAAAGAAAAGTGGAGTGGCAGATGGAGTAGAGTTAGAAGGGTAAATGAGAGATGTTTACTTATAGTGTGGGTGAGGTAACGAAAAGTGGAGTGGAAGATGGAGTAGAGTTAGAAGGGTAAATGAGAGATGTTTACTTATAGTGTGGGTGAGGTAACAAAAAGTGGAGGGGAAGATGGGGTAGAGCTAGAAGGGTAAATGAGAGATGTTTACTTATAGTGTGTGTGAGGTAACGAAAAGTGGAGTGGCAGATGGAGTAGAGTTAGAAGGGTAAATGAGAGATGTTTACTTATAGTGTGGGTGAGGTAACGAAAAGTGGAGTGGCAGATGGAGTAGAGTTAGAAGTGTAAATGAGAGATGTTTACTTATAGTGTGGGTGAGGTAACGAAAAGTGGAGTGGAAGGTGGGGTAGAGCTAGAAGGGTAAATGAGAGATGTTTACTTATAGTGTGGGTGAGGTAACGAAAAGTGGAGTGGCAGATGGAGTAGACCTAGAAGGGTAAATGAGAGATGTTTACTTATAGTGTGGGTGAGGTAACGAAAAGTGGAGTGGCAGATGGAGTAGACCTAGAAGGGTAAATGAGAGATGTTTACTTATAGTGTGGGTGAGGTAACGAAAAGTGGAGTGGAAGATAGGGTAGAGCTAGAAGGGTAAATGAGAGATGTTTACTTATAGTGTGGGTGAGGTTACGAAAAGTGGAGTGGCAGATGGAGTAGACCTAGAAGGGTAAATGAGAGATGTTTACTTATAGTGTGGGTGAGGTAACGAAAAGTGGAGTGGAAGATAGGGTAGAGTTAGAAGGGTAAATGAGAGATGTTTACTTATAGTGTGGGTGAGTTAACGAAAAGTGGAGTGGAAGATGGGGTAGAGCTAGAAGGGTAAATGAGAGATGTTTACTTATAATGTGGGTGAGGTAACGAAAAGTGGAGTGGAAGATGGGGTAGAGCTAGAAGGGTAAATGAGAGATGTTTACTTATAGTGTGGGTCAGGTAACGAAAAGTGGAGTGGCAGATGGAGTACAGTTAGAAGGGTAAATGAGAGTAGCGTACGTCTAGAGTGGTAGGGGCATATATTGAGGTGAGAGTGAGTGATACGGTTTAGAGTAGGGAAAGTGTAATAGTAGTGGGAAGATGCATTTGGATTGTTCTCCTAGCCTCCATACTCTAGGCGTACACATCTCCTATTTACTCCTATAATTATGTTCCATGTCCCGTCATTCCACCTTTCGTAACCTCCATCACTCATTTCACCCTCTAACGCTGCTCCATGCTCCGTAACTCTCGCTTTTAATTTCAAATCTATAGTCAACATTCTGTTACTCAAACCTCGCCTTTTCTCCCTGCTTTCTTTACACACACACTCTCACACACACACAAACACACGCACGCACTATACTATACATCGCCCTTTTTATTTTTTTCTATTCACACACACACACGAACGTACGTACGCACGCACACATACATACATACAGAAACACACACACACGCACGCACACACACACAGATATATATATATATATGTATATGTTGTTGTTCGTCCATCACAAGTGATGATGACCATTTGTTACATCCACTTTTGAAAATTCAATGTTAGTTATGTCCTTGATTATATATATATATACACCACATCCCTCTATTTTCAAAATATTCCACCTCTCTTCTCAGTTTTCCAATGTTCCCTGTTCCTCATGGGAACATCATTTTGTTAGAGACAACTCCCAAAACTCAAAACAAACTTCTTGCCGACAGCAAATCCAGGCCACTGTTTCGGGGAGTTCTAATTGTTCCATACTGCTGTCAGGAACTACAGTCAAATCTTAGGAAACGAATTTTTGACATTTCATGAATAATACAGGCACAACAATCGGTAAAACTGGTATCTCGTCTGTCGTCGTCACCATCTACATCCTTATAGATTAACGACCATTAGGAAACAATTGGGAATATGATGTTAGCTCAGGAATAACACAGATGCTTTCCTTATTGTTATCAGGCCTTTCATATTTATCCTTGTTTCTTGTACTCTTTCTTTTTGGATATTGTTTGTTTCCATTTGATTTCTGTCGATTGTTTCTTCATTATTTCGTTCTTGATTGTGCTTTTCCATTTATTGTTATTTTCATTGTATTCATTCTTTCATTGTTTCTTTCTTACATTTTCATTTTCATTTTCATTTTTTATTTTTTTTATTTCGTCCTTTGCGTTTTTTTTATCTTTAACGTTTGCATTTTATTTTCTTTCTCACTTCTTGCTTTAGATTCCTCTTCGTTGCTTTAACTATTCTGTTATGTTTATTTTTAATCAAACTTTTAAGTCCCCCTCCCCCGCCCCCTCCACAATTGTTGACGCAATGTATTGACAATCACAAAGTTTTACTTATATAAATAAATAGGTTGTCAATATTATAGTGTCGGCGGCAAGGTGGACAACATTATAGGATCAGCGGGAAGCTGAACAACATTAATGCTCGGGAGGTTAGTTTAAAACTTTTTCATAAGGTTGATTGTTGATTCTTGATTAGTAACAAGCGTCACAGCACAGGGGCATTCCCATATATGCTCTGCTTGCCGTTCCGTCAGCCATGTTATAGTGTTTTTACACCTATAGTGAAAGGTGTAAAATAGTGTAATTATACGCTCAGTGTCCCAGTCAGTTGTTGATTACATGTTCTTCTGATCTTTCCGGAGAGAGAGCACTTTCTCCCATCGCCTCTGGTCACTCCCTTTTCTTACATTCTCTGAATATGTACATTTTCACGTTCGACTTCCTCCTCGTCTTCTCTTAGGGTATCCATGACTGCTCTAATCAATTCAATCTTGTCTCTTCTTATCTCGGTGCCGTTCACCAAAACTTTACCAGCCAACACATCGGCTCTTTCGTTCCCCCCGACCCCAGCATGACCAGGACAGTAAATCCATGTAATTCTCTGCGCATTGTTGAGAAGAGTGACCCATTCAGTTCTGATCATACACTTTTCTATCTTGCGCGGCATACTTTGAGAGTCCGATAGACTCACTGAGTCTGTTGGTGGTTGCGTCGCCAGCCAAGTGAGAGCTGCTGTCACTGCTTCTATTTCCATTCTTATACTCGATGGTGTAGTGGAGTAGGCAGCTGACTTCTCAGCTAATTTCTTGCCATTTTGGTAGTCCAAGAAACCCCAACCACACCAGTCTGTTTCTTGCGTTACTGAGCCGTCTGTGTAAATTATTGTATCGTGTGGCTTCGAGTGCTGCAGTATGAGTTCTTGGATCATGTCCTCTGTTCTGATGGCAGCTCAGTCACGGCACTCTCTTTCCATCTGCGTCTCCACTGTTGTCAATAATTTTCTCTCTTTGCCAAATGTCACCCATTTACAGCCTCTTCCTACTTCCTCCAAACTCTGAGTAGAGTAACTTCTTCTGCCACCCAGGAACTTCCTCTCTTGATACGCCTTCCTTTTGTGCTGTCTAGAAATTGATGTAAGACGTGATGATCATTATTGGCGGCCTTGAAGTATTCTAACCGAAAGACTGGTCAAGCCTACAGCCTGGATTTTTAAAAATTCACAGTAGAGAGTAGTGTAAAAGTTGTTGTCGTTAACCAGACACACAAGACCTGCTTTCAACAGCGGTGACCAGTCAAAAGAACGACAGCTCATTGTAGATTTTATTAAATCGTCGCTGGACCACATTAAGCAAGTGTGTGACTTAAATCCACAGCTCGCTGACAGCATCATTAACAGCACTCGAGACAAAAGGAGCAGTCGTCGGAGTGACGGAGTACGTGCTCTGTGGTTGACATCTGTTCCGTCAGATATAAGCTCAGTTTTTTTCACTACTCTCTACTGTGAATTTAAAAAAAATCCAGGCTGTAGGCTTGACCAGTCTTTCAATAAGGTATTGGATTTAAACGCTTTCTTTTGTCCATATGATCTTGACGTAGTGATGTCCGAGTCTAGGGGCCAACGCATATAGTATTTTTAGATCAGATTGGCTCTCCAGAAAGAATATATTAGCGGGCCAGAGGTGGACAGCGGGCTTATAGTGCTCACACCTGGACATAACACCTTGCAACAGAATAACCTGTCTTTCTATGCATCTCTTCTCTGAATATAACCGTCCACATCAAATAAGGATACATGACAAAGTGCGACTCTTGCAGATATGATTGATAGCTCTGTAGTTTCTAGTGATGCGCACCGTAAAACTGTCTATAAATTACGAGTAAATTTAAGTAGGAAGCCAGAGGACAATTTTTAAAAATTCTTGAGACTAACGGTAATTGAACCAGTCCGTTCTACGGCACCAAATCGCCTAGCAACAATTGAACACGCGTTTATCCGTACTTGAAGCAACATTGTATTGTCTATATATGTTATCCATGTTTACAAGAAGACCTATCGGCCCTTGTATAACTAATACGGAAATTATGTTATGTGTTTGTTGTTACTGAGGATATTTCAATACCTGTACGGGATGTTTGTTGTTGTTGTAATAGTCCTTGTCTCGATTGGTCCGTTCGGGTGACTTTGTGTGCACGATTTGAATGGCTTGATGAAATCGCATCTTTTTTTGGAGATGCGGTTAGTCAAGTACGGAAAAACGCGTGTGCAATTGTTGCTAGGCGATTTGGTGCCGTAGAACGGACTGGTTCAATTCCCGTTAGTCTCTATAAATTACGTCGGCATTTAGCAAAGGTTGTCGTCTGAGAAATGTTTGACAGTTTTATTAACTTAGTTTAATTAATTTTTGTTACAAGGGAGAAGGAGGTTTGACAAAAGTTTACATCAACAAAATAGTTTTTTATACGTCAATTAAATTGTTTGAGTCTGAAATTTTTGTTTTAAAAATCAGAACAAAATGATGTAATTTTTTTTTCATATTTTCTTCCGAAAGAAACTTTGGGGTGGGGAGTTAAAATTATTTGACATAATTATGCAGGGGGGAACTCCAAATTGTTGAGATTTTGTTTACAAGAGGGGAGGGGTAAAATCATGTGTTTACAAGAGGGGAGGGGTAAAATCATGTGTTTACAATTGTTGAAGTAATGTTTGTGCATCATCTAACCCCCATAGGAGCATGGGAGCACTGTTATTTATGAATGCAGTATCTGCACGTTGAATTTCAAGACCATCTAAAAATATCACAAGCTATTGTTGATTTATTTATTTAGATGATTGCAAGAGTGCGAGACGAATTATTGTATTGATTTCCTTTGTGCGGTGTACCGTACATATAATTTACAAAATTATGTTAAACCTAGCAATAAGAAGATACATTTCAGGAAACATAGGTCGTTCTGCTCCAGAGAGCTTAAAGAAATTGAAGGAATAAGGATAAAAAAAGAATAGAGGTTATAGGCCTACACAGCAAAAGATAAAATTGAAGGACAGAATGTCTCGGCAGGGGTAGATATATGCCCATTATGTGTTTATTTGCAATGGCTATCTGTTTCTATTAGTTCTGTATCGATTCCCATGAGTTTCGAGTAATCGAGCTCGTGTATCGTTTCATGCAATGCGGAAGTTTCTTCAGAGTTCTGTTTCAAATCAAGAAGACACCAACTCTTGCAGGCCTGCAATTCTTTGAAAACATGTACTCACTGCGCAAAACTGAAATCCAACAGGTAAAGTGGGAAACGAGGTAATAAAGTTTTGCTAATAATACGAAACAAACATAGGCACACACACAAATCGACGTTTCGACGGAAAGATTTTTGTCAAGGAAAACATTCACATATAAATAAAAACAAGTAGGGACGACACAACTTGTGTTCACATGTCTAGTGGAATGGCCGAAATAATATAAATGAGGTCAAAGGTGAGATAAACAGGAAATGTACAGAAATAGGAAGTATACAAAAACATACCCGAATACATATGAAAACGAGAAGTAACGGAATACACTAACTGTGCATTGTCCATCTTGGCCTCCATTTCGTTGTCACCTGCTCATATCTCTTTCTTCTCGATGTTTTCTCCCTTTACACGTCCATACCCCACTCTGATGGCCTTAAGGTTCTTCCTCGACAAGTACCCTCATCCCTCTGTGTCTGCCTCATCTCTCATCCGTCTTGCTGAGCTTATACTTACTCTTAATTCCTTTGAGTTTGATGGGCTTTTCTTCGACAAGATCAGTGCCGTCGCAATGGGCATCAAGATGGGTCCCAGTTATACCTGCTTGTTTATGGGTCACCTCGAGCACCAGGTGTGGGAGTCTTATGATGGCTCTTCCCATTGATGTTCCATAGGTATATCGATGATGGGATGGGTACCACTGATATGACTGAGGCTGACCTGTCACGCTGCATTCATTACATTGCTAACTTTCACCCAGCCATCAAGTTCACATCCGAGATCTCCACCTCCTATGTAAACTTCCTGGATATATCTATCACTGTTCAACCTACCTGTCTTAGCACATCGGTACACTACAAACTGACTGATGCACACAGCTTTCTCCTATATATCTCATCTCATCCTTCTGCCTGTCGTGATTCACTTTAATTCTCTCAACTTCTTCGTCTCCGGCGTCTGTGCAGTGGTGAGGATGACTTTCAAACCCCGACAGGGTCCTTCAGTCTGCCCTGTCTCGGGTGTGCAGCCTCTCCGTCAGGATACCCTCTCTAACACTGGGAGATCTTCTCTCTCTGACAGAGTCAAACTTGTCCTGACATTCCAACCCCATAGCGCTGCTGTTCGTCGTGTTGTACTCCGACACCTTCCATTTCTCAAATCTGATCCTGAGACACATGAAGTGATCTGAACCCCCCCCCCTCTGGTTACGTACAGGTGGGACAAGAACCTCAGGAATCTAGTGGTCCGGAGTCATCTTAGGCCCGACGTCCCCTTTCATTCTAGCACTAACAGCTGCAATCGCCCTAGATGCTACACCTGTCCGTATGTTACCCAGACCCGGTGCGTCACATTCTCCAAGGCGACTTTCTCCATCGAGGAGAGTTTCTCCTGTGTGTCCCGGAACGTCATCTACGCCATCATCTGCAAGCACTGCACCATGACGTACATAGGTGAGACAGGTAGGAGGCTTGCTGGCCATTTATGCGAGCAACTATACAGCATTAAACACCATTAGTGATATCATGTGGACGTTCATTTCAACGGCACAGGCCATCGGGGCGCCAAGGATATCCAGATGACGGTCATCAAAGCGTGCTTCTCCGACGACCGGACCCGTCTGGCTCTTAAGAATCGCTTATTTATACGAATTTGGCACTCTGAAGCCTTTGAAAATGAATGCGCGCTTAACATACGCTTTTATCGGATTGTTCTGTTATTTCTCTGTCTCGTTTTCATATGTATTCGGGTCTTCTGTTTTGTATACTTCCTATTTCTGTACATTTCATGTTTATGTCACCTTTGACCTCATTTCTATCCTTTTGGCCATTCCACTAGACATGTGAACACAAGTTGTGTCGTCCCTACTTGTTGTTTTTTATTTATGTGTATATTTTCCTTGATAAAGGCCTTTCGGTCGAAACGTCGATTTGTGTGTGCGCCTATGTTTGTTTCGTATTATTTGCAAAACTTTATTACCCCGTTTCACGTTTTACCTGCTATTCTTTTAGAAGACTTCTTCTCATCTGTGGTAAAATTATTTTAGTAGTAGATACAAGATGTCTATAACGTCATTACACACTCAATTAAATTGTTGGTAACGGTACATCACTTGAATTGTGGGTATGCAGTACAAGTTCGTGGATGGAACCCCACCCCCTCTAGAAAACTAGAACAAGACTTTCAGTACTAGAAATTTAGTTAACAGGTGGGTGAAATTACCCCCCCCCCCACCACACACACCGTAACGATTTTATTACCAAACACAAATCATCACAAAATTCAATAATTCTCATGAAAAGAGGGAACTACACATGAAAATAGGCGAAAAATCTGGGATTTTCTTTACGTAAACCTCAGCAATTTACAAAGGGCGTATCTACAGTCAGGGCGAGGTACTAATATATGTGGCTTTCTTGACGAAACACCATGTATGAAAAATCACAATAGCTCATGTCAATTGTGTATTGAATTCATTTGCTCCTAGGGCAACACTTTTGTTTTTTATCAACGAATGCAAATTATAGCACCTTTCACTAGCTTTGTCCTCGAACAAATGTCATTAATTATCTGATTAACCGTCTAACGTATTAATACTATTTATTTGCACGTGGTGTTATTTTTGGTTATACCCAAAACATTTATACTTCATATTTGTGCACCACTTCCAGTTTGTATGAACGAATGAAACCCTTTGATCCTTGTCGGCATACAAATTATTGTGTCTCTAAAAAAATGAAATTTTACAACTTCAAACAGTACACCAGAGCAGTGTTGCCACGTAGTTCTGGCAAATCTCGAGGCGCTGCCGTCCAAGTAGCCAAAACCCACGAATGGACCTTTAAATAATTATTAAGCAGAATAAAATACAAACCATAATTCTTCCGATATTTATATTCCTCTTGTTTTATTTAAACACGTGATCTCACATCATCATCATCATCAGGTGCCATGCCGGGTGGCGTAGGCGGTCATGGATCTCCACAGCTCTCTGTCCACAGTATTATGTATCAAAGTCGTTGTTGTTTCTTTGCCGTGCCAGGTTGTCAAATTATCTAATATTTTCGCACGTTGTCGCCCTCTGTCTCTGGTGCCTTCAATCTTGCCTGTTGTGATTATGTTCTCTAAACCTGCCGGTCTCATGAAGTGGCCAAAAAAAAGAAGATTGCCTTTTTCTTATATTCTTTATTAAGGTCCGTTTCGCATTTAACTCTTTTAACACCTCTAAATTAGTTTTTCTGGCAGTCCATGGTATTCTCAGCATTCTTCTGTAGAACCACATCTCTGTTGCCTCCAATCTCCCACTTTCCAGTTTGTTTATTGTCCAAGACTCGCACCCATATGTTAGTATAGGGGTTATATAGCACTGCAGAACTCTCTTTCTCACCTCTAATGACAAGGTCATATTACACAGTATATTTTTCATTTTTCTGAATGTTGTTTTTGCCTGTCCTATTCTGCATCTTATTTCTGTTGAACTTCTTCCATCTGCTGTAATAATTGTACCTAGATATTTGAATTGGTGGACCTGTTTTAATACTATATCATTCACTATGATCTTGCAAGGTGTGTTATTTTGTGTCTTTGAAATAACCATTACTTCTGTTTTTTTATATTTAGGAAGAGGCCTTTCTCTTTGCTTTCTGTGACTACTACTTTAATTAAGTTTTGAAGGTCTTCCTCACTTTTTGCAATCAGAACAGTGTCATCCGCATATCTCAAATTATTTATGTTATGTCCCCCCACTGATATTCCTGGGATATCTACTATTGCACGCAATATGTTTTCACTGTATAGAGAGAACAGGTCTGGTGAAAGCACGCATCCCTGTCTGACTCCTTGTTTTATTTGTTGAAAAGGGCCAAATTGATTTCCTACTCTTATTGCTGCTCACATATCTTCCAATAATCCTTGATTATATTCAGTGGCGTAGCCTGACGTTTTAGTGTGAGGACCCCAATATACCTTATTATTAATAGGTAGCTCTCCCTAACCTATTTTTTTGGGTCACACCAGACTCACAATTTTACTTCTCTATATACAATACAGACTTGACAAAATGCCCAGTGATCAAATCAAAAAGACAATAGGCATCATATTCTGCATTGAATATATAGAGAAACCTCAGATAAAATGGTTTGGACATCTTAATAGGATGATCAACTTTCCAGAAGAGCTTATAACAAGATGGAATCAGGATACAGACCTAAAGAAAGACCTAGGAAGAGGTGGATAGACAACATCAAGACCATTCTGAATAAACATGACTACACCTCAACTAGAGCAACACACCTAGCTCTGGAAAGCAGACTACATCTCCTTCACAAACCTTTACGCTCAATTGGAATCGTTGAAGCTATGATAACACCACTTGGTAATAGACAATACAAAAGTAGTTTATTTTTTAAAAGAAAAAATATACCTTATATAGTTTTGTAATCTATCTTTTAACAATATTTGAGTGTGGTAAACTTATTTTTTCCACATTTCAACAGTTATACACACCACAATTAATTACACACACACAGAAATAATAGCGTATGGCTTATGCATTGTGTACGAGATAGAGGTTTTCAGTTTGCAATTCTCAGAAAACGCCCCATCATAAATTATTTCTAACTGTGCGACTGGACTGAAGCCAGCGTATACTAAACTTGGGTAAACATTTATAGATCAACGTGTTTTCCTTCCCCAGGCACTACGAGACGTATTTTTTTCCTATTGTCATATACTTTTTTCTGACGTCAAAGATAGTTCAGTGTGTATAAATAGTTTTTAATGGAAGCAAAGGGATTGCATACATCGTACATACATCACATTTCAAAGGCAAATACTTAGTGTGTTCCTCAAGGGTGGATAACCGTCAAATAAAGAATAAACAAGCTATTATCTTTTTGCAATGTTTATAGCAAATATATATTAATTTGTGTGGAATAGTTACGTTGTACGCCGAGCGTTCTTCTTCTTCTGCGTTCGTTCTAAAACTCCTGCAGATTAGCAGAATATAGTCCGGAGATCGGAATGCGTTGTGTCATGGTTTACAGGATTACTGCGATATCTACGCCTTTCGGCCTGACACATCCGACTTCAGCATGGCTTTGGGTCACTGGCCCTATATGGGATGGGGCAGCCAAATCCATACCACAACCTCCTTAGTCTCATTTTACGACATGCGTGGAAAGTAAACAATGTTGCTATTCTTTGCTCCCCTTTCGGGCCCCGGCAACACACGGTCGCAAAAATATGTTTGTGAGATGTATGTTGCAGAGTTCTGATCTATATCTCAAATATGTATGTGAGATGTATGTTGACAGGTATACTTCTGATCTATATTCCTAATAAGCAGAAAATTGAAACTAATGAATGCGTTTTAATGAAAAAATAATAATGTGTAGGGCTTATACCATAGGTTTCCAAAGTGGGCGGTACCGTCGCTCAGTGAAGGTTGAAGCCATCTAGGGGGCGATAATTGGTTCAGAAGATATTGGGGGGGGGGGTCTGCTTCAGGCTGTATAGTGGCGGTGGCTTCTCTGTTAAATATCTCCTAATAATATCTCCTATCACTCCTACTATTTTGAAATGAACTATGTATTCTATCGCCTGAATTAGTTATGTCATTAATGCTCTTTGCTGTTTCAGGGGTGTTGACAGCTCCGATGTAAGCGACCAGCATCGAAAGTATCTAAACCTAATCCAAGCCTCTTTTTTTCTTTTCTAAATCTTTTTTTCTTTCTTTTTTTTGTTATTGTAATTGAAGCTAATTAGAACAAAAATTATAATTGCTACTGCAATTTTGTGTATATGAATGAATTACAGTGGAATCCCATTATAACAAGTTGATCCAGACCGAGAAATATGTATATAATAACAGACATTCACTATATAAAGTATAAACAATAAAAAATAAATATAATTTATGGATTTTGAAAACTACTGTTATATAGGAAAATTTGTTGCAATTTGTTTTTCAATATAGAAGGTTTCCACTGCAAATAAGAACAACAGATGGTTGATTTCACACCGTGTCCAGAAGCACTTGGACTTGTCATTATTTTCCAGAAATAAACAACAAATCTTAGAGTAAAAATAATCCGTTTTAAAGACAAAAGACGTTTGTTTTCGTGAAAATATAAGTGAAAGTAATCTCACATGTAGCAGTAAAGTATTTGGTTAACATAAAAATATCTGTTAGCGATATATAATAAAATATCATTAAATAGCCGATAAATCGGCGGTTGGTCGATTCGGCCTTGAATTCAAATCTATATATACCAGTTTAGGAATAATATTCATTATTCTTTTGTGTACTTTCCCAATAATTCATCAGTCGAAATTGTGATATATAAGTGGAATCATATAAAATGCAAATTGTATCTTTTATTTTGTGAATATCATTGTAAATGTTATTATCTCATAATATCTGAATCTAAGTAAAAATGTCGACACTACAGTATTGAATATGTGAAATATGGTTATATTCAATATCATATGAACCAGTTATTACCTACGTGCTTGATTTGTCACAAAGTATTTTCAAATAAAGCAATGAAGCCTTCTAGGTCACAATATCATTTGAATATATTGCATTCTGTCAAAATGTATAAAGAGTTGTTCTATTTTCAAGTACTAGAAACAAAATCTCTAGTCCAATAAACAAGATACTGACGGATTACACGTTTCTTATAATATTTCTTTATTAATCACGAAAGCTGGAAAACCACACGTTATTGGTGAGGAATTATCTTGCCTGCACTAAAAGGAAGTCATACACACTATGCTTCATAAACCAGCGTCAGATATCATTCGTATAATCGTTTTGAGCAATAATTCAGTTAAAGCGACATGATTGTATCGAAAGGCTGATTCTGGAGAATGGAGTGGAGAAAATAAGGAAGACCAAGATAAACGATGGACCAGCGACATCGAAAAATATGTGCACATGTCTCTTGCCAATGCAGGCCTGTTTATCCATTAGAGAGAGGCTTTCAGAGTTTCCATGATGAAGACAACGTTCTGGAAAGAATATGTCACTTTTGCATATATATATATATATATATATATATATATATATATATATATATATATATATATATATATATATATATATATATATATATATATATATATATATATATATATATATATATATATATATATATATATATATATATATATATATATTAATAAATAATAATATTTAAGTGCAAAGAAGAATCCATGAAATGGCTGAACAAATTGAAAAATCATTGTGTGATTGTTTGCAGACATGCAAATTTTCCATTCAACTGGATGAACCATTTCTCCCAAATAAGGAAGCACTACCCTTACCATACGTACTATTCATAAAAGATGGAAAGGTTTGTCAAAAATTATTATTTGCTAAATATTTGGAAGTGGACACAAAGGGAGAATCTGTATTTAATACCGTGAATAATTTTTTTAAAGAGAAAGACATTTCTATTCGTAATATTGTGTCTTCTGCTACTGATAGTGCACATGCAATAACAGAGTGCCACACGAGTTTCATAGCGCTTTTGAAATAGGCAGTACCAAATGTACTCGCGATACATTGTGTACATCATTCTCAACATTTGGTTGTGATGATTAAGTGAACGCCTGCATACGGAGCTCCACTACGCTATTATAGCAGGCTACAAGATTAGAAGCAATTCATTGAGTGGCAGATTGTTTAGCAAATTTTGTAGTTTAAAAGATGAGGATTTCAATCGTTTGCTGTTCGTTGTCTTTTTAAAAGGTATTTATCTGAATCAATGTTATAATTTGTTTGATTGAGTACGAGTATTCCTAGGAAACGGACGATAGATTGATAGCCAACCTGATTATATAAAAAATTGCATTGCTTATTTGACAGGGCTATATAAAATATTTATTTAAGTCAATGTACAATTAAAAGTTGATGAAGAATTGAATTTTTTTTTCAACACGTTATTGCCGCTTTTTTAGGGAAACTTCTGTTCTTCTTCTTCTTTCGTTCACTTGAAACATGTCTATATCTGTAAATCTGTCTCCTTAATAAAACTCACTGTCTTTTGTAGTTTATACAGTGTCCCATAGAGCTTTGATTCCAGTGTTGTTTCCTCTGGCCAATATGTATGCCCCAGCGTTTCATGCTCAGAACACTCTTGAAGTATATGTTTGGCACTCTGTGCTGCCTTTCCACATGTACACATGGCAGTGTTGCCAATCTTGAACTTTGTATACATGTGACTGCGTAGTCGGTTGTGTCCTGTTCTGAGACGTAGAATTATAACTTACTCTGATCTGTTCATAATGTGATAACCATCTTGTGTTGGCGTTTGTGGCTTTCTTATTGACTTGATCATCTGTTTTTTCTGATGGTAGGTGATTGGTATATCTGGTTGGTCTTCGGCAGCACCTTCCTTAGCCAGTTGGTCTGCTTTTTCATTTCAGGTATTCCACAAACTTCTGTTGAAACAGTATCTCGACCTAGAGGAATATAACAACTTTTCAAATTTATCAGAAGTATCTCTCAAACAGGAAGATTTACTTGTATAATGTTAAAACTTGGAGATTCTCCATGCTGTTGTCAATGACCGATTCAAAGATATTCTAAACATGAAAATACCAAATTGTGCTCTAGATCCTTCCTTTATATGTACACACAGCAGGATCATAAAATCAAGAAGAGGAACTCATTGTCGGTTGGTTGCTGATCCAGCGGTCCATGGGCTCATGCCCTTTGACCCAATGCCATTGTTTGAAGAGGAACTCATAGAACACGCAACAAATGAAGTCTCAAATTAATATTATGTAGTGGATATCAAATGTTCTGGCTTCAGAAATCAATGTCAACACTCTAACCTGGATTATGGAAAACAGCGCAGCAGTTATTAATTTCATTTACATTCATTTATTTGGATGAGCGCGGGTTTAGTTCTGTAGCGAATTTATTGTTTAAGAAAAGGAACCGATTACATATAACTGAGCTTGGCGATTTAAGACTTTTTAAACGATAGTTGAACCAGATATAAAAAACAACTTTAAAAATGCATCAGGTTCACCCTTTAATTTAATTTCTTATTTTGGTTTGTATTTGTGCTTTATAAGTTCAAAATAAACAATTTTGTAATATATTTGATGGGTTTTAATTATTACAATAAGATTCATAATAATGTAGTGATATTTCTTAGTATGTATTTCGAATTTTCATATTTACACCATTGCATGAAACTGTTCATAATGTTACTCCTGCATACACTTTACAATCATTACATATGGGATATTTTCCATCAAATTTAGTATAGAAATAACTGCGTTCAAGATAAAGTACATATTGACCACTACCTTTAAATGATTTAACGGCATAAACCGCGCTGTTATTATTAGCTGCTAGTTACGTTAAATGTATCAAACGCCAGCGGACAATGGGCAATGTTATAATTGTGGGGGGGGGGGGGCGTTACAACATTTATGTCTTGAAAAGGGTGGTGGCCCGAATAATTTTGGAAACCTATGGTCTATACCAGGTATGTCAAACGTGCGGCTCGTGGGCCGCATGCGGCCCTTTGCAAGTACGTGGGTGGTGGTCCGAATACGTTTGGGAACCTATGGTCTATACCAGGTATGTCAAACGTGCGGCAAACCTTTGCAAGTACGTGTGTGGCCCGCACAAAGGATGCTGCAATTGTCTCATTTAAAGGCGAAAATTTCAATTTTAATACTTTAAACTGGGTGTATAAATCAGAAATCTGGCACGGTGCTACGTATAAGAAAACAATACGGCTATTTTAAGCTAGTAAGAGTTTTCTATCTATGAATATTGGCAACAGTGACCGGAAGTAGCAGACAGGTTGTTATTGCCATGTTAAAATTTGAAAACATTAATAAACTGTATCTTGTGAAATCGTGCCGGTAATTATATTATTTGTTTTTATGAAGTACTGCATAAACTGACACCGTTTAAAGTGACTATAGTACCTTCAAATAAGAAGAAAAGGACACGTGATGAAGAAAGGCGAGTATTTCAAGAAAAATGGGAACTACAGTATTGGTGTACAATGGTGAATGGAAAGATACATTGTTTAGTATGCAATAACCCCGCCGAAGACGGATGTGTCGGGCCATTGGCGCAAATAAAACGGCGACACAACGCAGTTCCATTCTCTGGACTAGATCCTGCTGGAAATCTAGTAGGACCATGGTCATGCTACAAGGGAGATCCAGCAGGAGTTTGAGAATGAACGCTGAAGAAGAAGAAAAGAAGTATGCAATAACAGCATTGCCACGCCAATATAGCACAACTTAAATATACATTATAAAACCAACCATCGATCCTGCGATAAATATGAGGGATTAATGCGTGTTTCAAGACTCACTGAATTGAAGGCTAATTTGATACAGCAACAGACATGTTTTACAAAAATAGATCACGCCAATGTCGCTTCCGTTACTGCAAGCTATGAATGTCGCATGAGTGGGAAATCTTACAGTGAAGGAGATTTCGTGAAGCATTGCCTTGTAAAAGCGGCTGACATTGTGTGCCCACAGAAGGCACTGTTATTTAAGGATATTTCGTTAACCAGGAACACCGTTGCTGGACGGATTTATGAAATGGCAGATGATTTGAAACAACAGTTGAAGGCTGCATCATCCAAATTTAAACATTTTTCTATTGCTATTGATGAGACCGTTGACATCACTGGAATAGCACAGCTTGCAGTTTTTATTAGGGCCTGTGACAGTGAATTTAATATTTATGAAGAACTAATTGAACTAATTCCAATGCATGACACTACAGCGAGCGAAGACATCTTTGAAAAAGTCGAGCAGATTCTGCATGACTATGATTTTTATTTGAGTAAACTTGTATCTTTATCTACTGACAGTGCTGCGAATATGGTTGGCAGACATAATGGTGTTGCTGCCAAGTTGCGAACACAAATTGAGAACTCGTATCCAGATTCATCATTGGCACATTTTCACTGCATTATTCATCAGCAAAATTTGTGTTCAAAGTCTTTAAAATTGAATCACGTGCCTAGTTTGGTCACAAAAAAGTGAACTTTATCAAATACAATGCTCTCAACCTTGTCAATTCAGTCAGCTGTTAGAAGACATAGATAGTCAGTTCACCGATGTTCCATTCTACACAGCAGTCCGGTGGTTGTCATGTCACAAAGTTCTGAAAAGATTTTATTTGCTGAGACCAGAAATTACTTTATTTTTGGAGATCAAAGGCAAAAAACACTGATGAAATGAAAGATGAAAGTTGGATCCAGGATCTAGCATTTGCTGTGGACATTACTGCACATTTAATTTATCTTAATTTGACATTACCATGGCCATCTGGAGAATTTTCAAGGAATAAGGTTATAGTTTAACCTCTTTTTTTAATTACTTCTTGACACTAAATACCATGTTCTGATTTCATCACAATAAATATCATGTTCTGACGTGATCACAATAAATGACATGTGCTGACTTCTACTACTAAATGTCATATTATAACATCTAACACTAAATGTCATGTTCTAAATTCTAGTACTAAATACCATGTTCTAACATCTAACACTAAATGTCATGTTCTAAATTCTAGTACTAAATACCATGTTCTAACATCTAACACTAAATGTCATGTTCTAAATTCTAGTACTAAATATCATGTTCTAACATCTAACACTAAATGTCATGTTCTAAATTCTAGTACTAAATGTCATGTTCACACACAAAATATCTTCATTCCTAAACTGGTATATCTGGCGCTACTTATCATTTTTGTCTGGTTTCAACCTCAGGTAGTCCTGGTACGCTGGAACGAGCCGTACCAAAAGCTAGCCACTTGTGACAGCCGTGGTGTCATCTTTGTCTGGATCAAGCACGAGGGAAGATGGTCTATAGAGCTCATTAACGACAGAAATAGTCAGGTTAGTACCAGATTGTTAATATCGATTAGAACAATAGTTCTAATCAATAGTTATTTTGATTTTTGAAGATGGGCATTATCAATAACAGCGTTAAGCCGTTTTAAGTTGTTTGTTGATGGTTTATATTCAATAGAAGAAATTTTATGTTACATTTGTAGATGATTGAGATTAATTAGAACACTGATTGTGTTACGCTATTTGTAGATGATTGAGATTAATTAGAACACTGATTGTGTTACGTTATTTGTAGATGATTGAGATTAATTAGAACACTGATTGTGTTACGTTATTTGTAGATGATTGAGATTAATTAAAACACTGATTGTCTTAATTAATTAGAACACTGAATGAGTGCCGTCTCCGCAACGAAGGTTGGCTGTAACGTATCTCCAACATCTGATGTCTCTTGTCTTGTTGGTGCACCCTGCTAGACTGTAACCTGTCCATCGTGTGATGTTACTCTCCCTCTTGTATCTCTGCCTACCTCTTGCTCGCTTCCTTTGACTTTACCCTCAAGTAAGGTCTTCAGTAAGGTGTCATGTCTTTTAATTTGTCCAAAGTATTTTATTTGCCTGATCATTATTTTTCTTAGTAGTTCCTTCTTCATTTTAAGTGTTTTTAGTATCTCTTTATTTGTTTTCTTCTCTTCCAATGATGTTCTCCCTATTCTTATATATATCCAGATCTCAAAGGTATTGATTTTGTCTTCTAATTGTTTATTTAGTGTCACTGTTTCAGAGCCATACATTAATATAGAATAGATGTAGCATTTTATAATTCTCATTTTCAACTTGTTTGTAATTTGTTTTTATGTTAATACATATATTAATAATTTTCTCATGTCATTAAAAGTACTTTAACCATTCCTATTCTCTCCTTTTAACTTCTGTTTAACATCTGCCATTATTTGTGACTATGTGTCCAAGATATTGATAATGTTTTACTTGTTGTAGGTTCTCTCCATGCATGTTTATGTTTACCTCCTGTTCTTCTGTGTATTAGTAACTCTTTCGTTACTCATTTCTATATAATCCACTTGCTGCAGAAGTAGGCCTCTAATTAAAATCACAACACGCCAATGTCAACAGGTGGTATTTCTTGTTGATGCAATATCTGTCTTAAAGGTAAAGGTACGTCCCATGGCATCTGCCGTCGGGGATGAAGATAACTCTTCATGTACTAAGCCGCAGCAACTATTAGGTAGGGTGGCCAGTTCCCTTCCTTGCTGTTTTTTACCTTCCCTAACTCATGCGTCAGGTACTCATTTACAGCTGAGTCGACTGGAGGAGTGGTCGTGTCAAGTGAGAAATCACAACCCGGATTTTTTTTTTTTTTAATGTCCGGACGTGGTTTCGAACCTAGCACGCTGTAACCAGATGACAGCAAGCAAGCTCGCTATCCACTAGGCTACCGCGCTCCTCTGTCTTACAGGTTGTTTAATTAGGGAGGGATCGTCGATCATTTTGGCGTCTATTAACGCTAAGCCACTGTTTTATAGTATATACTATATGTCATATAATTTTATATAACTATATTATATATGACTATATGTCATATAATTTTATATAACTATATTATATATGACTATATGTCATATAATTTTATATAACTATATTATATATGACTATATGTCATATAATTTTATATAACTATATTATATATGACTATATGTCATATAATTTTATATAACTATATTATATATGACTATATGTCATATAATTTTATATAACTATATTATATATGACTATATGTCATATAATTTTATATAACTATATTATATATGACTATATGTCATATAATTTTATATAACTATATTATATATGACTATATGTCATATAATTTTATATAACTATATTATATATGACTATATGTCATATAATTTTATATAACTATATTATATATGACTATATGTCATATAATTTTATATAACTATATTATATATGACTATATGTCATATAATTTTATATAACTATATTATATATGACTATATGTCATATAATTTTATATAACTATATTATATATGACTATATGTCATATAATTTTATATAACTATATTATATATGACTATATGTCATATAATTTTATATAACTATATTATATATGACTATATGTCATATAATTTTATATAACTATATTATATATGACTATATGTCATATAATTTTATATAACTATATTATATATGACTATATGTCATATAATTTTATATAACTATATTATATATGACTATATGTCATATAATTTTATATAACTATATTATATATGACTATATGTCATATAATTTTATATAACTATATTATATATGACTATATGTCATATAATTTTATATAACTATATTATATATGACTATATGTCATATAATTTTATATAACTATATTATATATGACTATATGTCATATAATTTTATATAACTATATTATATATGACTATATGTCATATAATTTTATATAACTATATTATATATGACTATATGTCATATGGATAAAATACATAAATGTATATCAACAACGTTTAGACCGATTTCCATGAAAATGTATGAGCATATATGAAACAGATGTTATATAAACGATCTGAAGTTGGGCACTGTAACATTTTAAACCCCAAAATGAAGAATAGTGCCCTATTATTTGCTCCCCTTTCGGCCCCGGCATAACGCGGGCGATATCAGTTTCATAACAGACTATGCAAATTGAAATAGCAAGACATTCTTTGATATTTTACGTTCACTAAGTTTGGATATAAATTTATTTGGATAATAATAAATACATTTTGGGAACAGGAAGTTTAGTTTTTGGAACAGGAAATTTAGGTTTGGGAACAGGAAGTTACCATTATATAAAAATGAGATTTGAATAGACTGTGTGTAAACCAAAGGATACGTTTTGAAAAGATGTATTTGTTTCATTTATTGTCAACAAGAGTTTAAAAATAATGTCATGTATTGGATATGTTTCATTTATTTTTATTTATAATCAAGTATCATGACGAGTGGAGTAGGTGAACATTTTCTCCGTAACTCTCTGTTTGTTGATGTATTATTAAATTTACTTGGTGTCTTCCTGAACGTCCTATGTAATATATTATTATCACATGAGGTGGAGAACAGAGTTCTTAGGGCTAACCTTTAATCCCCCTCCCCCCACTATTTAATGTCCTTTTCAGGACAGACCATAACCCAGGTCATTCCCTCAGTCCCTAACAGGACACCACTCAGATCATTCGACCACAAGATACGCCCCGATATAACCAAAGAAAATTATTTCACTGTTGAGAAGGGTGTAACTTTCTCAAGAAAGGCAAATCCAGTAATAAACAAACAACAAGAGAGTTCTTAGAAGTTATACAGAACAAATTCTTGTGTATGGAAGTGAATCTTTGATAATCAGCATAATAGTGATATATTATATAGATGCAACAGAGATGTGATTTTATAGAAGAATATTAAGAACGACATGGACAAATAAAAAGTTTAATGAAGATATATTGAAGAAAGTTAATTTAAAAAAGAGAATTGCTCACTTGCATCAGAAAGAGACAGTCCACATTTTCTTGACACACCATGAGAAGAGGAAAGATGGAACATATTGGGACAACAGGCAAGTTGAACAGCAAGAGAGGTAGGGGCAGACCAGGAGAGAAGATGATTGATAGAATGATATTTATGCATGGAAGGAAATTTGTATAAGAAATGATTGACGACAACACACTAAATAGAAGGCCGTGGAAAGACATAATAACTAAAGCCACACGGTATGTAACATAAGAAGGTGTCATTCTCTAATGCTAGGATGATTATCCGTCCAGTAGCCTTATCTTTGTGTTTTCACCCGTCTCCTTTTTCCTTTATATTTCCGATTATCACTAAATATTCAAGCTCTACTATTCTCATCACATTCTTAATATATCTTGACTGTCTGCTTCTAATTTTTGCAATACTTTGTCTGTTTACATCATCTCTGAAGATCTCTGTTAAGTTTTCTCAGCTGGCCATGGAATTGTCATCATCCTCCTGAGAAAAAAACCACAATTCAGTGAACGTTTGTTCACTTACGTTTTTATTGAAGGTACAGATGTTATCTAAGATGGTATTTCAAACATATGCACAGAAAACATTGAATGAGTGCAGGAAATTAAAGTCAGAGGACAAAATATCCACAATATGAGATATGCAGATGACATCGTTTTAAGAAAACTGAAATAAAAATCTACAGATTAATCTGGACAGGGCAGTGGGAAAAATTAGATGAAGGGATCATCTTTTGATTCCAACAAAATGCGTTGTGTGGTAGCATCTAAGAAAATGCAACTGTTGTACGTTTGTTTGTTTGTCTGTTTGTATCCCCAAGAATTACGAGTGATTTGCTTTTGCTTCTTGGGTGCAGTGAGGTTGTTTTTTCAGAGCTTTCATTCATATCCAGGAGATTTCAGCTTGGCGTAATGCAATACTTTTATTTTGAAAAAGCCTTCTACTCGGAGAGGGCCTATGGTACCGTTAATAAATAACGTCTTCAGATTATATACAATATTTCTCGAATCTTTGCACATTTCAATAACAGTGTTTGCATGTTGTATGACATTTTTGATGACGTTAACATTTTATAATTCATAATTGTACAGATGTCTTTGTATTTTATTCTGCCATATTTCTATGATTTCTTGCGACAACAGACATATTTTCCTTTAAAAATGTATAATATACTGTAGTTTCATAAATTGGTCAGTTTTGAGGAGAAACAATTATGTTATCGTTTCCTAAGTTTGTAAATGCGAGTTTCATAAGTTTGTAAATGCGAGTTTCATAATTTTGTAAATGCGAGTTTCGAATCATATACTTTAATTCGTCTTACTCGTGCCGTTTGATAATAGCGACAATTCATCATCATCATCAGGTGCCATGCTGGGTGGCGTAGGCGGTCATGGCTCTCCACAGCTCTCTGTCCACAGTATTATGTATCAAAGTCGTTGTTGTTTCTTTGCCGTGCCAGGTTGTCAAACTGTCTAATATTTTCTCACGTTGTCGCCCTCTGTCTCTGGTGCCTTCAATCTTGCCTGTTGTGATTATGTTCTCTAAACCTGCCTGTCTCATGAAGTGGCCAAAAAAAGAAGATTGCCTTTTTCTTATATTGTTGATTAAGGTCAGTTTCGCATTTAACTCTTTTAACACCTCTACATTAGTTTTTCTGGCAGTCCATGGTATTCTCAGCATTCTTCTGTATAACCACATCTCTGTTTCCTCCAATCTCCCACTTTCCAGTTTGTTTATTGTCCAAGACTCGCACCCATATGTTAGTATAGGGGTTATATAGCACTGCAGAACTCTCTTTCTCACCTCTAATGACAAGGTCATATTACACAGTATATTTTTCATTTTTCTGAATGTTGTTTTTGCCTGTCCTATTATGCATCTTATTTCTGTTGAACTTCTTCCATCTGCTGTAATAATTGTACCTAGATATTTGAATTGGTGGACCTGTTTTAATACTATATCATTCACTATGATCTTGCAAGGTGTGTTATTTTCTTTCTTTGAAATAACCATTACTTCTGTTTTCTTGATATTTAGAAAGAGGCCTTTCTCTTTGCTTTCTGTGACTACTACTTTAATTAAGTTTTGAAGGTCTTCCTCACTTTTTGCAATCAGAACAGTGTCATCCGCAAATCTCAAATTATTTATGTTATGTCCTCCCACTGATATTCCTGGGATATCTACTATTGCACGCAATATGTTTTCACTGTATAGAGAGAACAGGTCTGGTGAAAGCACGCATCCCTGTCTGACTCCTTGTTTTATTTGTTGAAAAGGGCCAAATTGATTTCCTACTCTTATTGCTGCTGTTTGTTGGCAGTACATGTTCTTGATTATTTCTTACTGTATAAATGTAAATAGAAATTATTTGGTCTTGAACAAATATGTTAACATTTTCATGTTCAGAATCGTTAAGTCAGTTCTGTAAAAGTTTTGAGAAGATTTTAAGTACAAATGAGTTATAATTAAAAATGTATGACTCAAATGGAATAGCTATATCACATAATACAGATATTAGAATATATTTTCAAGCTTTTCATTCAAGCTGGTTCAAAGTGCACTCATTTTTTAGTGAAAATTTCCAAAATTGAATGGCTATAAAATTTGTAAATTTACATAGCAAAGTTCTTAGTATGTGCTATATGGAACTATGTAAGCAATATGCATGCACAATTTCATCAATATAGGTTAATATTTAAAAACGTTATGAGTGCAGAAGTGATAAAAACATTAAAATTTCGCGAACGAACGATAACAAAATGTGCACATTAAAATTGGAATTCCTTACTTTAATAACCTCCTGCAAGATATAGATACCCTTCAGCTTCAACTTGTGCTTCTTCTAGACCCGGATACCCTTCAGATTCAACTTGTGCTTCTTCTAGACCCGGATACTCTTCAGCTGCAACTTGTGCTTCTTCTAGACCCGGATACCCTTCAGCTACAACTTGTGCTTCTTCTAGACCCGGATACCCTTCAATTGCAACTTGTGCTTCTTCTAGACCCGGATACCCTTCAGCTGCAACTTGTGCTTCTTCTAGACCCGGATACCCTTCAGCTTCAACTTGTGCTTCTTCTAGACTCGGATACTCTTCAGCTGCAACTTGTGCTTCTTCTAGACCCAATCTCCTCCTTCTCCTGGCTCTTCTGACTTCTAGGGTTGCCTCTGTAACCTTATTTTGTGCATTTAGCAGTCTCTTTGAATTAGTTCTTGCGAAGTAATCCAATGTGAATTTTCCGCAAGTCACTTCCAACAGCCTAAGTGGAGCTTGCAGAACTTGTGATCCATCATTAAAAACTAATGTTACAATGCCAACAGAAATATTAACAGCAGTCAACCCATTGTATAAGTGCTTTGGGCAGATTTGCCATAACGACATTGACTGTATTGAAAGATTCTTCAATATTTCTACAATACTGAGAAATATTTTTTACCGACATTTTGAATTAATTACTTGATTACAAATTGATACCGAAACTTGACGTGTGCAAGAAAGATTTGCAAATTCAAAACACGGCTATTTGCCACAATTACATAGGGAGGTGTTCATTGTTTTAATATTAATATGGACTGTTTGATGTTTTTCTCAAACATACTGAACATTTTTGCAATGTTTTTAAAAAACTCTGACACATCACAACATATTTCACAATTCTATATCTCAAAAACTATAAAAGCTATGGCCAAATTTCTTTAAGCAAAATGTGCATAAATTCATACTCCTTAATTTGATACCAGAATCTTCGTACAATTAAAACATGGGTATTTTTTTTCAATTTCCTCGGTGCATCTGTCCCCTGTATATTAACAGTATTGTTGACGTCAACTTCTGTCAAACCAATTCCCTTTTCAACAACTGTAACACTTTTTCTTACCACTACCCCGCCCCCCCCCCCCCAAAAAAAAATTAATTACGAAAATTGTGCATGTAAGTTTTACATAGCTGTTAAGTAGGTATTAGACTCTAGTAGCATTTCCGAACCTTTTTTCCAATATGTCCCACCTAAGTATTTATAAAATTCGTATGTCCCCCTATGTAACATATACATATTTGTTAATATTAACAAATTCTATTATTCCCCCCCCCCCTCCCTGAAAAATCAAATTGCCTCCCTGTATGGCGTGGATCCACGTTGGGAAACACTGCTCTACAGTCTTCATGCAGGTCAACTCATTGAAATGGAGAAGAGGGATTAATCCTGTCAGCAGAGATTGGTTCAAACTAAGATTGGTCAGGCCATCCCCTATATGAAAGCAGGACCACAGTCGTTCCCGAGAAAGCACAGGTGCTGAAAGAGATACCAGGCTGAGAAGCGCAAAGCAACCATGGTATAATGCAACCAGCTTATTGAGGTCAGAGATACCAGGCTGAGAAGCGCACAGCAACCATGGTATAATGCAACCAGCTTATTGAGGTCAGAGATACCAGACTGAGAAGCGCACAGCAACCATGGTATAATGCAACCCTCTTATTGAAGTCAGAGATACCAGGCTGAGAAGCGCACAGCAACCATGGTATAATGCAACCAGCTTATTGAGGTCAGAGATACCAGGCTGAGAAGCGCACAGCAACCATGGTATAATGCAACCAGCTTATTGAGGTCAGAGATACCAGACTGAGAAGCGCACAGCAACCATGGTATAATGCAACCAGCTTATTGAGGTCAGAGATACCAGACTGAGAAGCGCACAGCAACCATGGTATAATGCAACCAGCTTATTGAGGTCAGAGATACCAGACTGAGAAGCGCACAGCAACCATGGTATAATGCAACCAGCTTATTGATGCGAACGGGAAGAAGAGTCTGTGTAGCATTGTTATCCAAGTTCTATAACCAATAGAAATTCTTCATTAAAATTCTGCTGATAAAACTAGGAAGATCCAAATACAAAAGACAATTGAGTCATGTTAATTATAAGATTTCGAGAAATAGAAGCAGTTCTCTCGCAGATGAGCTGCGCCGGTGTATCTAGCAATCAAGTTGCCTGTTTTGTATGCACATTTGGGAAATCTCGTTAAAACTCACGAGATTTCTTTTCTGCATTGAACAATATTTTTGTCATAAATATTCCACACAGGAAGTCCTGGGTGTGACGTTAGCACACGTCGCCATGGAAACAAAACGTTGTTTGAATTCAAGAAATATATTTTCTTTGTGTGTAGATGCGTGTTCACGTGTTACCGGGACATACAGATGAGTTTTCGTGACATATACAAGGAAAGAAGTTTAGAGTGGGCAGATGCAAGGAAAGAAATGTGATCCAAACATCTGAAACAGGAGAATGACAGTGGCACAATCGTCTGTAGAAGCAGAAATGAAATAATTTCATTAAAATGTAGAACCAACAAGGACTAATAAAGCCTGAATAATAGTATTTAACATTCGATATGTGTAATGGTTGTTATGTCATTCCGTAATATAATTATATAAGTTTCTATAGGAAGTGTATTCTAATCCGGCAGCTGGAAATTGTGCATCCTGACAATGTTGAAAGCAATGGTAAACTACTGAACATATTTATATGGTCTAGAAAATACTGTAGCCAGAAAATACCGGGTTGTGTTGGTGGCGACGTCATGAATAGGAAATACTGTCAATTATCAATAGAAAATTACGATTTAACTGCATACTGGCAGGGGGTTTGTGTAAATGAGGATTTAACTGCATACTGGCAGGGGGGTTGGTATAAATGAGGATTTAACTGCATCCTGGCAGGGGGGTTGGTGTAAATGAGGATTTAACTGCATCCTGGCAGGGGGGTTGGTGTAAATGAGGATTTAACTGCATCCTGGCACGGGGTTGGTATAAATGATGATTTAACTGCATACTGGCAGGGGGTTGGTATAAATGATGATTTAACTGCATCCTGGCAGGGGGGTTGGTATAAATGAGGATTTAACTGCATACTGGCAGGGGGGTTGGTATAAATGAGGATTTAACTGCATACTGGCAGGGGGGTTGGTATAAATGAGGATTTAACTGCATCCTGGCAGGGGGGTTGGTGTAAATGAGGATTTAACTGCATCCTGGCAGGGGGTTGGTGTAAATGAGGATTTCACTGCATCCTGGCACGGGGTTGGTATAAATGATGATTTAACTGCATACTGGCAGGGGGTTGGTATAAACGATGATTTAACTGCATCCTGGCAGGGGGGTTGGTATAAATGAGGATTCATGCTGGCGTGGGGCCTTGTATAAATGACAGATTTAGCAGATAATTACGATAAAGCAGCCATTCTTAACTTCGCGGTATACCCCCCCTCTCCAGGGGGAGGGGGCAATGTATAGGTCTAGGGAAGCGGCAGAAAAAAATTAGGCATTTAGATTGGGTTTTACAAATAATTACAATTCATTTACAATATTCTACAAGTCATGGTACAGTTTATGGTTGGAGGAAATCCACAAATAGCACAATGTGTTCAAATAAGCCGACAAACTCAAGTCCCCGTATGCAGTGACAAGATTTGTTTCTCGTACGTCCGTAGTGAACTATATTTTAGAAAGACGAATGTTCAGAGTTCAGTGGCAAAATAAAACAGCCTAAATTAAATGTTGACAGACTAAGCTAAATCGAAAAAGAAATGCAGACAGTACAATACTGAATATTTAAGGTAAGGATTCATACCATCACCAGCAAACAAGCAGCTGTCACATACCATCACCAACAAACAAGCAGCTGTCACATACCATCATCAGCAAACAAGCAGCTGTCACATACCATCACCAGCAAACACGCAGCTGTCACATACCATCACCAGCAAACACGCAGCTGTCACATACCATCACCAACAAACAAGCAGCTGTCACATACCATCACCAGCAAACACGCAGCTGTCACATACCATCACCAGCAAACAAGCAGCTGTCACATACCATCATCAGCAAACAAGCAGCTGTCACATACCATCACCAGCAAACACGCAGCTGTCACATACCATCACCAGCAAACAAGCAGCTGTCACATACCATCATCAGCAAACAAGCAGCTGTCACATACCATCACCAACAAACAAGCAGCTGTCACATACCATCACCAGCAATCAAGCAGCTGTCACATAACATCACCAGCAAACAAGCAGCTGTCACATAACATCACCAGCAAACAAGCAGCTGTCACATACCATCACCAGCAAACAAGCAGCTGTCACATAACATCACCAGCAAACAAGCAGCTGTCACATACCATCACCAGCAAACACGCAGCTGTCACATACCATCATCAGCAAACAAGCAGCTGTCACATAACATCACCAGCAAACAAGCAGCTGTCACATACCATCACCAGCAAACAAGCAGCTGTCACATACCATCATCAGCAAACAAGCAGCTGTCACATACCATCACCAGCAAACAAGCAGCCGCCACATACCATCACCAGCAAACAAGCAGCTGCCAATGTGTCTAATATGCGGAAGAGTATTTTCAAATGAAGCCATGACACAAAGAACATTTGAAGACAACGCATCGTGACAAAGCAGAAGAGAATGTATCTTTATTTCAACCACTACGTCACAGTTTGCACAAACGGCCATCCATGACAAACATGTTTTGCAAATTTGCACACCAAAACATGGATTGTTTGCGTGCAACATGCAATATTTCACTGTTGATTGAAAAGTCTGGGAAGCCGCACACAATTGATGAAAAGCTAGTTCTCCCTGCAGTCAGTGAAGTTCTGGGCACTGTTTTACACTAGCAACCATAGGCTATAATTAGGAAAATTCCACTCAGTAATAGTTCAGTTCAATGACACATAGATGAAATGGCTAGGAATGTGGAAGATACACCGTGGAGCATGCTAAGAACAACAGAAGTTGCATTGCAGCTGGAGTAGTCAACATTACCAGGCAATGAATCGTTGCGTGTTGCATATGTGCGCTGTATTAAAGATGAACATTTTTCTCAAGATGTTATTTGCAAAGCTACTAGACACAGATACTAGAGGACAATCTATATTTCGTCATGTACAACAGTTTTTCGAGAAAAGAATTTCCGTTAACGAACATACGTGCTTGTGCAACTGATGGAGCACCTGCAATGACAGGTCGTTATCCCGGATGTGTTGCGATCTTGATTAAAGAAGTTAAAAATATCTGGTCCATTCACTGTGTCATTCATCATCAACACCTTGTTGCACAAAATCTCAGTGTTCGCCTGAACAAGTCACTAAACACTGTCATTAATACAATCAATAAGATTAAAACGAATGCTCTTAACTACAGATTATTTCGACAGCTCTGTCTTGAAAATGATGCAGATTTTGATCGTCTTTTGTTACATACTGAAGTTCGTTGACTCTCAAAGGGCAACTGCTTGAGACGTTGTTTGTGACCTTTTTGATACTGTTGTACAGTTCTTTGAAGAAAGTTTTTTCCCTCAGTACTGAACGTACAGAGATTAGGTCTGACGTTGTTTCTTATCAGATTTATTTACAAAATTAACTGGAAATGTATCTGCAAATACAAGGCGATGAGGTCAATCTTATTAAGGCAAAAATCCGTCATCTGTACGTTTTTTTTTTCAAAGTTACCTCTTTTCAAACGCAATATTTGTCATCGTGAATTATATCAGTTTCTGAGCTAGAACAAAAACAAAGAAATGGGATAACGGATGATAGTCTGCAAATATAGTGTGACCATTTAGGTATGCGGCATACAGATATGTCAGAACGATTTATTAATATGATTTCAATGGAAATCCCCAACTGGGTAATAAATCCATTTACAGAAACTGAGGAAGTTGACCACCAAGCATTGGATGAAGAATTACTCGAATTAAGAAATGACATGGACCTTAAGCCCAAGTTTAAGAAATCGTACCAAGATTTTTGGTTACAGAAGGAAATTTCCGATCGCTGTCCAATATTTTGGAGTATTGTAAAATATTTGCTTATTGCATTTCTCACATCATATTTGGTGGAACGTAGGTTTAGTGCGGTAGTCAGAAAGACTTTCACAAATAAATCAACTGCACGATGCTCAAAGTGGTGTTTTAAGATTACTGTTAATTGATTTTCAACCAGACATTGATAAACTGACTTCACGTCATTAAGTTTAGTCATCACACTGAGTATTTCCTGAACAACAGTGAGTACAACATAACATTTGTATATTGTGAGCATGACAATAATCAATTAAGTTGAGCATTAACTACACTGTTACTTTACTATCATCATCAGGGAGCACGATTTTGAATACATGAGCAATTAATTATTTGTTAAATATTTTACCTACCCTTGTGATACGAGTGAGATTAAAGGGGGCAGGGGGAAGGCAGCACATAATTTATGGCTCAAGAGGGCGATGGACCAAAAAATGTTGAAAAACACTGCAATAAAGCTAAAAAAGTAAAGATTAAGGAATACATTAGACATGGAAGAAACTGGAATAACTAGCTGGCATCAGCTAAATAATGTCGAAGAAGTGTATTGAAGAACTGTGATACATAGTAAACTATTAAAAATAATACTAGTTTTAGGGACGATCTGACATGAATGTCAGAAAAATATCTTGACTAATTCGATCATTTTTGTAGGATCGCTGGATATAAGAGATTAAATACAAGTTGAAGAAATGTGGAACCAAATGTTCTCTCGTATTAATAGAACAGCTGTTTATGCATTCAGAGGATGCAGATAAATAAATAAACACTAAATGGTGAGGCAAAGAACCGTTTTTTGTAGGCCATATTTATCGTTAGCATGAACAATTTAGTCATTCCAGAAACTGGTGAAGTAATCGGATCATACCGCTTCATTTTCCATTGTTCTCGTAAAGTTAGTCAGTCCAGAGACTGGTAAAGTAATGTGATCACACCACTTCACTTTCCATTGTTCTCGTAAAGTTAGTCAGTCCAGAGACTGGTAAAGTAATCTGATCATACCACTTCACTTTCCATTGTTCTCGTAAAGTTAGTCAGTCCAGAGACTGGTAAAGTAATCTGATCATACCACTTCACTTTCCATTGTTCTCGTAAAGTTAGTCAGTACAGAGACTGGTGGAGTCATCTGATCATACCACTTCACTTTTCACTTAGTTAGTTAGTCGTTGGATCATCGTCATTGCACTCCGGACACGTCCATAAGTGCTCAGATCTCTCCTTGAGTGTAGCCGCCATTACACGTTGACTGACGGTCCCAGTACGCAATTGATTGACCATCATTCTTTCTTGCCCACGAAACCGCTTCGTTCTAGCGACACCACATGTCAAACCAAATTCCTTTATTCTAGTCATGGAGCCATCGTCACTTATACAGTGATTTGCTTGTGCGTTTTCCCGTAGGGCTTTCAAAATGTCTGCTCGATCCATCGCTCCACCAACAGCCGTAGTAGCAGCGTGTGCGGCCAACCTATCTGCGCCCTCATTACCCCGGACTCCCGCATGACCCGTCACAAAAATGAAAGTCACTTTACGCACACAGGAATAATTCTTTACTGCAACCATCCACTGTTCCCAAATGTATCCCGCCTGAACTTTCACAATCATGCTCATCGAGTCACTGAGTATGCAGGAATGCTCGCAGATATTCTTCGAGCAGACACATTGCAAAGCTTTGGTTACTGCCATATCCTTCATTGTCATGCTGCTTGTGGTCTGAGCGAAAGAACCACTTTTCCCTCTGATAGTTTCCCCCCACCTTTGAGCCATGAAGGCCCAGGTACTTCTGATGTGTCTCTCAACCGACCCATCTGTATATATAATCATATCACCTTCTCTGGAATTTTCACTGATTAGAGCGAGTACCTCCGACTCCACCACTGTCTGACAACATTCCCTGCATTCTCTACTGAGTGTTATTACTACTTTGAAGGCTGTCAGACAATCTAAGGGCACACGACTCAATTCCGCATTAGGTAGCACATCCTCTCATCAGGCACACACTCTGTATAATATCCTCTGCGCGCCCATCCACGACTTTCCTCTCTTAAGTCGACTTCCTTTCACTTTGAGAATTTCAGGGTGTAGAGGATGTTCTTTATCATTTTTCACTGTTCTCATAAGGTTAGTCAGTCCAGAGACTGATGGACATGTAATTATATCACTTCACTATCCACAGTTCCTATAATATTAGTCAGTTTAGTGACTGGTGCTGAAGACATAAACAGTCACTGCACAGGCGTTGCCCCATATATGGTGCTCCATCCCGCTCAAGAGACAACAACGATTCCTGACATGGGCATCGCCCAGAGCACCTTACTTGGTAGCTCATATAATAAATAACCCACATTTCTTCAGATAAAACAAACTTCTTGTAAACACGGCGTCTTACCTAAAACCCCGTGAATGCAAGGATAATGCATTGATTGCTTCACCACAGAAATCACAATATGCCAACGATATCTGCACAGAAATCACAATATGCCAACGATATCTGCACAGAAATCACAATATGCCAACAATATCTGCACAGAAATCACAATATGCCAACGATATCTGCACAGAAATCACAATATGCCAACAGTATCTGCACAGAAATCACAATATGCCAACGATATCTGCACAGAAATCACAATATGCCATCAATATCTGCACATAAATCACAATATGCCAACGATATCTGCACAGAAATCACAATATGCCAACAATACCTGAAACTAAGAACTGTAAAATGTAAATTCCACAAGACTTTATTGATGACTGATTAAGACATGCTCATTACTTCTCTTTGTAACTGTGAGACATGCTCATTACTTCTCTTTGTAACTGTGAGACATGCTCATTACTTCTCTTTGTAACTGTGAGACATGCTTATTGCATTCAAATACAGCGCGTTCATTTCCAGATTCATTAGTTTCCTATGCGTCAATGTTAGATTCTTCATCACTCTAGATGTGCGCCACCCCTCCCAATCCGTTCTATCTTTCCCAGTTCACACATTTTCTCACCATAATTTTCATTCCCCATATACCTTCTCATTTTTTAAATTCTTTTGTCTGCCTTTCGTTCGCTCACTCTGTTGTTAATTTTATTTCCTATTCATACATTCACTCAATTTTTATCTTTGTGTTAATTTTTTGTCTTTCTCCTCTTAACCCATTTTCATATACCCACTTTCTCACTCATACCTCAAGCTCACAGACTCTTTTCTCAACGTTACTCACTCATCTATTCACTCACTTTCATTCATTTATCCTCTCACTTTCATACACACTCTCTCGTATTCTCTGACTCTCATACACATCCTCATATACTCATCTGCTCCTTGTCATTCACCAACTCTCATACACTCACCATCCCACTCGCACACGTTCACAATTCCACTCCTTTATACCCTTTACACTCACTTGCATACACTAAAGCGCTCACTCTCATACATTGTCTGTTTAATTCATCATTTCACTTTCATATACTCACTCTCACACACACCATCTCATACTTTCTTTCACACACTCACTATCACACCCACCATCTCATACTTTCTTTCACACACTCACTATCACACACACCATCTCATACTTTCTTTCATACACTCACTCTCACACCCACCATCTCATTCTTTCTTTCACACACTCACTATCACACCCACCATCTCATACTTTCTTTCATACACTCACTCTCACACCCACCATCTCATACTTTCTTTCATACACTCACTATCACACCCACCATCTCATACTTTCTTTCACACACTCACTCTTACACACACCATCTCATACTTTCTTTCGCACACTCACTATCACACACACCATCTCATACTTTCTTTCACACACTCACTATCACACCCACCATCTCATACTTTCTTTCATACACTCACTATCACACCCACCATCTCATACTTTCTTTCACACACTCACTCTTACACACACCATCTCATACTTTCCTTCACACACTCCCTCTCACACCCACCATCTCATACTTTCTTTCATACACTCACTCTCACACCCACCATCTCATACTTTCTTTCATACACTCACTCTCACACCCACCATCTCATACTTTCCTTCACACACTCACTCTCACACCCACCATCTCATACTTTCCTTCACACACTCACTCTCACACCCACCATCTCATACTTTCTTTCATACACTCACTCTCACACCCACCATCTCATACTTTCCTTCATACACTCACTCTCACACCCACCATCTCATACTTTCTTTCATACACTCACTCTCACACCCACCATCTCATACTTTCTCTCTCACACACACTGTCTTATACACCCACTCTCTCTCTCAAACACACACCCTCCTACATTCATGCATGCTGTAGCACTATTGAAATTTTATAACCCTCTGCCTTGTTTTTGTTAATTTGAAAGCTGGCACCGAGAAATGGCAAATTTTACGATCAAATGAACAGGAAGATAGAATATTGTTCAGAAAAGCCAATTTCCAGTTCACTCAGGTTTTTCCTGTCCAGAAGAAAGATAGACAGCTTCCTCTTGGAGGAAAGAGAGTAAAAGAAAGAAAATAAATCCGTAAGGGAGTCACGAAGACACGGACGAAAGATAGACGTCAGGGATGCAGAGATAGTTCTTAGTTAAAGGTTTGAAACTGATGCTAAAGAAGGTGTCAGATTGCCCTCATGATTCGCGGGATATTCCCCTCAGAGCCGAAATCCCTGTAAGGGAATTGATAAGACAGAGCAAGGGCAATTGATTATTTCTTTAATATTGAAATTCCTAGCAGCTTGTCGATAGATTTTTCTTCTGCAGACACATGATCTATTTGTTCTAGTGTCATCGATAATTTCTTATCTGAAATAGATTTTGTTTGTGGCGATAATTTTTATCTGGTCTAATTACTGGGATTAAATTTTATCTTTATCAATAAAAAAGTGGCTATTGTTTCATCTGTCAAAGGATTCCCAGATGTTATCTTTCTCCAATGCTCTCAGAAATAGATTTCTTCAACAGTTTCCTTTTGTTTCATGAAGACTTTAAACTGAGTTTAATGACGAGTGGTGGAGCTGCCTACTCATAGGTTCTTAGTAGAGAATAAATAATAATGCAACAAACGGGATTTGAACCAGGTCTGCTCATACCTGTCACAAGTTGCAAGGAAAGTAGGTGCCATTTTAGCCGACCTGGTTCAAATCTTATCTGTCATCTGTGTTATTTATTATTTAATTTTAAAATATCCTCTATGCTTCTATATTGTATTAGAAGTTCTTAGCTAAAAATGATAGGTTAGTGCTCTTGAATAAGAAGGGCACTCCACGCTATGAGATGAAACTCCAGTGCAACCAGATAATGGAAATGGAAGGGCTGTGGTAACACAGTAAAAATATCAAACTGAGCCGGAATAGGCGGGTCTAAATGTGCTACAATATTTATAAACAAAACATACTAGCAACAGCACACAGCGACATATCACGTTTCGACTAAAAATCCTTCATCGTGACGAAAGACAACAAACTTTGCATAAAAACACATATACCGTGTGATGGTGGCAATAGAAAGAGATTAATGCAAGGTATTCAAATAGGCAAAGAAAAAGTACAGCAGGATAAGAGGGAAAAAACACAACAAGAAGAGCGAATGGAGTTATAAAGAGGGAGATAAGAATGAGTATAACATACATAATTCACTTAGCTTCCTTTTCGCTTCCTTTTTATAACAATTTTCCTAATTTAACAATACTTTTCAAATTCCCTAGTTAAATTTATTATTTGTACTGTATATAGCGAATTATCTGTTATTCCATACATATCTCATTCATCCAGACCAAGTTGTTATAACGAGATTTGACTATAGAAGATGGATAGTCCAATAGGAAGAACTGTTTGATTTTATGGACGTAGAATATTGATTTCATTGTAGTTTTATTGTCAGAAGTACACTCATAGCACATACCCCGTCGCACCAAGCAATAATCCCCAGCGATTTCTAAATCGACGTGAGCCAATTTTTAACCCGTGACTTCGTGAGCACAAAACGAACTGCTAACCACTACGGTAAGGAGAGATCCCCTAGTTTATTATTAAAAATAATATAAACAGCAATATGATGCCGGGACCCGAAAAGGAAGCAGAGAATAATATCACTGTGTGACCTGCCGCACATGTCGAAAGATAAGAATAAGGTGGTTCGAGGTGAGTGTTGCTCTTTAATTCATTAATAGATATAAGTGTCGTGCGGAAGTTTGATATCTCTTCAGAAAGGCGCAGATATTTCAGTCCTGTTGTGAAAAATAGTAGCACATTCCATTCTTCGGACTAGATCCTGACAATAAGCAATTACAGGAATATAGCACAATATCAAGATCATATTTCTGTTAGCACTCAGCAACATACAGAGGACGACAAATAACAATATGGATTGAACGAGTTACTAAAATTCCGCTATCAATACAGTGCTATTAGCATGTCAGAAGTACAACATGAAAATTAATGTAAAAAAAACCCAGAAGTTATGAAGATTAGCAAATCTGCAACACCAATGGATATAACAATAAATAAAACCTTAGTGAAATAAGCCAAATAATTTAAATATCTAGGCAGCATTTTTTCCGAAGATGGAAGACTAGACAGAGAAATAGAAACACGGTGCCAGAAAGCAAACACAGTGACCTACCAACTTTCACCATTATTCCTTCACCCAAAGATCAAGATGGAATTTTTGTTTTAAATTTGATAATATGTACACTTTTTATACCAACACTGTGCTACCAATGTCAAACATGATCTTTAACAGCTTCGCAGCAAAGAAAAATCGTTACATGTGAAATGAAGTGTGTGAGAAAAGCTGCAATGGTTACTAAACTAGATAACATAAGAAATGAAGAAATAAGGAAAAGAGTTGGTATAATATCATGTATCGAACATATTGCGAGACAGCAAGTAAAATGGTTCCGTCACCTTATGAGAATGAAACCAACCCAAATACCAATAAGAGCATATAACAAGAATATCCGGGCGTAAAGCCAGAGGTAGACCAAGAAAGCGGTGGATAGAAAACATCAAGATACCCTTAAACAAACATGGACTAAAAGCAACCACGGCAACACATATGGCATTGGAACGACAGCTTAAGCTCCCACCCCTACGCTTAGTGGCAAGTGTGAATGCGATCAACCATCATTCACCTGGGGATAGACAATAGACCAACATTCCGAAACGTCACAATATTACTGCATATCAAGCGACCAAACGTGCCATAGCCCAAAAACGTCATTCATATCATGTGATGTCGTACAGCAAAAGCATAGAAAAGACAATAAACAGACAGACAGAAAGACAGACAGACAAACGGACACTAGGTAGACAGATAACTTAGATTATATTATATTCTACTAGATGATTAGATTAGATTATTCTTCTTCTTCATCGTTCATTCTCAAACTTCCACTGGATATCTCATGTAGCAGGTCCATCATAGAGGCACAGTGACTCAGGATGTGACAATTCTTTTGACTTGAACATTTGGTGGCATGCCTGGAGCAATAGAAAAGTTCTGCATAAGCAGTATTCAATCTGTGGAGGGAATTGAGCACAGTTAATTCTATCTTGGCTGCAGTTGCTCGGAGCAGTGCATAGGAATACCATACGTTCCTGGTGGTGTGATAGTTATTCTCTGGCTCTGGCCTGAAGTGGGCCGAAAATCCACAGACTTCCCAGCAATATAATGTAATTTTAATGGCATTGGGTCAAAGGGCATGAACTCATGGACAGCTGGATCAGCAACCAACCAACCAACCACCATAGTCGAACAATACCACCGTCTGCTTTAACAAGAAATGAATGAGATATGTATGAAATAACAGATATTCGCTATATACAGTACAAATAATAAATTTAACTAGGGAATTTGAAAAGTATTGTTAAATTAGGAAAATTGTTATAAAAAGGAAGCGAAAAGGAAGCTAAGTGAATTATGTATGTTATACTCATTCTTATCTCCCTCTTTATAACTCCATTCGCTCTTCTTGTTGTGTTTTTTTCCCTCTTATCCTGCTGTACTTTTTCTTTGCCTATTTGAATACCTTGCATTAATCTCTTTCTATTGCCACCATCACACGGTATATGTGTTTTTATGAAAAGTTTGTTGTCTTTCGTCACGATGAAGGATTTTTAGTCGAAACGTGATATGTCGCTGTGTGTTGTTGCTAGTATGTTTTGTTTATAAATATTGTAGCACATTTAACAACGAATAAACAAACTACATCAATCAGGATACGTCGTATATACATAATGGAAATACGAAAGAAAAATATGAACGGAACCTGCCGTTATGCGAAAAACAAGAAAAAGGAATAAGCAGATAAATAGAAATAATTAGCGATGAATTCAATATTTCTATAGAAAATAAATTTTTTAGAATTCCGGACAGATAATTCCGTTTACAAAAAGAAAAAAAAGAAGGAAAAAAAAAGAAAGAAAACTAGTGTCGAGGGTAGACGTCATTGCTTATGGAATGTTAATGAAAATAATAATTTTCACATGTTGTTTTAAACCTTATCAGTGGAAGAAATTGATTGTGGAAAAAATTAACTGTGGATTGTAACAGTTTAGTAAAAGAAAGATAGAGTGATAGAAAGGATATTCTGAGAGAGACAGCGATATAGAGAAAGTAGACGGATAAAAATACGTAGCATTAAATAGATGACGCGTTGAGAGAAAGAAGCATGGTGGAAAACAGTTAATGTTTTGAAAGAAACAACCATAACTAGAGAACGTTCTTGGAGAAATGATAGGATGTGAGGGAAAAACTGGCAGATTGAGAGGATGCGAGGGAAGAATGGAACAACAATAAGGACATGATGGCAGGAAAGAAACAGGCATACAAATTATGCGAGGAAAGAAACAACGATAAAAATGATGCAAGGGAAGAAATATACATAAAGAAAGAATACGCATGAAGAAACAGGTATAAAGAGAGGATTTAATGGAAGAAACATGCGTAAGGAGAGGATGTGTTTACCAGAAAGAGCCAGAACGGTAACAAATGTGTTGAGAGAATGAGACATGACTATACAGAATGTGTTGAGAGAATTAGACAGGACTATACAGAATTCGTTGAAAGAATGAGACATGACTATACAGAATGTGTTGAGAGAATGAGACATGACTATACAGAATGCGTTGAGCGAATGAGACAGGACTATACAGAATTAGTTGAAAGAATGAGACAGGACTATACAGAATTCGTTGAAAGAATGAGACAGGACTATACAGAATGTGTTGAGAGAATGAGACAGGACTATACAGAATTCGTTGAAAGAATGAGACAGGACTATACAGAATTCGTTGAAAGAATGAGACAGGACTATACAGAATTCGTTGAAAGAATGAGACAGGACTATACAGAATGTATTGAGATAATGAGACAGAACTATACATAATTCGTTGCTAGAATGAGACAGAACTGTAAAAAATATGTTGATCCGTCTAACGACAGAACACACAATATTGCATAATTCTAGACAAGATGAACTCCAAGTTGGAAAGAATCATGATTGCCAACATCTGACTGCAGGATACTTGAGACACGTAAGCTTATTACTTGTGATTGTGTGCGCAAACACCTGACTGCAGGACACCTGAAACACGTGAGCTTATTACTTGTGATTGTGGGCAATCAAGTCGATTTTGTATCAGCCAAGAAAATCTTCTTACTGTTTGACTCCTTTTAACTCCCCCTGCCATAATTTTGATTGTGATGATGGAAACCCTTGAAACTATGGATTTGTTACTCCTCTTCCCTGTGCTATGAGGTGCAGTTTTACGATCACCTCCAGATTAGTGTTTTTCTCTTCTTATTCTGCGTTCGCTCTCAAATAATCATCACAAATGTCCTGTTATTTCCGCCAGGGAGCGTGAAGTACGTTGTGTCACCTTTCAATTTGCGCCATGTCGGCCTAGTGCACCCGATTTCGGTGTACTTCCAGTTCAGGTGAGCTTCCTAAGCCTGTGACAGGCTTCCTCTCTGGCAAAGAATGTGTTTCAGCTCTATAATCTACTCAATAATGGTTTATGATCTTTTGTGTCTTTGGACTTTACAGGCCAAAATATGTTTCTGAGTGAGTCTCCTAAGAAGCAGTATTCAGAGATTCCAACTTGGGTCGAATTCTTCTATCTTGTACGAGGTGTTCTGATGCCAGTCAGCTTGCCTCACGTTATTGGAGGTCCATTATCCTATACTCTCGTCGTGAACACCTCGTCCAAGTCTAAGCATCTGCATACATCTATGCGCACACGGGCACATTTTCTACTTCTGCTTCTCCACGAGACATGCTTCTAGAAATGTAACTACAAGCGTGTTCTCGAGCTGAACGATGCTTTTATTACAATCTCCGTATATAATTTCCCCGATTCTATTTGCACATGGCGCTGCCCTCTTATTGTACGTAATATGTTAACCGTACTTCTCCTGAGATTTGCTCATAATTCTTGTTATTCGTGAGCTTAGTACATGACATCTCTACAGTTCAGGTCAGAATCTACTGTCACAATGTTGTGACTGTGGGGGCCGTGAGGTGTTATTCACAGATATTGTTTGTCACGTGCAATCCAATCTCATTCCTTCTTGATCTACTCTGCCCAGACACGATCCATAAAACGTTAGCCAGTCTGTTTACAGGGTGTAACACTAGGATGTAATTTTAATATATTAATGATCTGCTAATCCTGGGTTATGATATTGGTTATCTGCTAATCCTGGGTTATGATATTGGTTATCTGCTAATCCTGGGTTATGATATTGGTTATCTGCTAATCCTGGGTTATGATATTGGTTATCTGCTAATCCTGGGTTATGATATTAATAATCTGCTAATCCTGTGTTATGATATTGTTTATCTGATAATCCTGGATTATGATACTAATGATCCGCTAATCCTGGGTTATGGAATTGGTTATCTGCTAATCCTGGGTTATGATATTAATGATCTGCTAATCCTGGGTTATGATATTAATGATCTGCTAATCCTGTGTTATGATATTGGTTATCTGCTAATCCTGGGTTATGATATTAATGATCTCCTAATCCTGAGTTATAATAATAGTTATCTGCAAACTCTGGGTTATGATATTAGTTATTTGCTAACTCTGCTCTGGGTTATAATGTTAGTTATCTCCTAATCCTGTGTTTACAAGAGAGCAATGTAAAACCATTTCGCCACGTATTTTTTCTTCTTAATAAATTTGTCGTTTCTGAACTTTTGCAAGTTCCAGATAACTGTACGACTGTAAGGTGCAACATTTATAATAATAATAGTAATAATAATATTAATTACGCCCATAACCCATAAAGGCCATAGAGATGCCACATTGAAAACATCTGCACAAACGCTCTCCTAACACTTCTGCCTTCAGCTATTCAAACAGGCGCAGAGTGCTATGACCAGACAATTCATTTGTGCTGTTAATCCATGATTTTATTTATCGTCGTTTCTCCTTGCACTCTCTGGGAAAAATAGTTTTAGGAAGTGAGTCGTGTCTCGTTACGTGTCCAAACTAAACAAGTTTACCCCGTTTCACCACTGCCCAAAGTGATTCTGGATAACCTGCAAGTTTGCGTATTTGCTCCTGGACCACAGTATTTGTCGTGTGTTTTATGTAACTAATTACCACCGAAGACAGATGTGTCGGACAATTGGAGCAAAGAAAACGGCGACACACTGCATTCCATTCTGTGGACTACATCCTACTGGAAATCTAGTGAGACAATGATCCTGCTATAAGAGAGATCCAGCGGGAGTTTGAGAATGAACGCAGAAGAAGAAGAAGATTTAACTAATTCTTAATAAATGTTTGTAGCACTAGTATTAAAAGCCGGAATTCTTCTTTTCTTGTCTGCATTAATTATCCAGCTTTCACATCCGTTTACAAGTGTATGCTTATCACTAACGAATTGTATAGAATGATCTTTACTGTAATACTGAACATATTCAACCTTGCCATGGTTGCCAAGACCATCTGGAGTCTTGATTTGATCTCATTTCTCGAGTTGTGATCATCACATATTTGGGACCGGTGATATTTGAGAGTAACCTCTTTAAGTTTTTTTTATCGCTTAATTGGTGTTCGTAAGGTATCATACATTTAGTTTGACAGACTTCTTCGTGGCCTTCTCAAGTCAAGCTTCAAATAAATAAGTTGATACTCATACATTCCCAGCAGTCCTGAAAATAGATTTTTATTGAAGCTTCAAGACAAATGCGATCATGGCATGGGTAACCAATTGTAGACTAATATCCTTAGTCGCATTATATGACATACTTAGCATGTAGTAGTATTTTTATGTGTATACAGTCCAAATTACAAGATGTCAGACTGCAGGGCCGGGGAACTATGTCCTATACTGGCATCTTGGTATATAGACGGCAGAGATAGAGAAACGATCGCCAGGAATTTGCAGAGGGATCTTGATTGTATAGTGATTGTATTGTACAGTATTGTACAGTAGTGATTGTATTGTATGGTGACTGATTGTATTGTGCAGTAATTCTGGATCTTTTTTAATCCAACAAAAGCATCGATAACATGGTTTTTCCTAAATAATCACATAATAAACACGCCAACGCCAATGGTTACTTTGAGAGGGAATGTCCTCGAGAGAACCAGCACAATAGTGGCAGTAAGCCACTCGGTTCTGTGCAAGCTGTCCAGCTTCTTTCAGTGTGACGCTCAGAAGGTCTTTGATTTCTTTTTCGATTTCTCATGTTTTATTATTCTCAAATTTTATTTATTGTCATATTTTTTTTATTACTCTGAAAGTTTAAATTATTGTTATATTTTTTTGCTTTCAGAATTCTCATAGTTTAATTATTATCATACTTTGATATTCTCATAGATTTATAATTATTATATTTAATTGTTCTCATAATTTAATTATTCTCATTTGTTCATTATTGTCTGATTTTAATTGATGTTATTAGTATGATTTGTGATTGGGGGGAGACAGATAAGTAAGGAGTGTTTCAGCCAAATATAAAACACACTTACGGCATCAACAGAATAAAACGACATTTCTACTAAAAAGTCTTCAACGGGACAAGAACAAACAACAAGAAATAAATATTAGAGAGAATCATGATGTATGAAAGTAGATAAAGAAGATGATAAGGGAGATAAGTTGAGAAAGAAAAAATACGGCAAGAACAGAAGAGTGTGCGTCACGTGACGTATTCTTTCCAGAACGTAGTCCTCCTTATGAATCTCCGCGGTATCTGGCAAGTTATTCAACCTCCTCTAATGACATATGCATGCATTCCTGAATATCTCTTGTCCAGCGACGCCTGGGCCGACCTTTACCTCTGCTGCGTTCTATCGTCCATTCTAACATCACTCCATGTCATCGTGTCTATTCACGTGACTAATAAAACTTAACTTTCTTCTTAATATAAAAACAGAAGGAAGAGAGAGAGACAGAGAGAGAGAGACAGAGAGAGAATACAAGAAAAAACAACATAGCAAGTAGAATAAAAGAAAACACATCTGAAATCCGATATAGTGGAACAGAATGGTTGAAGTAAATGTATCATTGAAAGTAATAGGAGAATGGCATTCGTGAACAATGTTCACAATAACAGAGGATATTGCATGATTAGATTTTAGGGAGGAAATGAAGGAGAAACAGTAAAAGAAAAGAAAAGAAATACTTGTACAGTGGGATACTTATCCCTTCCAGAACTAATAACAAAACACCAAGGGTGTTTGTATGTCCTTCACTGTGAAGATTGGGAATCACTGTTATATGTAAATGAGACACATCTCAATAAATTAGCCTTTCTGACTTGCCAGGTTTTCGAGAAAAGGCTAGTAAAAAATTGATTTACACTGGAAATATTCGATGTGATATTCCATTATCTTATCGTGCGGCCTTACACAAATTTAATTCTGTTACGGTGTAACTTTCATATGATAAAAACAAAATTATTATGTGAATATTAACTTGCTTAGAGCAAGTCCTTCACTGGAATATTCCTGCGCAGGTCACAAACAGCGTTATTTATCTTGACTAATTCAACGTTTTCTGTACTACTTTTCATTGTTTGACGACACAGAGTATATGATCAGTCGAATCAGTCATAATTTGTTCTCATGACCAACTTAGATCAAATAGTTATCTAAAGCCCATCTTGAATTGATGAAATATTTGAGATCTGCACTCTGAAATTATCTACAAAAGAACTTATTGAGAATAAGAGATAAAAGTGTTTGCTAATGAAAATAGTCATAATACGTTTATTAATTTTCGTCTTATGGTCCGTGGCGTTGGTTATCATGTCCTTCCACAACCTTCTATTTCGTGTGCTATCAATCATTTTTCTTATGGTCTATGCAGTGTCGGCGTTGGTTATCATGTTCTTCCATAACCTTCTATTTCGTGTGCTGTCAATCATTTCTTCTTATTTTCCATACCGTTGGTTATCATGTCTTTCCATGGACTTCTATTTCGTGTGCTATCAATCATTTCTTATACCGATGTTCTCCAATGCCACAATGCTAGGTTATCAAGCATCTTCTCTTGGTCTTCTTTACCCCTCTTGTTCTTCCATTTGCCTATTGTTACAATGTGTTCTATCTTTCCTCTTCTCATGTGTCCACAAATTTTGCAGCAAAAATGTTTTGCAAAAACAAAACCCGTGTGTATGTTTCCAGTAATAAGTTAAACTTTATCACCCGGCTTCATAATTTCGCCTGCAGAAAATAATTGTGTTGCAAAGTCTTGGCAAATAGATTGAACATCACATAAGTAATTGCACTGCTAAATCTTGTATGGATATCAGCTTTCAAATTTATGTTCACATAAATACAATCAACAAGGCATATTACAGACGCGACATATGAGCAAACGTTCATCACCAGCTTATTGTCTATTTAACTCAGCTTCCCATCTTTTAAATACATAATTGTCACAAACTGTAACTCAGTTTACCTTTTTTTTAAAAATCATACACTGTCAAAAATCTCATTCATTCAGTTTACCTTATTTTAAACATTAACTGTAAAAAACCTTCAGTAGGTTTACTTTTTAAAAAAATAAAAAACTCAAAAACTGTCAATGCCAATACCGCATGTTTCAGGTTAGGCAGTTGCAAGGAGGTTGCTTGGGACTGTGTTATAAAGGCCACATTCCCTCGTTATTGTCACGTCATGTACATGTTTTTTTTTTTTCACTATGCCATCCGAAAGAAAGAAAAACCTGGTTGTTATTGGAAATCGATCCCTAGTTCTCAAAGATATGAGACCGACGCTCTAACTTCTCTGCTTATGCAGCATACACACACAGAAAAAAAACATACCCATCTCAGAGATATTTATACTCCAGCTCCATACCAAGGGCAGGCCAAAACGACGATGGACTGGTGACATTAAGAATAACATGAATACGTCGTTGGAAAATGCAAGCCGCATGGCCCAAGACAGAAAAGGGCTCAGGGAGTTCATTGGAAAGACAACGTTCCGGAGAGAATACGTCACATGACAAACCTGATCCCCATGCTAACATTTAACCATGTTTTGAAAAAAAAGGAACAATAAAATAGATTTTTCAAGAAATATAGGAAAATAAATTATTTTCACAAACTATTTTGAAATTACTCCCATCTTTTCCCATGTTGAGAAATATTGGTCTTGTCGGTTGATGTCAGTATAAAGTGTGGAGGCATGAAGAGCCATCTTTTTACCACTCGTTACGTTGTCTAAATCGACGATTCTGTCATGGTTTAATTGAGAGACATTATTAAAAACTGTATCCTACAACTTTAAAATATCGATGTTGTTATAGTATAGATGAGAGACGTGAATTAGAAACTGTATCCTACAACTGTTTAAAATGTCGATGTTGTTATGGTACATTTACAGACATGATCAGTAACTGTATCCTAACACTGTCTAAAATGTCGATGTTGTTGTGGTACATTTACAGACATGATCAGTAACTGTATCCTAACACTGTCTAAAATGTCGATGTTGTTGTGGTACATTTACAGACATGATCAGTAACTGTATCCTAACACTGTATAAAATGTCGATGTTGTTGTGGTACAGTTACAGTTTAGAGTCATGAATTAGAAAATGTATTCTAAAACTGTCTAAAATGGCGATATTTCCGTCAAAGTGATGCCAAGGCCCGAAAGGGAAGCAAACAATATCGTTACTCTTATTTTCCATATATCGTAACATATGACTAAATATACTTTTGGGTGAATTATACTGTCCCATTCCATAGAGAACTGAAGTGAGCCAGGAGACATGCTGAACTAGGATGTGTCAGGACGAACGCTTTAGATGTCGCAACTAAATTGTAAAACGTTCTCCGGACTAAATCCTGAGAGTTTTGAGCAGTTTCAGAATGAAGGATGGAAAAGAGAACGACGTATTTTTAAGTGTCATTTAATCAAGTGTCATGGCGAGTGGCGTAGGCTTCTCCACAATTCTCTTTCTCTTGTGTTGTTAATAAGCTCAGTTGGTGACTTCTTATTGTATCACAGTGACAACCCATCCAGAGATTTATCTCTTTCTCTTCCTCTGTCTCTTCTCCACTTAATATTTCCGGAGGATACTAAATGTCAAGTTTTACTTTTCTCATAACACACCCTAAAAATATTGATTTTTCTCCTACTATTTTTTGCTATACTTTGTTGTTTTACTCCAGCATCTCGAGAACTTCTACATTATTTTTCTTGGCTGCCCATGGAATTTTCATCATTCTTCTTAAAAACATAATGTCAGTTGCTTCCAGTGTATCTCTAGTACTTTTGTTTACTGTTCATGCTTCTCTTCCATATGGGTTGTCTCAATATAACATCCTAGCACTCGAACTCGTTTATGATTTGATATTTCTCCATTGGATAGAATGTTTCTCAAAGGTAGACCAAGAAAATGGTGGATAGAAAACATCAAGATAGCCATGAAAAAAACATGGACTTAATGCAACCAAGGCAACACATCTGGCCTTTGAACGACTGCTGAAGCTCTCACCTCTAATCTTAACGGCGTGTGAATACGATCAACCATCGTTCACCTGGGAACAGACAATAGACAACTCACAATGGAATGTTTCTCTTTTTTTTTTTTTTAAATTTCGTTGGCCTGTGCTATCTTATTCTTAATCGCATTGGAGCACCTACCATCTCATATTAAAATGGTGTCATGATACTTAAGTCTACTTAAGTATATTTAAGATTTGTATACGTATAGTTCAGAAAGTTATTTAGAAACCATACTCAAGTAGACTATCCGGATAGTCGAGACTATCCGTGCGGCTCAAGTTGCTGGTTTCTCACTACTCACATACCATCTGTTATTAAAATGGTGTCATGATACCTAAAGTCTACTTAAGTATATTTAAGATTTGTAAACGTATAGTTCAGAAAGTTAATCAGAAACCATATCCTGAGACTGTTTTAAACACTGATCATCATCATCATCATTGTACAGTTGAAAGGCATGCTAAATCATGTATCCTATTTCTCCAGGAAACCAAAGTGATGGTTAAAACACAGTATATAAATATGAGCGGACGAATGTATGTACCTCCGCAGGGAACGTTGACTGCAATGGAACTCCAACATTCCCATGTCTCTTACTTTAGTGATACACTCTGCTAGACTGTAACCTGTCCATCTCGTGATGTTTCTCTCCCACTTGTATCTCTGCCTACCACTTGCTCGCCTCTCCTTAACTTTACCATCAAGTAAGGTCTTCAAGAAGCCTGAATGTCTTTCAATATGTCCAGAATACTTTATTTGTTTCACTTTTGTTTCCTTTAATAGTTCTTTTTCCATACGTAGTGGTGTCAGAACCTCGGTGTTCGTTTTCTACTCTTTCCGTGAAGATCTCCCTATTCTTCTTTATATCCACAATCCAAAAGACATCATTATTTCTGTCCTCTATTTGCTAGTTTATTGTTCATATTTCTGTCCTCTATTTGCTAGTTTATTGTTCATATTTCTGTCCTCTATTTGCTAGTTTATTGTTCATATTTCTGTCCTCTATTTGCTAGTTTATTGTTCATATTTCTGACATTCTACCTGGAATCACTATTTATATGTAATGTGTTGTCCATACGTTCATAACTTACGTGGATAATTGAGGGAAGGAGGTCTAAACACGTTTAACAAGTGCTGACAAGTAAAGTAGGTACCATGGGAGAAACCTGATGTCGTGGATAAAGATAACTCTTCGTGTACTAAACCGAAGCAACTATTAGGTGGTGTGGCCACTTGCTGTGTTTACCTTCCCCAACCCATGCGCCAGATACACATTTACAGCTGGGACGACTGGAGTAATGGTCGTGTCAGGCGAGAAATAACGACCCGAAATTTTGTGACGTGGTTTCGAACTTGGCACTCTGTAACCTGGTGATGGTAAGCAAGCTCACTATCAATTAGGCTACCGCGCCCCTCTAGAAAAGGAAGAAAGTTTGACAAAAGTTGACGTTTACAATACTATTCATTTATACACAAATTAAAAATTGAATTGTTTGAATTCAAACCATTTTCCTACAAATATAAAATAATACATGTATTTCTTTCTTACTTTTTCAGTTAAGATATTCTTCTTTTTTTTGGGGGCGGGGGGTGTTACATTTTTTGACATAATTAAGCAGGTGTGGGGTATCCATGAATTCTTGACATATGTTGACAAGGGAGGAGGGTTCAAAAATTAATCAAGAACATTGTTGACGTAATTTGCGGAGAGCCCCTAACTGTACGCATATAGTTGCTCGATATGGCTGCCTTGCTCGATAATGTATTTGAGCATACTTTATTGTGTAGTCTTGTGGGGACCGCGTCATGTGATGTTAGTACGTAATTCTGTTGAGTGGAAAGTAGAACGGTTTCATTTCGCGCATCTTCACGGCGCAGCGTGACGTCATTAAAATGAATTGAGATAATTTAACACAAAAATAGATGTTCTGAAAATAAATTAGCGGAAGAATATATTTAGAAAAAGAGGAGGGTTAAAAGTTAAACCAGGGATCTTTAGGTACGAGGATGTGCTTCTTACAATCTCCAGGAACTATGAGCAATATATCTCTTGGGGGAGAAGGGGTGGAGGTTTAATCCATAAATTACGTAAAACTTGTGGAGAGGGGTGTCTGAAAAGGTTTAACAATCGTTGATAACTTAGAAGCTGATAAACGTTGAAATCAACAACACTGTTAATTTGTGCACCGATTACAACGTATGATATTTTTTTTTAAATGATCATGTGAAACACAAGATGTAGTTTCTTTTCCTAATTATTCTGTTTTAAAAAAACTGACAAGGTGGAGGGGTTAAAAATTGTGGAAATAATTAAATATGACGGTGGGATGAGTTTTTGAAATTCTTGCCAGTTATGGACAAAAGGAATGACAAAAATTGGCAACATATTTTTGACGTGAGTTATGGACATACTCTTGTATCCTTTTTAACAGTAAGAAAATGTCTCCAGAGTTTGACTTCTTATAACGAAGATTCCAACGTTTAACGATTTGTCCTGTTTCTCAAGAAATTGGCTTCTTATCAAAGAAGATTACAACTTTTAGCGTTATGCCTTGCTTCTCAAGAGATTGATTTCTATAAAGAAGATTACAACTTTTAGCGGTATGCCTTGCTTTGAGAAGAGGCCTCCTACTTAAAGGCGGTTAGAAGCAAGAGTGTACTGTTAGATTTCTCAATTTGCGTTAACAGTTGTGTGTAAACAAAATGGATAGTTTGTTACAAAGAAGAAATATCAGTTGCAATGAATTGATAGGTTGTTAAATAGAAGAGATAGTCTAAATGCATGAATAGGATGTTACATAGAAGAGATAGTTTCAATGCATGAATAGGATGTTACATAGAAGAGATAGTTTCAATGCATTAATAGGATGTTACATAGAAGAGATAGTTTCAATGCATGAATAGGATGTTACATAGAAGAGATAGTTTCAATGCATGAATAGGATGTTACATAGAAGAGATAGTTTAAATGCATGAATAGGATGTTACATAGAAGAGATAGTTTCAATGCATGAATAGGATGTTACATAGAAGAGATAGTTTCAATGCATGAATAGGATGTTACATAGAAGAGATGGTATCAACGTTTGGATCGTTTGTTACAAAGAAGAGTAACATTTGCAATGTATGGATCGATTGCTACAAAGGATAGATAATAGTTGCAATGCATTGATATCTTGTTACAATAATAAAACTATTACTTGTATGAAAGAAGTACAAACTTGACGGGACCGAGTGACATCAACATTGAACGCATACCTGGAATAACAAATCACGAACAATCCCACCAATGTGTTTTTTGGGTTGTTTTTTTTAACTACTCTGTCTTTCTAATTTTTATGTTTCGTCTATTATCCATCGCCAAAAGATATTTCAGATTGTAAACTGTAATTTGTTTTCCAAATTGTTTCCATACTTTTTGTTTACATAAAACAAAGAGCTAATAAACGAAATATTACTCTTACATAAATATAAAACAAGAAGGCCTTGTAGATTTCTATTCAAAATATGGTCTCCGGTAGTCTAATAGTTGTAATATTATACTTACTCCATTGAGACCATCGAGAGTAAAGACCACTGTATAGAAAGTAAATAAGCCTTTATTCGTTACGTTTTTGATTATTGGCGTACTTTACGTTGGTCATTATTTGTATACTTGAAGTGGAATGACAAAAAAAAGCTGAGGTCGACCAATGAAAATCACGGATATAATACAAAATCAGCCTTTCAGGTCATGTTTACATTCTGTACACAGGTCGTTACTGAATTTCGGTCATGACTCAATATGACCATAGTAAACTTGCATCTATGGTTGAGAGGTGGGTGGAAATGATTTGTCAGTCCACTTACTAATAGGATAAATACGTAATTTCGTTCATAATAAAATAATGTGACGGGTTGTGATTTTTGTAGATTATTATCTTATATTTCCAGTGATTAGCAGATCTTCTTTCCTAGTTTCCTAGTTTCGCATGTTGGATTTCAGTTTAGCTGCAGTTACTACCTATTATCGATGTGTTTAAAAGGACAATGATTTCAGTGAGGTGCCTCACTTTTGGGAGCCTCAAATATTAGATCTGTTTCATGGAAATATATATATGATTCCAAAGATGGCTACAGTTCTTTTCTATCAGATCTAGAGGAGCGCGGTAGCCTGGATGATTGTGAGCTTGTTTACTATCACCCATCACCAGGTTACATGCCAAGTTCGAAACCACGTCTGGACAAACGAATTCCGGTCGTGAATGTCTTTCCTACGCGACTGTTTCTTCAGTCGACCCAGATACAAATTGGTAATTGACGCATGAGTTAGGGAAAGTAAATATAGCAAAGAACTGGCAACCCCCACCAAATAGTTGCTCCGATACTTAGTACAATTAGAGTTACAGTAGAAATCCTATTATCCGAATTAACTAGGTTCTGCCGATTAGGATAATCGAAAATTCGGATAACTGGATATATCTCAGGAATTAAGCAAAAGTGTACATATAATCATATAATCATACATTGAAATGAACGGCAATTTATTGATAAAAGTGCACTAATATGTAAGCAACTATGTATTGCAAATAAACTACATAGTAACGACACGTGCGCACTGCCCCGGGACCATTACCGCGTTCGCTAACGCTCTCGCTCTAAAAATATGTCACCCATATTCGAATCGAATAATTGGGGATTTGGTTAATTGGCATTCGGATAAACGGATTTCTACTGTATCTTCATTCCCGACGCAGTTTTCCTACCTCTATTTTATATATATATATATATGTGTGTGTGTGTGTGTGTGTGTGTGCATGTTTGTATCTTCAGAACTAGTAGGCGTTATAGAGAAACTGGTGCCATTTTTGGAATCAGCATGTGAAATTTACGCTACACTGGCCGGATAATTCATGAAGTCAGGAATCTCCCATCAAATGTTATGTACTACACTCTGATATTTTACTCATTTCATGCTTTGCTTATCACTTTCCCAATTTGTATTTCTCCTCCTTTCTCTTCTTCTCCTGTCTCCTCTTCTCATTGTTATTCTCATTTCTCTCGTATATTCTTTACCTTTCTCGTATTCTCCATTATCTTCTTCTCCTTTCTCTATACTCCTTTCTCTTATTCTCCTCTTCTTCTCCTTTCTCTTATTCTCATTTCTGTTCTCTTTTATATTCTACTCCTTTCGCATATTCTCATTTCTATTTTTTTCCTTTCTATTGTTCTCCATTCTCTTATTTTCCTTTCTTTTCTTCTTTCTTTTATTATCTTGCTCTTCTTCTCTTTTGTCTTATTCTTCTTTCTCTTCTTTTCATTTCTCTTATTCTCCTTTCTCTTCTTATCTTTTTTCTTCTTTTCCTTTCTCTTCTTTTCCTTTCTCTTCTTATATTTTATCTTCTCTTCTTTTCTCTTTTTCTTAAACGGTTACGGTTTACACACACCGTAATACCCGAGTACATTCTGGTGTAGACTTGTCCTTGATTGTTCTTTATTATTAGTCCCGATTAATACTTTTAATCGAAACGTCGCCAGAGCTTTTGTCCATTGTTAATGTGTCATATTTACAATTGCTTTCAGAACGGATTTTTCGCGGTGTCAACCCAGCTCCTATTTGCCCAACTGAACCCTGACATTCTTGTGATTGTTTCTGTAGATCATACCTTGTTGAGGACGTCAAGATCGCAGGGTAAGATCTGCTAATACAGTGCGTCACCGGTCAAGAACTTGTTATTCTTCAATCATCATAGACATCATACTGAAATGGTATTTCGGTAAAATGGAGCAGATGAAAGATAGAAGATTCACAAAATACCCCGCCCCGTTTTTACGTCGTGTGGAAATAGCGCATGTATTGCATTCTAATATGTTAATCTTGACGTAATGAATTTTGTTCTCCGGACTACTTCATGCTAAAATAAATGCGCTGTAGAAGGAACACAGAAAATGCAATTTTTTTCTATCTCTGTAACATGACGCTAAAGAAAAGAATCTTCAAAGTTTTTGTATAATTTTCCCCTCTTCTCCTTGTCCTGTTTTTTTCCCTCCATTGTTTCTTGCCAGCGTATATTTTTAATTGTGAGATGTAATCAATACTAGACAGATCCTAGCAGTCTAGTATTCATTTCATGTATTTTAATTTCAAGAAGTGCATGTATTATGTATTCAATATTTAAGGGACTGGGTAGCTGGACTACGTGATGGACTTACGTAGACGGTTTGCGTGGGTGGCGTATGTGATGATTTTACGTGAACGCCTTTCTTGGTAAACTCTACTTCATTTTGAGACGGGCGTTCTCATCCCAGTACTCTCGAGCACCATTGTGCTCTCGGAATGACGTGTAGTGTTCTCTCTGTGTGAGTTAAAAGTGCACGCGAGTACTAACGATCATTGAATACCTTTTAAAATTCACATTTTTTTGTACACACCCAAACAGTGTTACTATCCATGATTATTGATTGAAAGAAACGGGGAGGGAGTGCAAAAAAAAGTTAGTTACATATCGTTTCACGTTACTGCACTGTCCTCCATATTATAGACATATGTTATGTATTATATGTTATGTATTATATGTTATGTATATATGTTATGTATTATATGTTATGTATATATGTTATATATAATTTTTTATATATGTTATGTATTATATGTTATGCATGTTATGTATTATATGTTATGTAATATATGTTATGTATTATATTTTATGTATTATATTTTATGTTAGTTAGTTAGTCGTCGGATCATCATCACTGCAAACTGGACACGTCCATAGTTGCTCCGATCTCTCCTTGAGTGTATCCGCCATCACACTTCTGCTGACAGTACCGGTCCTATGCTGGTTGACCATCATTCTTCTGCGCCCTCCAAAATTTTCACCTCTAGCAACACCGCATCTCAATCCCTGATCTTTAATTGAAAAGGAATCATCATCCACATTAGTCTCACTCTCGCGTGTTATATCTCTTAAGGAGTTCAAAACGTCAGCGCGATCCATTGCCCCATCGCCCTTTGCCACAATCGCACACGATGCCAGTTGATCCGCTCTTTCATTGCCTCGAACGCCCACATGTCCCGGCACGAAAATAAATGTAACCGCTTTCAAGCTCGCATTTCTCAAGGCCTCAATCCACTGTTCGCGAAGGAGACCCACTTGTACCTTCTTAATCATACTCATAGAGTCACTCAAGATGCAGACCTGCGTTACTTTCTGTGTGCGTAGCCACTCAAATGCCTTGGTCACCGCCATAGACTCCATGGTCATACTACTCGTAGTGAGCGCAAAGGCACCACTTTCCTCCTTGATCGTTTTACCTGCGCACTGAGCTGTAAAGGCCCAAGCACTGCGAACATGCCTAATTACAGATCCATCAGTGTATATAATCACATCCCCCTCTTTGGTATTCTCACTGATTAAAGCCTGCACTTCTTTCTCCACAGCTGTGGGACACCATTCTCTGCATTCCCTGCTAAGTGATATTACTACTCTCAAACAAGTTTCGAAATCTGTGGGTAGACCTATCCATTCCGCACCAGCTGCCACATCCTGTACTCTGCACACGCTTTGTATTACATCATCAGCACGTCCCATCCACGACCTTCCTCTCTTGAGTCTGCTGCCTTTAACTTTCTGTATTTCGGAATGCAACGGGTGTTCCTTATCATATATTTTATGTATTATATGTTATGTATTATATGTTATGTATATATGTTATGCATTATATGTTATGTATTATATGTTATGTATGTTATGTATTATATGTTATGTATTATATGTTATGTATTATATGTTATGTAATATATGTTATGTATTATATGTTATGTAATATATGTTATGTAATATATGTTATGTAATATATGTTATGTATTATATGTTATGTAATATATGTTATGTATTATATGTTATGTATGTTATGTATTATATGTTATGTATGTTATGTATTATATGTTATGTATTATATGTTATGTAATATATGTTATGTAATATATGTTATGTATTATATGTTATGTATTATATGTTATGTATTATATGTTATGTAATATATGTTATGTATTATATGTTATGTATTATATGTTATTTATGTTATGTATTATATGTTATGTAATATATGTTATGTAATATATGTTATGTAATATATGTTATGTATTATATGTTATGTAATATATGTTATGTATTATATGTTATGTATTATATGTTATGTATGTTATGTATTATATGTTATGTAATATATGTTATGTAATATATGTTATGTAATATATGTTATGTATTATATGTTATGTAATATATGTTATGTATTATATGTTATGTATGTTATGTATTATATGTTATGTATGTTATGTATGTTATGTATGTTATGTATGTTATGTATTATATGTTATGTAATATATGTTATGTAATATATGTTATGTATTATATGTTATGTATGTTATGTATTATATGTTATGTATGTTATGTATATACATACCATTCAGTGGCAAAGAAGATCAACGCCTTCGAGCTGAAATGCTACAGAAAGATACTTAGAATATCATGGAAGGATAAAATCAGAAACTCAGATATTATAAACACACTCAATATTCCAGAGTGTTGGTTACTAAACACAATAACAAAAAGAAAACTACGCCTGTTTGGTCATATAAAGAGACAAAACTGTTTAGAAAGACAAATAATGGAGGGAAGAGTACCTGAGAAGAGGAGAAGGGGCAGACCAAGAAGACGATGGACTGACGACAGTAAAGATAATATGAATACATCGCTAGAAAATGCAAGCCACATCGCCCAAGACAGAGAGAGGTTCAGAGAGTTCATTGGGAAGACAACGTTCTGGAAGGAATACGTCACATGACATGTTATGTATTATATGTTATGTATGTTATGTATTATATGTTATGGTGCTCGCACTGTCAGTGTTACATGTGGGAAGGAGGGACGAGCTCTCATCCTCATATATGTTTCATATATCCTTGCTCTAAGACATGCAGTTTTTATTGCTCATGTATAAACGTCAGAAATTCGTTTTTGCTTTTTATGTATAAATTCAAACCCATATACCATATACTCTGTTCATTCTAAGAAAGAAGTCGGTCACTGCTTATGATTGGCTGTTGGACGCAGAACGGATAAAACGAATGTTAAGTGCGCAATAAAATAGTTCATTAGAACATAATACTGTTGTTCATTGAAATCAGTTGTTGATAGATTAAACATGTCTATCACAATAGTTCTTCTTCTTCGTCGTTCGTTCGTTCTCAAACTCCTGCAGATTAGCAGGATGTAGTCCAGTGAACGGAATGCGTTGTGTCATGGTTTACAGCATTGCTGCGATATCTGCGTCTTTCGGTCTGATACATCCGTCTTCAGCATGGCTTTGGGTCACTGACCCTATATGGGATGGGACAGCCAACTCCATCCCATAATCTCCTTAGTTGCATTTTACGACATATGTGGAAGGTAAACAGTGTTGCTATTCTTTGCTCCCCTTTCGGGCCTCGGCAACACACAGGCTTATCACAATAGTAATATATGTTTTAAAAGACATTTTTATATAATATATCTTTCACATTCCATGATACATTACTATACCCGCTGTTATATCGTTGAGCAGACACCAAGAGGTCAAGGAGACATCTATTATAATATCTTGTCTATTGTGTATCCCCATGTTGGAAACTGGTTGATAGCACCCATATTTGCCGTTAAACGTAGGGTTGGGAGCTGTAAGTTTCTGTTCAAGGCCAGATGGGACGCCTGAGTCGTACTGAGTCCGTGTTTGTGGAGGGTGGTCGTGATTTTATCGATCCATCTATTTCTCGGTTTTCTCTTGGCTCTGTATCCAGATGATCGTTTCTTGTAAGCTCTCAGTGGTATTTGGGTGGGAACAGGGTTGTTATAACGTAAGTTCTGAATAATTAATGATGTTATTGCTATTAAATGTCATCAGCTGAATAACAATCATCTGTTGTCGCGGAGTGTGGGTGTGTTTTGATCACTTCAATCTTAGAATGAACAGAGTATACGAACTGTATATTCAATTCCCGTCAGCTGTAAGAATCATTTTCCTGTATCCTCGTGCTTCCTACTTAAATTTACTTGTATATACTATATACTCTGTTCACTTTAAGAATGAAGTGGGTCAAAGACCCCCCTCCCCCCATATTACTCCGCGACAACAGGTGATTTTTAAACAGCTGATGACATGTAAAAACAGTATTGCTTAAAACGTCAAAAACAATTTTTCTTAAATTTAAACATAAAAAAACACAATTCTAAGCGAAATTTTAAAACAATATTATTTCGCACTTAACAATCTATTAATGCGTTCTTCGTCCAACAACCAATCAGAAACACTGACTCACTTTATTCTTAGAGTGAACAGTGTATAATACTTGTGCAGTTTTGCTACTGTGGCTGTACAAGCGTCGACATTTACTGCAATGATTTTCAATTGCTTACTTTTCTTGTCCCATATGTACAATTTAATTAAAGTTGCTTCTCAAACTACCCCCACCCCTCCAATATTTGAAATCTGAGTACATTTATTTGCTAAACTACCCCCACCCCTCCAATATTTGAAATCTGAGTACATTTATTTGCTAAACTATTATCATTTTGTTTCTGATCCCGAGTTTTATCAAAACATTTGTCAGTGGTGTTTTAGTTTCGGTTACTCCCACCTATTTATATTGTCTTATTCCCACTTCTTCCAGCTCGCAGACTCTGAATCTTCTCCAAAGATATCAACAGACCACAATATTTCGCATTAGAACAGGCCATTGCAGACTGTTGGGTCACCTTTACCAATTGAGGATCTCATACACAGGTGAATGTCCATGTGGATAAGGAACCCAGACCCCGGAACACATACTTTAGGACTGCCCAACATACAAAGAGCAGAGACAGCAGACCTGGCCAGAGGATACAGACTTGAGGCAAAATCTATAGGGCAGCCGCTCTGACCTGGAGAAGACAGTGGACTTCGTCTTGACGACAGGCCTGACAATATAGCATGACCACAGTTGCTGAACGTAGAAGAAGAACAAGACTCTGAATATGACGTCTTGAGATTCTGCCATCCACGAACTTACTCGTTTGATGCGCCTTTCTTTTAAATGTTGATATAAACCGTGAATGTAATTATTTGGTGACATACACTTTTATTTTCACCTGTCTACTCAATGTCTTACTTTTCTGATAAGCAGGTCTAGAATATGCGGACAAAATACGGTCCGCTGGTGAAATCTGGCCCGCAAAGTCATTTTTACTGGCCTTCAAGACTTATTCGAAAGAATTATATGCTCTGACTTCTGAGTTCAGGAAACAGTACTTGGAACATAAGGAGAATAAATAAAGAATCTTTGTTTTCACCATTTACAATCCGTAAGAAGCTTAATTTGACTCACTGACCCAAAGAAACTGTCCATCTCTGGTCTAGAAGAAACTTCAAGTCAGCGATAGGTATTGTCTCTGGTGCATTCTAGAACTGCTCTTATTCTGAACATAAATGTGTTTTCTGTCCTAATACATAGTCTCCCACACACCTCACATGTGTGTGTGTTGATTTATTACAGACTCTCACATACCTCACATATGTGTGTGTTGATTTATTAGTCTCTCACATACCTCACATTTGTGTGTGTTGACTTGCTACAGTCTCTCACATACCTCACATTTGTGTGTGTTGACTTGCTACAGTCTACCTACCACACACCTCACATTCTTGTGTGTGTTGACTTACTACAGTCTACCTACCACACACCTCACATTCTTGTGTGTGTTGACTTACTACAGTCTACCTACCACACACTTCACATTTGTATGTGTTGATTTACTAGTCTACCACACACCTCACATTTTTGTGTTTTTGTTCACATTTTTGACTTGTAATTTTTTCAGAACGGTAACTTTCTTAAACAGAAAAAAAAATGCTTCATTAAATTTTTTAAGCACTAAATTCTTTTAGCAGCCAAAGTAAACAATTTCCAACCTCCACTTGGGTGGCGTCAATGTGTGATGTCTACAGCAACGATTCTCAACATCCTTGTCATCACCTGTTCAGGTGTGTGTCCAGGCAAAGTTGAAACTAATATACTGAAGTTAGCTGCAGAATAAATATGAATAGACATATGTTTCGATTGCACGGACATAGAGTAAGTTTGATGTTAATGCATTTACATGTCGGAAGAGGTCTGCAATATGGTAATTATATGATCGCTATAGGCAGTGATAGTGTAGTGGTTAGTACTCTGGCTTTCTAGTATGGCGATCAAAGGATCAATTCCCAGTCTAACTTGAAATATTTTAGAAACTTCACTAGTTGGAACCAGCAAAAGGAAATGAATACCAGAAATTCTGAGAAAGTAAAGGCAGCAAGTGTGATGTTGACCACCGTCTTTTGCTGAGTTGTTACTAAATAAATACTAATGTTACAGACGGATTTTACAGAAAAATGTTACAGGTTAACAAGAACCATTAATTTCAATGGTGAAACGACGAAATTTTGCACGGTTAGAACGTGTATGCCAAGTGATTATTGTCAAAAATGATACAATAGAGAATAGTTGTAGCGAGGGTGGAAGAAGAAGAGGAGTTGAAGAACATCATAAATAAACAACATCGCAAACTGGAAAAGTCGAGATTGTTCCTGATATCCGTATTGTGAAAGGAATGTGTTTTGATACATCCAGTATGATACTACTAAAACCCTAACATGGTACGGGATAATGAATATGAATAACTGGAAATATTTTTTAATCGCCGCTAGGTTGACCCAGCCTATGAAAATGAGTACCAAAGTCTCTTAGAAAGTAATGGTAACATGTGTGATATTAAACATTGTCTATTGTCTTTCCCCATGTGCACGATGGTTTATATTACCCAGTTAAGCATAGGTGAGGGAGCCTTAGTTTTCGCTTCAATGCCAGATGTGTCGCCTTGGTTTTTTCTAGTGCATGCTTTTGTAAAGTTAATCTTGATGTTTTCTATCCACCGTTTTCTTGGTCTACCTTTGACATTATGTCAGGATATGCTTTTGTTATATGCATGTTATATGCCATTAATGGTATTTGGTTTGACTTCATTCTCATAAGGTGAACGAACCATTTTACTTATTGTCTTTCGATATGTTCAATACATGGTATTATACCTACTCCTTTCCTAATTTCTACATTTCTTATTTGATCTAGTTTAGTAATCTATGCTGCTTTTTTAGACACTTCATTTCACATGTGATGATTTTCTTCTGTTGCGAAACTGTTAGAGACCATGGCTGACATTGGTAGCAGAGTGGTGGTATAAAAATTGTACATATTATCTGTCTTTTGATTTCCATCTTCATAGGGTGGATAAATAATGTTGAAATTTGGCACGTCACTGTGTTTGCTTTCTGACAATTTGTTTTTATTTCTCTGTCTAGTCTTCCATTTTCGGAAAAAATGCTGCCTAGATATTTAAATTTTTTGGCTTATTTCACTTTGGTGTTATCTCTTGTTATATCTATTGGTGTTGCAGACTTGCTGATTTTAATAACTTCTATATGATCCCTTTATTTGCCGCTAGTCAATGCCAAATACAGGCATTGCGCTGTATGTCCCGTTAAGTCTCAGCCATGACAGTCTTAAAGTAAGAAATACGAGCAGAATCAAAACAAGTCTTCATAGCTGATGGTTTTCATTATTTTCATGCTTTTCAGTGGCCACTGTGTATACATGTACTTTTCGTTTCCTGCCAACGCTGACCATTGAAACTCACTGAAATAATCGAAAACATGACGTATGAAGACTTGTTTTTATTCAGCTCGTAGGCCTTTATTTTTAGACGGGCATATCAGGTCTGAATAGGGACAACTTTACTGAATATTTTTTTGTCTGATTCAAAACAGACCAAATTTTATTTTTAACTTCCTGGTATAAAAAAGGCATGTGCCATCTTTATTTTGGCGGCGCGAAAGGGGAGCAATGAATAGCAACAATAAGATGCGTCAGGACTGCCATTCGTTTCTAAGAAGCGACTAAGGACGAGTGGTGTGGAGTTCGCCAATAAAAAGAGGGATTTATTTATTTTCGTATTATTTTTTATAACCGTTCTAGGAAAAAATACATTAAAAGGGAACATGAGGTGGATGGAGGAACTTGGCTTACTTTCATCCCTCTTGGCTTACTTCCTGGTACATAATTTCCTGTTCTGACTTTCTAAAGAGAGAGAGGGAGAGTTGAACACCCCCCCCCCCTCCAACAGTAGCTTGTACTGATATACTGTCGTGGTAAAGCTGAAATAGGAGGATGTGAGCTAGCTGACATGAAAGGAATCTGTGCTGGACTGGACACAGGTAAAACATTAAAATCACAACTTGATCGCCGCTTAGTGGAGGATGACATTGCACTGGATGAAGACCTTCACAATAGTACATGGATAGATGGAATTTTGGGTTCCGGCGCGTGGCTCTAGCGAGCACTGAAGAACAAGGGAGGGATCAAATTAGACAAACGGGAAAAACGAGACGGACACAATAAGCATACATACACTTCACCAACTGCTGAAATAATTACCTACTATAATATAAGACCTACCAGCTAATGGGAAATCAATCCTTCTTAATGATACATTCGACTATTCCCGTGATTTTCATTGGTCACTATGAATATACTTTATGTGAAGCCAAAGAACATCAAATGAGTCATTTTAGAAAGCTTGATTTCTCATTAACCAATAGGTTCTTATATTGTAAACGGTCATTGATGAAATACACTGAACAGCTGTGGGTCAGTACTGAGTGCGATGACATCAGTTCTGAAACACTTGAATAAATGTATACCAAGTACAACGAGGAATTCCAAGATTCCAAGCTAGCTACAGGAGAACCCCATTATAATAACTTGGTCCGGATTAACGAACAAGCTAGCTACAGGAGAACCCCATTATAATAACTTGGTCCGGATTAACGAACAAGCTAGCTACAGGAGAACCCCATTATAATAACTTGGTCCGGATTAACGAACAAGCTAGCTACAGGAGAACCCCATTATAATAACTTGGTCCGGATTAACGAACAAGCTAGCTACAGGAGAACCCCATTATAATAACTTGGTCCGGATTAACGAACAAGCTAGCTACAGGAGAACCCCATTATAATAACTTGGTCCGAATTAACGAACAAGCTAGCTACAGGAGAACCCCATTATAATAACTTGGTCCGGATTAACGAACAAGCTAGCTACAGGAGAACCCCATTATAATAACTTGGTCCGGATTAACGAACAAGCTAGCTACAGGAGAACCCCATTATAATAACTTGGTCCGGATTAACGAACAAGCTAGCTACAGGAGAACCCCATTATAATAACTTGGTCCGGATTAACGAACAAGCTAACTACAGGAGAACCCCATTATAATAACTTGGTCCGGATTAACGAACAAGCTAACTACAGGAGAACCCCATTATAATAACTTGGTCCGGATTAATGAACAAGCTAACTACAGTAGAACCCCATTATAACAACGTGGTGCGGATTAACGAACAAGCTAACTACAGGAGAACCCCATTATAACAACTTGGTCCGGATTAACGAACAAGCTAACTACAGGAGAACCCCATTATAATAACTTGGTCCGGATTAACGAACAAGCTAACTACAGGAGAACCCCATTATAATAACTTGGTCCGGATTAATGAACAAGCTAACTACAGTAGAACCCCATTATAACAACGTGGTGCGGATTAACGAACAAGCTAACTACAGGAGAACCCCATTATAACAACGTGGTGCGGATTAACGAACAAGCTAACTACAGGAGAACCCCATTATAACAACGTGGTCGGGATCAACGAAATATGTATGTCTATTTATTGTCTTTTCTCTGCTGTTTATTGTGAGATATCGCAGGATTAAATGGCGATCGGTTTTCCGTCTATGGAGCGTTTGGTCGCTTGATATGCAGTAATTCTGTGCCGTCTCAGAATGTTGGTAACTTCTTCAATCCACCTTCGTCTTGGTTGTCCTCTGTATCTTGCTGTTTTCATTTAATGTTTTATGCTCTTGCCGCTGGCCAATAAGGATTCATTCTCATTAGGTGGCCGGGTCATTCCGATCTCTGTTTTTCAATATATTCGACCACTGATGCTATTCCTTCAGTTTTTATAATCTCATTTCTCACATGATCTCTTCTTGTTCTGTTTGTTGCTTTTCTTAGACATCTCATTTCACACATAGTAAGCTTTCTCTCTTGTTCTTTAGTTCGTGTCCATGTTTAGCTTTAATAACAATTTGAGATGAATATTGAATTTATGATTTGCTTTTTGGTCTCCATGTGTGCTTCAAAATTGGTGTAAATAGAAAACAATTAGGAATTAATAATAGAAATTTGTTATATGCAATATAAACAATAAATAATACATATAATTGGGGATTTTGAAATGTGTTCTTAAATAAGAAAATATCTTATAAAAGGATTCGTTATAAAGGGATTTCACTGTTTATTTCTTAATAACTTTCTCTTTGTTCATAGAGTGAAGAAACTAGCTAGATACGAAGAGATAAAAATCCATTTATAGCAGACAACCCGACAATGTAAATACGATGGCTGTGGTAACATAGAGCAAATATCAAAATTTCACTTGTATTGATATTGATAGATTGTTTCGGATGTATTATGAAGTTTTTTTCTTTGAATCCGTTCTTCTTTCAGTGCTGACGTATTTCTTATAAATAACCAGAATTTCAGAGAAGAAACATTATACAGGTGTCGGCCACTGTAACACGAGTATGTAGTCAATGTGGACAGAGATAGGTAAAATCATCCAAAATTTATATATATATACACACACACACACACACACACACACACACACACACACACACACACATATATATATATATATATATATAATGGATATAACTTCTTTGTTAAGCCTGCTTTCTATTACTATGTGGCATAATCCAACTTTCTTAAGAGTGAATTAGAAGCCCCACCAAAAACGTATCTCAGGTTTCAGTGCTTATCACTTTTTCCAACAATGCGAAAAGTATAATATGAATCTACTGTACTGGTCATTGTGGGAGTTAGAGGGAACGAAAAAGCTGATTCATTGGTTGGTAGCGCTATATTGGATGTCACGGTGATAATAAGAGACGGGGCTGATCTATTTAGGGCAGTCATGGATGCACTACAAGATGAGACTGAAAGAGACAATGTGCATATTCAGAGAATGATACAAATAGAAGTGACAAAACAGAGGAATGTGAATGCTTTCTATGCAGATATGAAGAGCCTACAACGACCAGCAGAGTACGACAGCTTATATATCCTTAGATGGCTAAAGAAATGGCAAGCACATCACTAATGGGAATGTCGCCAGAATCATGATTCTGGTTCCTAATCAAGAGTCAAGAATGAATCCACACCGATCATAGACCCTCAAAAAATCCCCTTCCATCGTATTCTGTTTTAAAACTATCGCTTCCATTCCTGTCTATGTCTTACTCCTCCTTTGTGTAGATGTATGTATATTGTTTCTACACGTGTAACATGATCTTTATCTTTGTCTACTTCCATGTGGGTCACAGCACAATTCATGTCTTGCAATGCTTCCTTTTGATTATCTCAGTGCATCTCCAAAGCCGATTCTTGACATTTTCTATTTCTATTGATATCTGTTTAGTTTTTCCTTGAACTCCTTATTTGTGATCGTAACACGTCCTTTCAAATGTTATTTTTTACGCAGACATTCATTGATGAAAGTTTATAGTTTTCTGATAGCCCATTTAATTAGCCTGCATGTTCTAAACCTTGTCGATATAGTAGCATATTTATTTGATTTTTTATTGTTGTTCTTTCCATTAGTAACATTTAACTATAGTTGTTAACATTTCACATTTTTCAGTAAAATTTCATCACACTGCGGCCTATATTTGATTATATGAGTGTCTAATTCCATCCGTTTGAACACAATGGCTTCAGAAATCCATTTGAAATTTCTCTGCCTGCCGTAGAATAAGAAGAGGTTTAGCGTATCCTTTTTTGAGATTGAATGATTTCCAACAGCAAAATAATTGGTATCCCAGGTCTTACATATATATCCTCCATCACGTCTATGTTTTTTTTCCAAACATTTATTGTCTCCATGGCAATACTTCCTGGAAAAATTCCCCTTGATAATGAAAATAAAATCTGGGATAGAAGATGCTGATTAGCGAAGACGGTTAAGGAAACATTTCAGATTTTTGTAGTATTCTTGGAAGATTCCAGTGTCTAGATGTGTCTTAAACTATTGTTTGATACTAATAATGCATTTTAAGAATTCAATTATATAATAATTCTTGTAAACTGTGATAGTAGTATGTATATTTTTGTTTAAAAATTGTCTCAGCGAATTCATCTTTATAATAAATGTCAATCAGTATTTATCAATAGCTTCAATCAGTATTTCTCAATGTTTTCACTCAGTATTTCTCACTGTTTTCAATCAGTATTTATCAATAGTTTCAAGCGGTATTTCTCAATGTTTTCAATCAGTATTTCTCAATGTTTTAATCAGTATTTATCAATAGCTTCAATCAGTATTTCTCAATGTTTTAATCAGTATTTATCAATAGCTTCAATCAGTATTTCTCAATGTTTTCACTCAGTATTTCTCACTGTTTTCAATCAGTATTTATCAATAGTTTCAAGCGGTATTTCTCAATGTTTTCAATCAGTATTTTTCAATGTTTTAATCAGTATTTATAAATACTTACATTCATTATTTCTCAATGTTTTCAATCATTATTTCATAATAGTTTGAATCAGTTTTTCTCAATGTTTTCAATCAGTGTTTCTTCATTGTTTCAAACAATATTTCTCAATGTTTTCAAACTGTATTTCCAAATGGTTTCAAACAGTATTTCTCAATGTTTTCAAACTGTATTTCCAAATGGTTTCAAGCAGTATTTCTCAATGAATCAGTGTTTCATGTTATCGCCACTTTCGCGTAGATTATGTAAATTTGTAGATCGATATTGATTTCGTCTGTTCCTGTGACTCTAGTTTCCATATTGTCATAGAGTTAGTCAGTGTGTAGACCTTCTGTTGAATTCTGCTGATCTAGTCACTCAAATCTCCCCAGTTCTAGTCGATCTGTGGACTGATAATTAAATTGTTTGATCATGCCACTCCTTTGTCCTCTGTTGTCTTCAGGTTAGCCAATGTGTTGACTGGTGTTGAATTCGTATGATTTTTTCATTCCACTGTCTTCTGTTCTCATCAATATGCCAATACTTGTTTTTCTCAGTACTGAAGTTTTAGTGGCTGCAACTATCGAAGACCTCCACTATCACTGTCACCCACACCCGCCATAATCGCCATACTTTTCCCCAAATGGTATTCACTTGTTTGGGCAACCCAAAGAGTCATTAAGAGGTAAGACATTCAGGTCTGAGGTTGATGTGCAACAAATGCTGCATGAGTGGTTGGATACACGATTAATATATATTTTTTCTAAAAGAAACCAACAATTTTATAGACACTGGAGAACTTGTATTGAACGCAATGATGACTACGTCGAACAGCGATGTAGAAATGTTTTGACTTTTTCAGAATATATTCAGCAAAATCAATATTTAAGGTTTTCATTTGAAACATCCTCTTAAGCCACAATCCAAATTTGATTCAGCCATTGGTTGGATAGAAAATGCTCATACCGACCTTCATAGCGCAGCTATTTATAAACTTAGATTTACAGGCTATTACCTAAACCAGTGGTGCAACACATTCGGCTCGACAAGCCCTTTTTTCTTTCTCATGCTGCTGATCTGTAAACAACTACATGCTCTTGCCCCCAGAGCTAAACAAAATACCACTTTGACTACATGCTCTTGCCCCCAGAGCTAAACAAAATACCACTTTGACTACATGCTTTTGTCCCCAGAGCTAAACAAAATACCACTTTGACTACATGCTCTTGCCCCCAGAGCTAAACAAAATACCACTTTTACTACGTGCTCTTGCCCCCGGAGCAAAACAAAATACAACTTTGACTACATGCTCTTGCCCCCAGAGTTAAAGAAAATACCACTTTGACTACATACTCTTGCCCCCAGAGCTAAACAAAATACCACTTTGACTACATGCTCTTGCCCCCAGAGCTAAACAAAATACCACTTTGACTACATGCTCTTGCCCCCAGAGCTAAACAAAATACCACTTTGACTACATGCTTTTGTCCCCAGAGCTAAACACAATACCACTTTGACTACATGCTCTTGCCCCCAGAGTTAAAGAAAATACCACTTTGACTACATGCTCTTGCCCCCAGAGCTAAACAAAATACCACTTTGACTACATGCTCCTGCCTCCAGAGCTAAACATAACACCACTTTGACTACATGCTCTTGCCCCTAGAGCTAAACAAAATACCACTTTGACTACATGCTCCTGCCCCCAGAGTTAAACAAAATACAACTTTGACTACATGCTCTTGCCCCCAGAGTTTAAAAAAATACCACTTTGACTACATGCTCTTGCCCTAAGAGCTAAACAAAATTCCACGTTGACTACATGCTCTTCTTGCCCTCAGAGCTAAACAAAATACCACTTTGAAGATCGAAGAAATAAAATATACTATTTGAAGATCTAATGGATTAAAAAATAGATTTGAATATCTAAAGAATGAAGAATACTTCTTGAAGACCTACAGGATAGACATACTGCTTGAAGCTCCAGAGGATAAAAAGTACTATTTGATTATTCTTGATTCTTGATAGAAACTGGCCTCACAGCACGTGGGACATTCCCATAAGTGCTCCGCTCTCTGTTCCAGCAGCCATCCGACTCGATGGTATTTCGAGTCAAATGCCGCTGAAACAGACGTCGACATCAGGGTACAACTCTGGCCCTTGCGACTGATTTCTTTGTTGTTCCGTCCACCCACGCCGTGCCCGTAACTAGTTCAAGCACAACGTCGGCCTGCCGGAACAACATGGTAACTGTTATCGAAGGTTACGACTACGGGACTATATGATGGCTCATAGGATAAGAAATAATACTTGAAGTACCAAAGGATATAAAATATTACTTAAAGATCCAAAGAATAAAAACAATACTACTTGAAGGTTCAATGTACAAAAAGACGGTGTTAGCCCCATAGTACACGAACAAAAACTGACTCTGGCTTGCCGACTTCAAAAGATTCGTTAACGATGTGCACCTTCAGTGATCCTGGTTGGTGTATAAAAATCGTGACACCTCCATTCTTTTATGTTTGTCCACAATTTTATATGTCGTCATTAACCCTTCCACCCTCGATTGTTCCCAGAAAGATTGTGTTTTTGACAGCAACTATGTCAGTTTACATGTTAAAACCATTCAAGCAAGCCTTTATCCAGATTATGTCTTGTGAGCTGGTCTCACACATGATCAATCGTAACTGATACGGCTTATCTGTACTTTTTATTGATTGGCGACACAAAGTATATGCAAAGTGTTCAATACTCAGTTGAAATCAGTCAAGATTATTGACTGTATGAGAAGCACACGGGCGATGTTCTTGATTCTATTTTTCATCGTTTTACAAGTGAATGTAGTGGCTCTTTTGAACCTGCACGCATTTCCTTTGTATTTCTCACCTGCTAATTTTTCTATGCTCACTATAGGAAATGCATAAAATTCGTATTTTTTTATCTTCGACTTATGTTCTTCTTCTTCAGCGTTAATTCTCAAACTTCCGCTGGATCTGTCTTGTAGCAATATCATGGTCATACTAGATTTCCAGAAGAATGTAATCCAGAGAATGAAAATACGTTGTGTTGTATTTGCGTCAATGGCCCGACATTGGGAAGCTTATTCACATAAGCAGGGCTGTGTGGTAGATTTTCTTAGTATGGTGCAAGTCTTCGAATTGCCGCCCCCTTAAATGGTTTTTCTTCGAAATTCCGCCCCCGACAATGTATTTCGATTGATGTCGCCTGATGCGGCCGCCTCTCTGCATAATAGCACAGCACGAACCTGCATCTAAGCACCAAGCACACATTTGAGTGACATGGATTAAAGAGCGTGCGCCGAGTCCATCATATATACAGTTCTGTGGACAATGGAGTCATGCTTCTAAAGGGACACTGACTTTTTCCATGATTTCATTGGTCACATTATGTATACAGCTGTGTCAGCAACCAATGAAAATTACAGGACAAGTCATATTTGGTCACTTTAGAAGGATGATCCCTGATGAATCCACATGACTATATTGTTGTGTGACTTGCGTGAGCTCACAGACCGCTGGATTTGGGACAAATGACCGACATGATCTTGTTAAGTTATCACTTTAACGTTTTGCGGGGAGTTCTGGATGCTTCGGTTCGTTGTTTTGTTTTTTTTTATTCGCTATTACTGTAGCTTTATTATTGTCCACCTTAGCTGGTGACTGCATGGGTTTTGGTTGTTGTGATGTTATTGTTTGTGTCGCTTAGGATTACCGTTATTCTTGTTGTTATTCGCCATATTTAGTGATTGCACTATTTAGTGATTGCACTATTTAGTGATTGCACTATTTAGTGATTGCACTATTTAGGTTTGTTATCGTTAAACGTGGTGGGAAAAAAGCGATATATATGGTTATTTATTGTTTTTTCGTCGCATACTTTCCTATAATTTCCTGCAGTTAATGTTGGTTCTCCTTATTAGTAAAAACAGTAGTTTGGTTGTTCTCTTATTAGTAATTGCTGCGGCTTTGTTCTTCTCTTATTGCTGCAGTTAATGTTGGGTCTCCGTTATTAGTAAATACTGCACTTTGGTTGTTCTCTTATTAGTAATTGCTACAGTTGGGTTGTTCTCTTATTAGTAACTGCTGCACTTTAGTTGTTCTATTATTAGTAATTGCTGCTGTCTGGTTGGTCTTCTGCTAGAAACCACTGCATGTTTGTTTTTCAATAATTGGAAATTGCTGTAGTTTGGTTGCTATATTAATAGAACTTGCTGCACGTTGGTTGTTCAATTATTGGAAATTGTTGTAGTTTTGTTGTTCTATTGGTATTGTTCTGGTCAGTTGCTCGTATTGTAGTTTTTTTGGTATTTATTGTTCTAGCAAGTTGCTGGTATTGTACTGGATATTTGATCCACTATTGTGTTCTCACAGCGCCCATGTGTTACCGGTATCCGAAAGGAAAGCAAAGAATTGTGATACTGCTTTCTGCCAGTAATGCCGTAAGAGACGACAAAATAGGGATGGAGTTTGGATGACCCATCCCATAAGGGTAAAAGTTACCCATATAACATGCTAAAATCGGATGTACCGAAAGACGTAGATATCGCTGCAAATCATAACACAACATATTCGGTTTTCTGACTACATTCTGCTAACCTATAGGAGTTTGAGAATGAAAGCAGAAGAAGAAGATGTTCTCAGCTGTTCTGGCCACTTTATCTAGTTACCCAATAAAGCAGTTCTTCTGTAATAATCTCGGCAGACTTAAAAGAGCTACCCTCTTTCGCTAAATTTGACATTTTTATCACCATGTACGTTGTGGAAGAATATGCCAGTTTGGGGCGCCAGGTAAGAGATGACACTATAAGGTTCTAGTAATATTCCATGAACCCGCAAATATAGACTGTTTGACTTTGTTATGATTGAGAAAATTAGATTTGGCAACCAGTTATTAGATTTCATGCTCAGACAGCTAAAATTGTTGAGCAACGTTGGCTCGACTATACTTTTCGGGAAACAGAAGAGAGACTGACAGAGAGAGAGAGAGAGAGAGAGAGATAGAGAGAGAGAGAGAGAGAAGAGTAGTAGGGGGTTCTGTTTGGTAGAGTCCCAGATAAATTGGTTACATACGCACGACGAACATACATACTAATACAATACATGCGTAAGATTAGAAAACAACATATGGATTCTAGATCACATAAAAGTTGAACTTCGTAAACACTGAATCAAGTGTGATTCTTCTTCTTCTTCTTCAGCGTACATTCTCAAAATTCTTCTGAATTTCTCTTGTAGTGAGACCATGGCTCTATTATATTTCCAGCAGGATGTAGTCCAGAGAATGGAAATGCGTTGTGTCGCCGTTTTATTTGCGCCAATTTCCCGACACATCCGTCTTCGGCAGAAAGTGTGATTCAACAAATATGAGACGGATTGTTGCAGTGAATTGTAAATCTTGAGATCAGTTGCACTTCTATTCATTTTATGTCGGACGTTTTGTGTATTCTTAATTGTTTTATAATGTACCAAAGGCAAATCATACATTTTATCTTCATACCAACATCGTGTTATCTCTGTCAGACATTGATACCAACTAATTAACAAGAGAGAAAGCTTACTACATGTGAAATGAGATGTCTAAGATAATCAGCAAACAGAACAAGAAGAGATCATGTAATGAAGAGATTACAAGTACTTTTAGAACAAGGTCTGTTCCAGTATATACATTGATAAGCAATGACTGAAATGGTTCGGCCACTTAGTGATAATGAAGTCTTATTGCCAGAGGCAAGAGCATACAACGTGAAAATGGAAACGGCAAAATGCAGAGAAGACCATGAAGACGATGGATGCAAGGAGTTACCAACATTCTGAGACTTTTTGGGGAGATATTAATAAGTGCACAATATTATTGAACATCAAGCGACCGAAAGTGACATAGCTCGAAAATCGATCGTAATTCAATCATGTGATGGCGCTAAGCAAAAGCAGAGAAAAGACAATAGATAGACGAGGGCCGCGTAGCGTAGTGGTTAGCGTAATTCCTTCGCATGAATAGTCTTGGGTTCATTCCCCAATTTAGATGGAAATGTGTCGACCTTGCCATAATTGCGTACTGAATTTATCCGGAAAGTAAATGTGAGGGAGATGAGATGTCTGCCGCCCTCATATAGCCGAGACACTAAAATGTGAGATCGCTAACATCTAACATCCCTACGACATTAATGAATTTTATGGTTTAACGTAACTTTGTTTTTAGACAGAGAGAGATGGATGGATGAATGAATGGATATGGAGGCAGCAGATGGAAATAGAAGTGACTGAAAAATAGACAGTCAATATATCCGACACCACTGCGCCTACACATGCAGTGGCATGGTTGACACACAGTGATGCTAGTCAGTCCGGTCCAAGCATTGGAGCCGGTGAAAACGCCATGAAAATGTAGATGCATGGCAGGAGACGAAAAGACAACATAATGAGTACAGTGACAGGACAGCACAGAGCAAGAGGGCAGCGCCAATTGCAAACAGAAAGGGAAAACATTCCAAGGAAATCAGAACTACAAGCTCTATTAGCTCGAGTCATGCTTCTAGTTACCGGTGCTCCTTACGGGCAGAGACCCAGACCCAATCGTGGGCGGCCGGCATAGAAAGCAGCCCTGGCCAACTCTACTGTCAAGCTTTCCAATACCATAAACATGCTCGTAGAGAGAAAGGGTTCAGTACACGATGGACGCAGGCATAAATGGGACAAGGTTGCATTTGGGACACCATTTTAATATCGGATGGCCAGTTCTCCATTGAGGTAAAGAGCAGGGTAGGATAGGCCAAATCAAAGTTTCAAAAATGAGAAACATTATACGCAATGAAGTACTATCAATGCATATTCTGCATATACAATGGAGTATTATCAATGCATATTCTGCATATACAATGGAGAAATATCAATGCATAGTCTGCATATACAATGGAGAAATATCAATGCATTTTCTGCATATACAATGGAGAAATATCAATGCATAGTCTGCATATACAATGGAGAAATATCAATGCATATTCTGGAGGCAAATGAGATGTGGTTTTTGAAATAAAATGCTGAAAATTATATCGACAGACACGAACACTAATATAGACGTCTTAGAGATGCTGGAAGAAAAGGCATACTATAGCAAACATTTAGAGACACCAGATTTATAGGGCGTGTGATGACAAGAGAAAAACTAGAATATGCAGTAACCACCGGAATGATCGAGGGGAGAAGAGACAAAGGAAAACAAAGAGAGAAGTCCCTGGCTGTGCTGTCACTGTGACACGGGGGAATGTTACAAACTGAACTTATAAACCAAACAAGAGACAGAGAGTTGTGGAGAAACATGGTCGCCTGCGTCACTCGGCATAGCACTTGATTGATTGAGTTTCGAATATTCTGGAGTGAGGTAACGACCAATAATCTTCCCCGCTAACTGAAATACTTAATATGGAAAGACGAAACAGAAAGTACATTTTCGAATGCCAAGACGACCCTATTTATTTTTCTGACATTCATCATTGTCAAATTCTCCCCGAAGAGAACTCTCTATTTCCCAAATCAAAGGATTAATTACTATCTCAGATAATAACCACAGTGTTTAAGATACATTTGACTCCCTTTCATCCAAGTCAATGAACTTGGCTAATCAGCTTCGATAATCATGCCCAGAAAGTGCAGCAAGAAAATCTAATTTTTTTTTAAAACTAGATAAAGTTCAACATAAAGAAACATATTCGTTTTTATATGGTTGAATAATTAAATAGAACGTTTATGTAAAGGTAGATATATCAGAACAAATTAACTGATCCGGTGGTTTCACTGTTTCAGTTTTTACTGTAAAGTAACACTTAGTTTATCTAGTTAATATAAATTATCTAGTTTATCTAGTCTATATAAATGATATCTTGTAATCATGGTGAATGTGGTGATGAAATATTCCCATTAGATGTGAGTAAATAACCTATAAATAGCCAATTTTTCTGGCATAAGCACAGGTTCTTCTCAGATGATTCTTGATTAGAGACTGGCCTCACAGCACGTGGGGCATTCCCATAAGTGCTCCGCACTCTGTTCCAGTAGCCATCCGACTCGATGGTGTTTCGAGTCTAATGGCGTTGAAACAGACGTTGATATCAGGACACAACTCTGACCCTTGTGGACAGGTTTCTTTGTTGTTCCGCCCACACATGCCGTGCCCGCAGCTAGTTCAAGTACAACGTTGGTCTGTCGAAACAACATGGTAACTGTTGTCGAAGATTACGCCTCAGTTGAGTTACACTCAAACGAAATAAGGTAAGCGGTCTCAAAGACAATGTTGTGACGATATCGATATTAGTCAATTAAGCGAAATACCGATATTAGTCATTCAAGCTAAATACCGATATTAGTCATTCAAGCTAAATACCGATATTAGTCAATCAAGCGAAATACCGATATTAGTCATTCAAGCAAAATACTGATATTAGTCATTCAAGTGAAATACTGATTAGTCAATCAAGCGAAATACCGATATTGATCAATCAAGCGAAATACCAATATTAGTCAATCAAGCGAAATACTGATATTAGTCTTTAGTCTATCTATGTATTCACTAAACCCTTTGCTGCCTTTCAGCGTCAGAGTACAAATTTTTTCTGGAGTTTCTGGAGATGGTCCTCGTGTGTGCTGAGTATATTTTAGAATTTTTCGTCTCTTTTATTTTGGTTTCGGTAGCACAGCGTTGGTATAATAATCTTTTTGAATAGTGTTATTTTGGTGTTTAAATCTACATTTGTATCTCTGAAGATTGTCTCCAATATTAGTCAATAAAGCGAAATACCGATGTTAGTCAATAAAGCGAAATACCGATAACTGACTTTGTCACTGTGGCGTGTTGTTATTTCGCGATATTGACTAGGAATGGTAAAGCTTATATCTATTTCTGTTTATTTTCATATTTGCCTTGTGTTACTCCAACCCTCCTATCTCTAGTTTCCGGTTTTTACCCGACACTAGAGATTTATTTCTGAAGTAAAATGTATCCATTATGGGGGTGTTACGCCATTTTCAACCGCTGACGTTGGTCGAGTTTGGTTATTTCAGAGCTTTAGAGCCATAAAAAAAAAATGGTTGCGGTCTGCTAATGCAGTTACCACGACCTCTGCATTTTATTATCCTAATTTGTTTTTTGTTGTGCCCCGATGTGTTAATCTATGGCCTTTTGCGTCTTGCAGACGGTCATTAAGCAAACAGGAAAAGCAATATATTGAGCATTTTCTCAGGAATAGGGACTTTTCAAACGATTATGTCACAGCAACGGAATAATTTTGTTTGCGTTTTTCTCTTCTTTCTTCCATATCTTTAAACATATTGTTTCTGAACAATGTTCCCCTGCACGTAGTTTATGCCTCCAGATATCTCAAGTTTCGGCCGTGTTTTGCCAAATAATTGTGGGATATATGGAAAATTCATTTGGGGATTTACATATGTATTTATACCTCAGCATTGATTTACCTGGTCTCGCTATCATTCATCCAGTTCTCCAGTTAGTACTTGTTTCGGGATGTGGCAGTTTGGTATTCTGCTGACGTGACCCAACCATCGTAGTCTATTTCTATTCAATGTTTCCAAAGCAGATGGTAGCTGAGTGCGGCGTAGCACTTCCATGTTGGTGATATTATCGTACCGTTTAATGTTTAAGATTTTGCGAAGACATCTTAGACGAAAGGTATTTAGTCCCCTCTCATGTTTTGTGTTGGTAGTCCTTGTTTCGTATCTATAGTACATGTGATCAGCACGCATGTTCGATAAATCTGTATCTGTTTTAAAATCAGCAATAATAACAGTCATAACAAACAGAGCGAAAAATAACAAGCACAAGAAAAGCACAAAGCACCAAGAGCAACCAGATGTACAGAAATAAGAAGAACTAAATATGTGCGAAAAATATATCCAGGAAGTTAGCGAAGAATTCGCAAAGCTACCAGACAACACTCAGCATATAGAAGAAAATGGAAATATGTCCAAAATGTCATCATACAAACAGCAGGAAATATATGCGGATATAAAAACCATAAAGTCAGGAAACCCAAAATAACAGCTTGGTGAACAGAAGAGGTATAGAACGCAACGAAAGACAAAATACAAGAAATTGGCAACAAGCAAAATTTAACATCAAGAAAATCATCAAATCTGCAAAAATTAAGTAATGGCAAGAATATGGAGAAATGTTGACCAAGGATAGACAAAACGATGTTCTACAAGAAAGTACAAAACATGAGAAGTAAAACAGACACGAACCAACAGATATAATCAACGATGAACACGGCAACATACTAACTAGGCCCTACTAAATCATGGAAAGATGGAAAAATTACTTCAGTCAACTATTAAACTTAAAGGAAGGAGAAGTGACATCAATAAATACAATAGAAGAGGTCCTAGAGCCATGCACCCTGAAATCCGAAATTGAAGACGCAGGTAAACATGCACCAAATAATAACGCACCAGAAATAAGTGGCATACTTATAGTTCTGATAAGAATGCTAACAATGACAGATATAAAGTGGTTACACAGATTGTTCAATGTGATTTGGAAGACACCACAGGAGTGGAATACAGCGGTGATTGTTCCATCTGGAAGAAAAAAGGCAGTAAGAGGGACTTTTTAGCTGCACTAAGTATAAAGGAATATCACTCTTAAGCCACATAGGAAAAATCTTTAGCAAGACACTAGAGTGAAGGATGCGCGCATATATAGAACCACAGCTCAACAACGCACAATTGGACATTCGGAAAATAAAAGCTGTACAGATGCAATCTTCGTCCTCAAACAACTTTCAGAAAGAGAGACATAACATAACCAAGACTTATATTTGGCTTTCGTGGACCAAGAGAAAGCTTTTGACAGTGGATAGAGCACAACTATGGATAACATTACAGACATATGGAGTTCCCCAACATCAGTTAAGCCTATGTCAGAGCATATACGCCAATAGGCAATGCGCAGTTGCATCCGACACATGTAGCACATGTACATCCGACAATTTCTAAATTCACTCGGGAAGGAGTCAGGGATGTGTACTATCCCTACTATTGTTCATAACATACATAGATAACATCTGCACAGCAGTAAAGACAACGGAAGTAAACAATCTGAAGGATAACTTAAACGAATTACTATGTGCAGACGATCAAGCACTTGTATCATCATCAGAAGAACAATTACAACGAGAAATAGACAGATTACATTAAACATGCCAAACCTTTAACATGAAGATAAATATAGAAAAGACTGAAGTAATGAAGATAGGAGGAACAGAAATATATATTTCTTACCTAGGAATCAATATAACAACAGATGGCAAGAGCATCAAAGTAATACACAATAGATGTAGTAAAGCATACCAAGTCCAAGACAAGTGACACCAATTTTCAGAAACAAAAATGTAGATTTAAACACAAAATAACACTATTAAAAACAATTATTATGCCAACGCTGTGTTACCAATCCAAACATGGACAACTATAGCACAAGACAAACATAAACTTGTGACAGCTGAAATAGCATGCTTACGCAGAATCCTATGAATATCGCTAAGAGACAGTAAGGAATGAGGACATTAGACAAAGAACCGGCACCACCCCAATCTTGGAATATGTTAAGAGGGAACAAATCAAATGGTATGCACACATCAGCAAACTACCTTCAGACAGTTTACCACAGCAAGCTATGCTACACAGATACAGTGAAGGCAGACCTAGAGGCCGACCACGAAAACGATGGACCACCGAAATAAAAGAGGCAACAAATTCCACAATATTATCAGCACACTCGCGGGCCATCTCCAGAATACTCTTCTCCCCCTTACGCTGAAAGGCAACAACGGGGTTAGCGAATAGATAGATAGATAAATAGATAGATAGTATCTGTGTTTTCAGTTTTCTCTTTCGGTTTTTCCAAGTTCATTGTGACAATCCGACAAAATTGGTAGCCACTTTCCATATTCGTGCGTTTATTTCATTGTTTTGGGAAAGGTTTGCTGTTATTTTTGATCATATGTAACACAAATTTTAGTGCATCAATTGATGTTTGTTGATATTTTAGATCCTTGATACATTACCACGGTTTTTGTGGTATTTTAGAAAACAGTTCGTATGACATCGTCATGCTGTCAATTTGGATGTACTGTATGCCTCTAGTTCAGCATCATCAGCGAAGATACTTTTTCTGATGAGTGTTTATGATGTTTTCTTCTTTGCTCTGAGACACGCTAAGTTGAAGAGTAATCCATCGTAACGGGTCCGGATGTTAACGACGTCTGCTGCATCTGCAAGTTTCCGAAGCAATGTGAAGAAGATCTCAAAAAGGGTTGCGGCTAAAACTCGACCCTACTTTACTCCAGTCAAAACAGTGCACTATTTTATTCCGCATATGTTGTTTTGTTCGTGATAAAGGCTTTGTTAAAGAAACGTCGCTAGCATGTGCTTTTCTGTAGGCCTATGCTTTTAGTGATTCATAAAACATCATCATGTTGTGTTTTCATATTCCATTTAAAAAAAAAGGACACTGAAATTCAAATGAAGTTAAATTATCAGTTATTTGCCATTACCTGTGTAATCTTAGAAAGAGGAAGGGACATAAATTATCACCCTCGTTATGGCGGCTCAAATCAATACATTTTGTAACAAGCTATGTATAGGGGTGGGCATTGGAATGTTGGAGTTGAGCACAGAGGCAAGAATCAGATAAACTGCGGTGATGGGGGCTTGAATATAACAAAATATAAAAGAAAATCAGTTATAGAAAAGACTACAGACATACTCACATAGTCCTATACATGTAGTTAACATGAGGAGACAGTAGCGTGTTATAGCCTACAGAAGATGGCAACATGTGTGTATGTGTGTGTGTGTGAGAGAGAGAGAGAGAGAGAGAGAGAGAGAGGCTATAATACGGACAATAAGACAGACACAATTTAGACCAAGATCGACACACACAAAATTAGAAATAGGATTACTGAAACAAAGAATATTTTTGTTAAGAGAGATAAGATACATTATACAATATTTACACTGTCGTAAACAAAATAATGATATATTTACTTATTACTTAGCATATAGGGCCTACAACATTTAATTATTATGCATTTAATCATTATACAACATTTGATTATTGTACATTTCATTATTATTATAATACGACAATTAATTATTATACATTTAATTATTATTATACAACAGTTAATTAATATACATTTCATAATTCTTTACTCATTCACACATTAATTAAACACTTGAATTCACTATAACTGACTTCACAATATGGAAGCCTTCACAGATTTCAGTGAGTAGTTTTAGTAGAAATCACAAAAGGGGGGGTGGGGTAGTTAACACATATCAAATAAATGATACGTATAAAGTTAAGTAAATAAAATGTTACTAATCAAAATAAACAAAATCATAAGCGAAAATATAAATAGGCAACCAAAACCGACGTTTCGACAAAAAGCGTCTGTGTGAAGAAAAAAATAAAAACAGATTTAGAGTGTGTACAAGAAGATATCAGTAGTATTATGTTGGGCAGGTGTTCTACGCCCGTGCTCGAGAGAACCGGGTTACTCTTAGAGAGTTAAAAAGTGCTTGCTTGCACTAAAGATCATGGGTTTCCTTTAAAATTCGAACGTTGTTGTACAAATCGAAGAAAACGTGTTACTATCCTCAATTACGGGGTACCACATCGAGGCCAACTTCTTGATGTGGATATGTGGCTTAGTCCAGTCAACAGAGGTTGAAGACTAAGATTGGTCGGCCGTCCCTGGCATCGAGCAGCGGAGATACCAGGCCGAAAGGCGCACCAGTAATCACGGTATCACGCAACAGGGTTAGATAACATGTCTTAACTTGTTTTTCAGGTGACTGATTTTGCTTGGTCTCATGATGGTCGTATGGCACTGATCTGTTATCAAGATGGTTTTATATTGGTTGGCAGTGTGGCTGGACAAAGGTATTGGTCATCTATGCTCAATTTGGAAAACACTAGCATTACGTGTGGAGTATGGTCACCAGACGATCAGCAGGTACCAGATATCGTCTGCTTGTGGTAGGGGTAGTCAACATAAACATCAGTGTAATTATCTTTAATCTGCAGTGTCCTTGTAAGTTTCTCTATCTTAATTTCAAACACTGTCTCTCACTTTTTTTATTTATTTAGTTTTAATTCTCTCTCCTATTTGGTCTTGGCAATGATCTATATCTATTGGCTTAGATGATGGTCCCTTTTTTATTGTAGAGATGATGTTTATATTGATGAAACAACCCATATAGCTGTGAATATGTAACCATTAACAGCTCGCAGTCTTTCTGACGAAAGCACAAATTCCCCCCCCCTTTCAGAGAGTAACTGAGGTGACACCCGAAACGTGTACAGTGGAATCCCTCTGTAGTGCAGCCTTTTGTAAAAAATTTCCCTATTTAACAACACTTTTCTAAACCCCCTGTTAATTATTCTTATTTTTATAATCTATAATTATTCTTTGTTTTTGTGTACTATATATAGCAAATTAGTGCACGCAAGATTCATCGATCCGGACCAAGTTGTTATAATGGGATTTGACTGTGTAGGTTTCGTGTATCAAAGCATACTTGTAATACAGGGATCTATGCATGTTTGGTCTCCGAAGGGAGGCATTCCGGCACGGCAGCATCCCAGAATCTTCACGTCCAGCCAGTAGTATAGCATACATCTGGACCTATTCATTTTTCTGTCAGATCTGATGACCCATCTGCAGTGATGGCACAGAGCATGAACCACCGCTTAAGATTCTGTTATAGAAGGACAAAGGTGCAATGTATACTGACCTGTATCACTCCATCATCCATGAGCACTATTTGATAGAAGACAGAATCCTAGACAATACAGGCCCGCCGAAGACGGATTTGTCGGACCATTGACGCAAATAAAACGGAGACAGAACGCATTTCCATTATCTGGACTACATCCTGCTGGAAATATTGTCGGACCATTGTCCTGCTATAAGAGAGAACCAGCGGTAGTTTAAGAATGAACGCTGAAGAAGAAGAAGATAATACATGCAGTCACAATGGTAATTTTTCACTGATGACAGGTTGCCAGCCTATCTCCCAACTTTTCTTAGTAGCCTTCTACGACATGTTTATAAAGAAGACAGTGGTCCTATTATTTGCACCCTGAACTTACAAGTCCAGATCACGGCTTCAACACGAGCATCTATCACCTATTATATTATTTTCACCATGAACTTACAAGTTTAGGTCATGGCTGCAACACGAGCATCTATTATGGCGATAGATGATGATATCTGAATTTATGATGGCAACCAAGATGACACGAGAATATGAAATGTAAATAGACATGGATAATCATACATAGATGGATAATAATACATAGATGGATAATGATACATAGATGGATAATAATACATAGCTTTGTCATGATATGGGGAAGGACGATGACACATCAATTGCGATGTCCATGAGAGACAACATCGATTGACATGTCTATGGGTGACATGTATTTATACATATAACATATTTGACATGTCTATGGGTGACATGTATTTATACATATAACATATTTGACATGTCTACACATGATAACACATTAGTTAACATATTTATGGTTTATAACACATCAGTTTACATGACTATGGATGATAACAAATATTTTGACATATATATGGATGATAGCACATTAATTAACATATTTATGAATGGTAGCACATTAGTTAATAAGTCTATTCATAATAACATTTACGTTAACATGGCTGTGGATGATAACACACCATTGGACATGTCTGTGGGTGAAAAGGCATCGGGTAGCATGTATAATACATAAGCTAACATGTCTATGGACAATACATCAGTAAACATGCCTATGGGTGATACCACGTCACTTTATATGTCTATGGGTGATATCACGTTAGTTTATATGTCTATGGGTGATATCACGTTAGTTTATATGTTTGTGGGATAACACGTCAGTCTATATGTCTATGGGTGATACCACGTCAGTGTATATGTCTATGGGTGATACCACGTCAGTTTATATGTCTATGGGTGATACCACGTCAGTTTATATGTTTATGGGTGATACCACGTCAGTGTATATGTCTATGGGTGATACCACGTCAGTTTATATGTCTATGGGTGATACCACGTCAGTTTATATGTCTATGGGTGATACCACGTCAGTTTATATGTCTATAGGTGATACCACGTCAGTTTATATGTCTATGGGTGATACCACGTCAGTTTATATGTCTATGGGTGATACCACGTCAGTGTATATGTCTATTGGTGATATCACGTCAGTTTATATGTCTATGGGTGATACCACGTCAGTTTATATGTCTATGGGTGATACCACGTCAGTTTATATGTCTATGGGTGATACCACGTCAGTTTATATGTCTATGGGTGATACCACGTCAGTTTATATGTCTATAGGTGATACCACGTCAGTTTATATGTCTATGGGTGATACCACGTCAGTTTATATGTCTATGGGTGATACCACGTCAGTGTATATGTCTATTGGTGATATCACGTCAGTTTATATGTCTATGGGTGATACCACGTCAGTTTATATGTCTATAGGTGATACCACGTCAGTTTATATGTCTATGGGTGATACCACGTCAGTTTATATATATATGTGGCCTGACCAATCTTAGCCTCTGGGCTCTGTTTGCTGGACTAAGCTTCATCTCCACTTCAAGGAGTTTGCTTCGATGGTGATGATGATGAAAACTATCTCCTGCATGGTGTGACATATTGGAATGGTGGAAATGTCTACAACTGTCATTCAGCAGTGAATACGCATAGTTAATACGCATTACGGCACAGTGAAGTTACATTAATACGCATTACGGCACAGTGAAGTTACATTAATACGCATTACTGCAGATAGAAAGATCTACAACTTATCATTCAGAAGTAGAACTAATCGTGACCGTCAACAGCATATGAGACCTGTTCATAGAATTAATTAAGCCTTGAGTCGTTACGTTTTGACTGTTGTTGTGTTTCTGTTGGTCACTATTTATATTCTCGAAATAGCCATGGCTATTTTTTATATGCGATTCCAAGTATATAAATAGTGCCCAAAGGAATTATCGACAATAATTTTTTTTTAAAGGAACGAATGAAGGCACATGTCTTCTATTGAATACGGTCACAAGCTAATACGCATCGCTGCAGATAGAATGTTGTGGTGAGATTACCTACGGCACCTGTCACAGCACAGGATGATGGTGATAAAACGTGTGTTTCTGTTTATAGAGTCCCAAAGCCGTGGGAAGCAAACAATAACATGTCTGTGTCCAGCCATGCATATACTAAAATGCAAGTAAGGAGGTTTTGGTGGTGAACTTGGCTATCCCATCAAATAGAGATTGAAAGTGACTTAGAAGTCATGCTGAAGACGAATGTGTGGGATTAAAAGTTGTAGATATCGCAGCTAAGTTGTAACTATAAACAATGCATTCCGTTCTCCAAACTACATGCTGCTAATCTATAGAAGTTTAAGATCACACGAAGATGAAACATGTTTAGTCTATGAGGGCATTGCATTGATGCCATTGAGGGCATTGATACTTATATGCATTGACGTCATACCTAGCATTCCCTGCCACGAATCTGCCACAAAAAGACGAAGAGCAATGGTCACTCGCCTGCATCGCTCCGTTATCATTAGAACCATTTTACAGAGACAATAGTAATAGATCGAAGCAAGACAAGTAACAATGATGATTTTATAACAGGTGGCATTGTCATCCTCTTCCCAAACTTTCCTTAGTCACCTCCTACGACATGCCTGGAAAGAAAATAAGACATTCTTAGCAATCTAAACTAGAAGTCCAGGCCCAGGTTTCCACATTGGCGGGTATGACTTTTACTAAAAACACTAATTACTTGGTCATTCCTGTTTGTGTGTAGGCCTACTTATGCTAATGTAGTAGTTTTCTTGTTGCCCGCAGGTAATGTTTGGAACTCTGGATGGTCAGATTATTGTGATGAGCTCTACAGGGATGGTGGTAACACAAGCAGTTGTTCATGAAGGATTTGAGATCACAAACATGGCCTGGTCTTGTGAAAGATTTAACATGGAGGAAGGAGAATCTGGGAGAGATGGAGCTGACCATGTGGGCAAAGGTGAGGTATTCATTAAAAGTGAGTACATTTGTAGAAGGCAGTTTTCCGTCACTCCAGGTGGTAGTAGTATTGTTGTGCGATAATAAATATTTCCTAATCTATGATCGATGGTGTTGATGGATGTGAATCACAAGACTAATCTGAGTCACAAAGTTTGTACATTGAGTACATTATATATGATTATATTGACTTTCAGTCTCCCCCTTTCGTAACATCTAAAAAAATTACAAACTAAAAATGAAAATTATAAAATGATACTTATAATATACATTAATTCTTCTTCTGTGTTCGCTCTCTAATAACCACAACGCATGAATCGTATTAATTCCGCCGGGGAGTATGAAATACGTTCTACCGCTAGTTTCACAGTTGAACTGTGTTATTTGCAAGTCGGTTAGTTCATTTTGTGATCCGGACATCCAAGGCCCAGCACATCGGTTTTTGGCATGCCTTTAATTCAGGTAGTGGGATCCCTAGCAAGTAAAGTATCCCATAGCATTTATTAATGCCGTAGGGGTGTGAGATATTAGCGATCTCACATTTCACAGGCTCTGCAAATGAGGGCGGTAGCCATCTCATCTCCCTCGCAGTCTTTACTTCCCGGATTAATCCGGTACCCATTTAAGGCTGGGTCGACCTGGGAGCCGTTGCGATCTGAAAACATTTCCGCCTCAGCTGGGGAATGAACCCAGGACCACTCATATGCGAAGCCAGTGCGCTAACCACTGCGCTAACGCGGCTCCCTAGCACGTGACAGCATGCGTATCTGTCGACGGGCGCGTGGGTGTGTAATCACTTTTCGCTGAAACGATTGTCGCTCACGTCTATCTCGCACGACCAACGTGTTCCACAGTCAGTGAACTTGTCTTGCGTAATTAGACGTTCTGTGCTGTGCCCATCGGGTACTGAACCTTTTCTAACCCGGGCGAGCCTGGTTCCGGTTAAGAAAGAACTCGACAGTAGAGTTGTACCCGTGATCTTTCGCCTTCTTAACCGAGGTGTCGTTCACCGACATCGTGAACCCCTCGTCCAAGTCCGAGTCTCACCACGCGTTTGGGAACAAGACGTGGTCTCGAGCTGAACCTTGTCCACTTTGTACCTGAGCCCATCGGGTACTCAACCCTTTCTCTCTGCGAACATGTTTCCAGTATAGGAAAGCTTAACAGTAGAGTTGGGCCAGGGCTGCTTTCTTTACCGGGTGACTGCGATTGAATCTGGGTCTCTGCCCGTAAAGAGCACCGGTAATTAGAAGTTTGTCTCGAGCTAACAGAGCTTGTAGTTCTGATTTCCTTGGAACGTTTTCCCTTTCTATATGTACTTGGTGCTGCCCTCTGGTACTGTGCAGTTCTTTCATTGTACTCAGTATGTTGTCTTTTCGTCTCTCACTATGCATCAACCTTTTCGTGTCGTTTTCTGTGGCCGCCCCTCCAATGCTCCGATCCGACTTAATAGCGTCAATGTGTGTCGACAGTATCACTTCATTTGTTGGCACAGTAGTATCAGAGATAGTGGCTGTCTCTTTTGCAGTCAATTCTCTTTCCATCTGCTACCTCCACATTCACGGACACGATCTCCAAAAGGTTTTGCCAGAATCCGCTCGAACAGCTGTATTTCTGTTTTCAGGGTACACCACGGGGAAGTACTTTTGGGATCTTGGTTATCTGCTAACCCTGGGTCAGCTGAGAGCAGTGCGGTACTCTTTGCACCACTCTACATTAATTTATGGCTCAGAAACATGAATAATGAAGAGTTAGAAAACAGAATTGATGCTTTTGAGATGTGGATATATAGAAGAGGAGGGAGAACTTCATGGAAAGAGAAGAAAACGAACAAAGAGATTCTGACAACATTGCATATGAATACAGAACTATAAAAGGAAATGCAAATCAAAGATATAAAGCATTTTAGACTTATTAAAAGACATGACGCCTTGTTGCAGATTTCAAGGTAGAGTTGAGAGACAGAGAGCAAGAGGCAAGCACAGATACAAATGCGAGGAAAATATCATGAGATAGAAAGGATATAATCTGGTAGAGAACACTATCAAGACCATAGACAGAAAATGTTAGATGTCCATTGCTGTCAACCTTTGATGAGAAGATGGCATCTATTGTCATGATGAATCAGTTATCTGTTACATTATAAGTGAAATCTTTCAGGTGTTTAAGCCCAAATTTACCACTAAAATCTGGATTTTGTCCTCAAATTCTTCAGAAATTCTGTATAGATAAAACTTTACTGAAAGTAAATGGGCATATAAAAGGTAAGTTGACTTATGAACCAGCGTCATTTCACATTATTTCCCATAAGTGCTAAACTGCATAGTCTGTGGTTGACCAGAAACTATATGACCAGCGTCAGTTGATAAATATTTTTGGTACCACCCCTTGATCTTCCAAAAGTATGAGCCCTGGTACCCTACTTCCTGGCAACTTGGTCAGTCATGGGAGTGATTTTTATTTTAAACCACACATAAGTAGATATGAAACCCGGGTTTGCTGATCAGCTATCGAATGACTTAATATGACACTACCACGGTTCCCACACAATAAGTTAGACAGATTAATCATGGCAGAAAATATTCCAGAAAGGAAAGCAAAGGAAGACCAAGACTACAATTGATACAGGATATTAAGTATCTTTTGAATATTACACTGGAGGAGGCTGGGCAGCTTACACAGAACCGGGATCTTCTTACAGAGTGGCAGTGAGGACAACATTCTGCAAAGACATGTCACATAGATTCATATTTTTATCATGTCATTGAAAGTACATTTGTCCATTCCAATTCTCCTTTCATCTTATGTTTCACATCGACCATGATTGTGTTATCGTAAGGGCATGTCCTACCAGGAGTGTAGCATATATGTCTGGGCCAACAAGTTCACCATTCTTCCATCAGAGGTTAACCCATCTGCAGTGATAACACACCAGTTAACTTCTAGTAGTATCATTTCATATTTCTGTTCAAAATGCCCCTAAAGATATCTATTCTAATCAATAATTATGTCCATATTATGAACAAAGAGCGCTTTACTAAAGGCAAATATGTTCATATTAATACAGGTATAGTCAGTGAAAGCTGATAATATTGTGTATAAATGTTAAAAAAATCTGTATTAGTTGACAGGTTGGAAATTACGAAATATTTATATAATAACAGAAATTTATTATAGACAGTTATATCTATTATCTTTTCTCTGCTTTTGCTGTAGGGTGTCGCAGGATTGAAGGATGATCAGTTTTTAGGCTATTGCACATTTGGTCGCTCGATGCGGTAATATTGTGACATCTCAGAATCTTGGTAATTCCTTCAGTCCAACATATTTTGTGATCTTCCTCTACAACTTGCTGTTTCCATTCTCATGTTGTATACTCTTGCTGCTGGCCAATATAGGTTCATTCTCATTAAGTGGCTGAACCATTTCAGTCTCTGTTTTTCAATATATTTTGACCACAGACATTGTTCCAATTGTTTTTGTAATCTCTTCATTCCTCACATGATCTTTTTGTTATGTTTTCTGTTTTCTTAAACATGTCATTTCACAAGTAGTAGGATTTCTTGCTTATTCTTTTGCTAGTATCCATGTCTGACATTGACAACACGATATTGGTATAATGATTACATTTTTATTTTCTAATTTTCTGAAGTCCCTGCACAACATCTAGAACAGATTTCTGTGAACACTCAAATCCACTACTGGTTTGCCTGAGCTGTTATAGTTTCATCCTTGAATAAACACTCAAATCCACTACTGGTTTGCCTGAGCTGTTATAGTTTCATCCTTGAATCAACACTCAAATCCACTACTGGTTTGCCTGAGCTGTTATAGTTTCATCCTTGAATCAACACTCAAATCCACTACTGGTTTGCCTGAGCTGTTATAGTTTCATCCTTGAATCAACACTTAAACTATCTCAACTTCACAATTAATATATCCTCCAAATGTATTACTGTTTACGTCATCACCTTGAATCAAGTCCGCTATAAACAGTAAATAGTAAATTACCCTTAAAGAATAATATGAACAGTAAATAGTAAATTACCCTTAAAGAATAATATGAACAGTAAATAGTAAATTACCCTTAAAGAATAATATGAACAGTAAATAGTAAATTACCCTTATAGAATAATATGAACAGTAAATAGTAAATTACCCTTAAAGAATAATATGAACAGTAAATAGTAAATTACCCTTAAAGAATAATATGAACAGCAAAGAGCATCAATAGAACATAAATAAGCAGTTGTAGAATGTGTTTTATCTCGACAGATACAAAGTCTCATGTCCTGGCTGTATGTTTCAAGTATGGCGATATTTTTCTCATGTCAGCTTATGATGACATATGCCCTGTTATGGTCTACACTACTTTAACAGGTATTTTATGATAACTATTGTTCTGTTAGTAGAAAATGACACAACAAAACCTTTAATCACAGATATTTGGGAATATATGTGGGCTCATTCATCTTGACAGACTGTCTGAAACAAACCTGTATCAGTTGGAGTTGCGGTGTTATCAGCAGGGCAGGACTTCTCATTACTGAATTTGCCAATACATGAGAAATTTTCTCTACCACAGAAGATGCATGTGAGTCACTTCCCTGGGTTGCTGTTCTTTTTAGCTTTGACTTCATTCTTCCGCTCTGCTCGTTATTGAATTATCAGATGTTCTAGCACTATTATGCAAGCTAGTTCTCCATGAAATGCTATCTTCTGTCAGGTTTTCCAAGTTTTCATGTGATAACAAAGACATTCATAGATGTTTTTCAGATGTTTTTTCAGGTATCACAGCATTGGTCTGCCTCTTTTTCTTACACCATTAGAGAGCTCAACATATAGCGATTGTTTTGGGATGTGGTTGTTACTTATCCTCCGAATGTTGCCTAGTCACTTGAGTGTTTCATGATTTGTGAATAACTGCTTAAAAAGAATACTAAACATTAGGTGGCAGGACAAAATAAGAAATGAAGAGATTAAGAGATGAACAGACCAAGATCTGGTGGACACTCAGATTAAGGAGATAAAATGATGATGGATTAGGTACATGCTCAGAAAACTAGCACAGGATATAACTAGACAATGATATGGAACCAACAGGGAAAATGGAAACAAAGAATGTCTAGAATTATATGAAGAAATTAGACAGTGAAAGACTGTCAGCATTCACAATCTGCTAGAGTAGAATGAGCTATTTAGAGTCAAGACTCAGTGGCTTTCCAATGTGATATGATGTGGTTCAAGCCTATAGATAGAGAGGATGAGGGTTTGAGGGGTTCAAACACCCCTTCCCCCACCTTTAGGAAATTAGAACATGACATTTAGTACTAGAAGCCAAGAAAATAAGTGGGTCAACACCCTAAATTAATCATTTTCCCCACAAAATATCAGACAATTATGTTGTTTTTTAATGCAACCTACCTAGCACTGACAAATGAGTTAAAAATGAGAATTATAAAATGCTATATCTATTATATATTAATGTATGGCTCAGAAACATGGACACTAAACAAACAATTAAAAGACAGAATTGATGCATTTGAGATGTGGATATATAGAAGAATAGGGAGAAAATCATGGAAAGAGAAGAAAACAAACAAATAGGTTCTAAAGCACTTAATATGAAGAAAGAATTACTAAGAGAAAAAAAATAAGGCAAATTAATATTTTGGACACATTAAAAGGCGTGATACCTTATTGAAGACCTTACTTGAGGGTAAAGTCAAAGGGAAGTTAGCAAGTGGTAGACAGAGATACAAGTGGGAGAGTAACATACAAGATGTACAGGTTACAGTCTAGCAGAGTCTACCACCAAAACAAGAGACAGGGGATGTTGGAGGTCTGATGCAGCCAACCTTTGTTGCAGGGACGACACTTGATGATGATGAAGATGATCCTCACTGAAAACAAATTTGTGCCCCTGCCTGAGGTGGATTCATAAAATACAGTCAAGTAGTATAGATTGAATAGTAATTGACAGCATGGTTCCAGTAGAATCAGACAGAAACAGACCAAGTTGATGATGGGCACAAGATCATGAAAAATTTTGACCTGAAAATGAAAACTGGCTGAAGATTGGCAGCCCTGTATGTTCAAAGTGGAGTACTGTAACTTACTGTGATGAGTTTGGAGTACTGTAACATGCTGTGATGAGTGTGGAGTACTCCATTTACTGTGATGCGTTTAAAGTATGCCTATTGTAATTTGTTCTGACGGGTGAGAAGTATTATTACTTACTGTGATGAATGTGGAGTACTGTAACTTACTGTGATGAGTGGGGAGTACTGTAACTTACTGTGATGAGTGTGGAGTAGTTACTTACTGTAGTGAATGTGGAGACTGTAACTTACTGTGATTATTGTGGAGTAGTTACTTACTGTGGTGCATGTAGAGTACTGTAACTTTCAATGATGAATGTGAAGTGTTGTAACTTATTATTATGAGTGTGGAGTGCTGTAACTTATTTTGATGGGTGTGGAGTGCTGTAACTTACTGTGATGAGTGTGGAGTATTGTTCTATGAGTGTGAAGTACTGTTTTAATTACTGTGATGAGTGTGGAGTACTGTAGCTTTCTATGATGAGTGTGGTGTACTGTAGCTATCTATGATGAGTGTGGTGTATTGTAACTTACTGTGATGAGTGCGGTCTACTGTAACTTGATGCAAATAGTGTGGATAACTGTCACTTGATGTGATTAGTGTGAAGTGATGTAACTTACTATAATTAGTGTGATGTGCTGTAACTTACTGTGATGAGTGTGGAGTACTGTTACTGACTGTGATGAATGTGGAGTACTGTTACTGACTGTGATGTATATGGGATAATTTCTATGATGAGTGTGGAGTACTGTTACTGACTGTAATGAGTGTGGAGTACTGTTACTGACTGTGATTAATGTGGAGTACTGTTACTGACTGATGAATGTGGAGTACAGTTACTGACTGTGATGAATGTGGAGTACTGTTACTGACTGTGATGTATATGGGGTAATTTCTATGATGAGTGCGGAGTACTGTTTTAATTACTGTGATGAGTGCGGAATACTGTTACTTAATGTGATGAGTGTATGGTACTGTCACTTACTGTGATGCATTTGGAGTATTGTAAACTATGTCCGACTGTCTGCTTTGTCCAATATATTTTCAGGTGTAAAAATTGACTGGTCTAATTGTGGAGAGTACCTCGCTGTTGGTGGCTTTGTTCGTCTTCCAAATCTGCAATGTCGTAATGAGGTTCACTTTTATTCTAAGAATGGAAATTTAATCCACTGGGTCAACCTACCATCTCAGGTATATAGAGTTGAATCCCATTATAACAACTTGGTTTGGATCAGTGAAATATGCATGAGCCAGTAATAACATAAATGAAATATATTCAGTACAAAAAAATAAAGTATAAATATAATTGGGTATTTTGTAATGTATTTGTTTTTATTTTGATGATCAAATTCAGTTTAGGCCTATGCATCAGGATAAATTGATCTATACATAAAGATATGGAATATTTTTTTCCTAACCAGAACCTTGAGATTAATGAGAATTATTTAAAAATAGATTCATCTCTTTGTCTATATAGTATTGTGTACTAGTATAGGCCATATGCACTGCTCAAATACAAGTTATTATGAAGCCAGTCTTTTCTAAATTCAGTTTGCCAAAACAGTCTGAGAAAACTTGATTGTACTGCTCCCTTCTCAACAAAACAGTATGCTACAGGCTGCAAGCACCACTCACAACACATAACTTGTAGGTATAGGACCAATGAATAAAACACTTTATTGTTAAATAGAGTGTTGTTAAATAGAGAGATGTGTTACAAAAAGTTGCATTAAAGAGGGATCCCACTGTAATTGTTTCCATTAATTTGAAGGATGTCCATGCTACTACTTGATCTGTTTGTGACAGTTTCATTAATTTGAAGGATGTCCATGTTACTAATTGATCTGGTTGTGACAGTTTCATGTTGTCAAAATTTCTATTTTTGTGCTTACAACAAAAGCATGTCTCATCAAGAAATATTTATCCCCAACCAAATGGGCTGTAGATACATCTTCAGTAAAATGGGGGACAGGAAAAAATTCACCCATTTTTTTCATGAGAAATTGGATGAATTTCTGTTGGAAAATTCATTTCATAATGGTTTGGGGTTTACCCGCTTTTTGCTAAATTTTTAATCCTAAAAGTTCTGTTATGATTACCTAGGGGGATGGGGGTGTCGAACTCTTCCTCTCTTGCTCTTTACTATACATTCTTTGAAATCCTCACTGAAAATAGCTTTAGAAGTTGCCTATCATTGTCCAGATCATATGGGTAAAGATAGTTCCCATGGCAGCAACTTTTATCCTTGGAAAACTCTTCAGGTACTAAGCCACAGCAACTATTGGCAACTATTTCTAACCATCCAACTATATTGCTATAAATAACTAATCTGTGAGAGGATATATGACAAGGTGGAGAGTACTGCAGTAACAAAACCAAGAAACGATAACTAAAAATAACTAGATAGATAACTAGCTAGTTATCATAACTATCTAGCTGCATATTTTCTTAGGTACAGTACAAGTAGATGCCAGCATATTTTTAATTATTTCCCTTGTCTATGTTTGTAAATTGCATGTTCATCATTTAATAATTGAAATATTTATTTATTTATTTAGGGCTGGGGTTAGGGTTAGCTATGTAAAATACAACTATCTTAACCCAAACCCTAAAATAAATTAATATTTCAATTATTAAATGATGAAATGAAATTTACAATCATAGACAAGGGAAATAACTCGTCTACTTGTACTGTACCATTTCTTATATTACATCAATAATATTTTTTGCATAATATAAGCAATCATGTTTTTTTTACCAGGGGAAACCACTCACAGCCTTGACATGGGGTCACAATGATAAACGGCTGTTCATAGCAGCAGGATGTCGCATGTATGTTGCCTGGGTCAGCAAGCAGGTGGCACCACTTCAGTTCTTGTGTCAGCGAGTGATACATCAGTCTCTACGTACAGAAAAAGTAGTAGACAAGCTGCCTTTGCCCCAAAGGCTTCGTTGTGGTGTGAAAGCTATGTTTTCACCAACAATAAAGGTTATTTATGAAATATTTGTGTTTCTAACGTTTTGCCATCAATGTTGTTATGTTATCAAGATGTGCAATCTAAGACATCCATTGCCATCAAAATTTAACACTTTAAGCATAATTTACTACAGTCAAATTCCATTTTAAAAACTGGATCTTCTTCTTCTTCAGCGTTCATTCTCAAACTCCCACTGGATATCTCTTGTATCAGGACCATGGTCCTATTAGATTTCCAGAGGGATGTAGTCCAGAGAATGGAAATGCGTTGTGTCAGGATTACGAGATATTTATCTATTGTCTATTGTCTTTCCCCAGGTGAATGATTGTTAATCGCATTCACACTTGCCATTAAGTGTAGGGGTGGTAGCTTACGCTATCGTTCCAAGGCCAGTTGTGTCACCAAGGTTGCATTTAGTCCATGTTTGTTCAAGGCTATCTTGATGTTTTCTAACCACTGTTTACTTGGTCTACTTTTGGCTTTACGCCCGGATATTCTTGTATTATATGCTCTTATTGGTATTTGGTTTGGCTTCATTCTCATAAGGTGACCAAACCATTTTACTTGCTGTCTCTCAATATGTTCGATACATGATATACCAACTCTTTTCCTAATGTCTTCATTTCTTATTTTATCTACGAGGTAGTTTGGTAACCATTGTAGCTTTTCTCAAACACTTCCTTTCGCATGTGATGATTTTTCTTTTCTGCGAAGCTGTTAAAGACCATGTCTGACATTGGTAGCACAGTGTTGGTATAAAATATTAGATATGTATCTAATAACAGAAATTCAGTATAGGGCCTATAAAGCATAAAATAATAAAGAATAAATATAATTTGGGATTTTGATAAGTGTTGTTAAATGGGGAAAGTTGTTATAACAGGATGCGTTATAGAAAGATTCCACTGTACCATGATTTTGTAGTATAAGACACATAATTTTCTATAAATATTTGTAGACAAAACTAACCAAAACTGGAAGGACAACAATATCATATATTGGAAGGACAACAATATCATATATTGGAAGGACAACAATATCATATATTGGAAGGACAACAATATCATATATTGGAAGGACAACAATATCATATATTGGAAGGACAACAATATCATATATTGGAAGGACACCAATATCATATATTGGAAGGACAACAATATCATATATTGGAAGGACAACAATATCATATATTGGAAGGACAACAATATCATATATTGGAAGGACAACAATATCATATATTGGAAGGACAACAATATCATATATTGGAAGGACAACAATATCATATATTGGAAGGACAACAATATCATATATTAATATTACCAAAAATTCCAAAGTGTGACATCTAAGACTTTTAACAAAACAAAACTATAGAGAATTTCTATAAGTTTTTCTTTCTTTGAGTCATTGTTGGATGTCTACATGTTCTCTTGATGATCTCTACCATTGTCTGGATTTCTTTGGTTCTACATATTTTGGTTGAAAGTTCAGCTTCAGCAGTTGGGTGTTCTATGCATCTCACATTTCATACAGGGAACAGTTCTGCAGGATATGTTCAGAGGCCTATTCATCTGTTCCACAAGTGCACATTAGTGTAGGAGACAATCATATTCTGTGTATGTGTTAATTCAGTCTGTTATGTTCTGTCCCAAGGTAAAGTATGGTGATGTATCCGTTTACTATCGCCAGGCTACAGTGTGCCTGATTCAAAACTATGTCTGGACAGGAAAAAAAAATCAGGGTTATGATTTCTCGCTTGACATGACCTATCCAGTAGTCGATCCATCTGTAAATGGTATCTGATGCATGAGTTAGGGAATGTAAACAGATCAAAGAAGAGAACTTGCCACCCCGCTTAATAGTTGCTGCAGCTTAGTACATGAAGAGTTATCTCATTTCTACCATGGGACCTACCTTTACCTTTATCCTTCTAGTCTGTTTAGCAGTAAACATCTTTTGTCAAGTTATTTTCAATGAGGAACTGAAAGAATACATAATGAAGAATAAGAGAGGAAGGATTCAGAGAAATCACAGCCATCATCAACAGAGCTTAAGATCTCCTGACGTAGAATTTGGTATAGAGTAACAGATGCAGTAAACTTACTTTCATTGAGATCAAGATTTTGTAGTAATAGTTGTAATACAACCTGAGAATTTCTCTTTCTTCTGTGCATGTTTGTCCCAGTTTTGATTTAGAGCGTTTGATCAAATCATTAACTTTGTATGCTATATTTTATACAGATTTCAGATAAGTTATATTTATTGATCATTTTAAAATATAGAGTGCATTATTTATGTCTTAATTAGGATAGATTAAGCACTAGTATAGCCAAGTGGATAGATCCCATTATTTATGTCTTAATTAGGATAGATTAAGCACAAGTATAGCCAAGTGGATAGATCCCATTATTTATGTCTTAATTAGGATAGATTAAGCACAAGAATAGCCAAGTGGATAGATCCCATTATTTATGTCTTAATTAGGATATATTAAGCACAAGTATAGCCAAGTGGATAGATCCCATTATTTATGTCTTAATTAGGATAGATTAAGCACAAGTATAGCCAAGTGGATAGATCCCATTATTTATGTCTTAATTAGGATAGATTAAGCACAAGTATAGCCAAGTGGATAGATCCCATTATTTATTATTTCATTCAGCTAGGATGAGTAGTACTAGTATAATGAAGTGGTTCTTAGTGGTGGATGCAATAGTTATTTCAGTTGATTAGCTTGATAACTGATGCTTAATGCTGACCTTCAACGTCAGTGTTGTCCATCTCTGATCTAACTATCTGCCTTTATTTTCCACCTTTTTCATTTTCATCTCCACTTGTTCTTTCTCTTTCTCTTTATTCTTAAACTCCCAACGAATCTCTCATTTAGCAGAACAGTGGCCGTACTTGATTACCTGCAGGAGAGCGTAAATGTATTGTCCAGTCCAGAGAGTGAAAATGCATTGTGTCATCGTTATATTTGTGCAGATGACCCAACACATTAAACGTCCACTTTGGTAACTGAAATGTTCAGATATTTTACAACTTCCTCTGAACAGTGGACATCTGTAGCCATATTGATAGTGGATCAACCAAATGAGAGAACTGGTTTGTATGCTAGTAACCAAGCTCAAAGCTAACCAAAGTCAAGCATGCTTGACCTTTCTCCGCTGTTTTGCATTGCTATCAACTTAGCCATAGACGCTCATTCTCTCTTTATCTCTCTCTCTCTCTCTCTCTCCCTCTCTCTTTCTTCATCTTTCTAACTCACTTTCAATGTGCCTCTTTCTGAATCCCTCTATCCATATCCCTCTCATTCACTCTTTCTTGTTCTGTCTGTTTGCAGTCAACAAGTTTTTTTCACCTCTAAAATAATCATTATACCACTCTTCTGTAAACAGAGCTACATTCCTGATCCTCTACGACTAAGGGATTTTGTATGCAGTCCGCCACCAGGAGGTGAACGACTCTTCTGTACAATGATTCACCATGGGGAGGAGGCTTCAGGTGGCCATTACACACTCTACCTTGAGTACCTGGGTGGACTTGTGCCACTTCTCAAAGGCAAGCGAGCTAGTAAACTACGGCCAGACTTCATCATTTATGACCCAAAGATAAAGTCTTCAGGAAAGGGTATGCTTTCACCAGTATCTTCTAGTGTTAATTCATATAGTAAAAATGATCATGAGACTTCAAAGTTTATGTTTGCCATTTCAGTGATAGTTCTTAACATTCAATTTAAAACTCTCATAGATATTTTGTTGTTTTGATATTTTGATAATATATTTGTTGGTTTTTATTGCAGATCCAACTGCCCATTACCTCATGCTCTTTTACCCATGTACAGATTTTCTGTATTTTGTTCAGAATCTGCTCATGATTCAGTTAATACACCTGTATTAGCCTGTAGTATTTACGTTTAGTATAGTACTGTTTATAAAGAATTTAAGAGTCAAAATACAAGCCTTTTTTTGCCAAAATGGAGCATAGACCTCCACATGTGGAGCAACACCTCAGACATCAGAACATATACTACAGGACTGTCCCAGCTTTGCTGCTCCACAAAACAGGCCTAGTCCACAGGAACGTCTCTGCAAATCAAGTTGTGTGGAATCCACAGTGACATTAAACAAATTTCTCTATTGGACTGGATCAAGTAGTGATTGATACCAGAAGAAAAAGGAGGACAGGAAGGAACAATGAATAGAAACACTGTGACCTTCATGTATGTGTTAGGAAGCAACTAAGAATATTTTGGGAGATGAAGGTGGATACCCCATCCCATAGAGAGTTACAGTGGCCCAAAAGCCACACTGAAGTTGAATATATCATGACACAATAGACTCCGTTCTCCAGGCTTCTTCTTATGATTCATGCCATGTGGTGTTAGTGATCATGTCTTTCCACAGCCTTCTTTTTTGTGTGCTGTCAATCATTTCTCGATTCTGATGTTCTCCCATTTCACAATGCTAGGTTGTCAAACATTTTCTCTCTTGATCTTCCCCTACCTCTCTTGATTTTCAACTTACCTGTTGTTACAATGTATTCCATCTTTTCTCTTCTCATGACATGTTTAAAAATATGGTCTGTCTCTTTCTGATGCAAATAAACAGCTCTCTTTTTGAATTAACTTCTTTCAATATATCTTCATTTTACTTTGTATCTGTCCATGGTGTTCTTAATATTCTTTAATAAAACATAAAAATCACATCTCTACTGCCTCAATATAATTGTTCACTGTTTTGCTAAATGTCCAAAATTAACTTTCCTACACCAGAATTGGATCTATATAACTTTTAAGAACTCTTTCTTCTCAGTTTACTCAGATATAGGAGCCTATTACATAGGATGGTCTTCTTCTTGTTAAATGTTGCTTTTACTTGTGCAATTCTACATACCCGGTATGCCTTCTTTAATACATCTTCCATCTGATATTAATGTACCAAATTATTTGAATATGTTGATTTGCTTCAGGCTACATCTTGCTAACTACTAGAAGTTTGAGAATAAATACAGAAGAACAAGGATAGCAATATGTGATTTGTGGGTTATATTTAAGACTGAAATACAGTGATACATCATGGAAGTTGACAAACATGCATTATGTTAACAGTTGTTCCTCTTATCCTCTAAGACGTGTATTCAGAGTTTTAAAGTAAACAGGGATTAGCATATTTTGCCTATGCATGTAATAGTGGATTATGTTGCCTTCCTACAGTCTTCATGTAGATCACTTGATTGCTTTGCAGGCCATTCAGAACCCATACACATTCCACATGAATTGCGTAAAATCACTATCATCTCATCTAAATAACCAAGCAAAAGCAGTGAATTCTAGGCCACTCACAAATCAGGGTAAATAAAAAAGCAGACAGATTTGCCCAAACTCGAAGTAACTGTCAACAACATATACAAGATTCTATCAATCAATCAATAAACCCATAACCCTTCAGGGTCGTAGGCGTACGGTACCACATTGGATGCTTCAGCACACAGAGTCCTCCAGCGAATTCTATCCTCAGTGATGCGGATGAGTGTGGAAATATCTTGTCCTGTCCATTCCTTGATGTTGTCTGTCCATGTCTTTATTTGTCCTCCTCTGCTTCTTCCACCCTCGACAGTTCCCTGCAGTATTGTTTTTGACAAGGAATCGTGCCTGCATATATGTCCGAACCATGCTAGTTTTCGTCGTTTCACTATTGAAAACAATGGCTCCTGAACACCTGCACACATCTCTACTTTATTTCTTACATACACATTGGTCTTATGTAACCTATAGGAAATTCGTAGAATTCTTCTGTAGCATTTATACTCGAAAGCCTGTAATCTTCTCTCCATGTCCGCAGTGAGTGTCCAACTCTCACAACCATACAACATAACAGAAAGCACCAGCGACTTATACAGTTTGATTTTCACTCCAACACTGATGTTGCTTTTCCAAATCACAGTTAGCCTTGATTCAATATTTTTTGCAGAAATAAAGTTAAACTGTTGTGTATTCTGTTATGTTCTATTAACATGGAATGGAAATCAACTTGCATTTGCAGCCAAAATAAGATGATGCTATCTACCGGCTTGGAAGAACAAACAACAAATTTTACATTGATAAAAGGTCACAACAGACTCAAACAACACATGTACAGGAAGTTTGAATTTGGTCACACCAATGTGTCCATGTGGACAATCTCCATATAACACAGAACATATGTTACAGAACTGCCCACTGTACATTACCACAAGAAGAGAATTATGACCATCTGAAACAGCTCTGACAGATAAGCTCTACGGCCCTGTTTCGGGACTGGTGATCACAATACAGTGTATTGAAATCTTTATCAGTGTCTGACTTTGTCTAGAGAACAAAGCAAAAGAAGAAATTTCTTTTTATCTAAAATTCCATATCTAAAATTTCTATTCTTATTTTGTTTATTTAGATCCCCAGGAATTATGAGCGATTTGTTTTTGCTTCCTATGTGCAGTGGAGAGAAATTTCTGAGATTTCTTTCATACCCAGAAGATTTTAGCTTTCAGCACAATGCAATGCCTGGTGGAGAAGCCTTCTATTTAGTCTATTAGAATTAGACAGGTCTATTTCACTAGAAGTGTTAGTATTTTGCTTGGGTCACCCAATGTGCATCTATCATATTTGCCAAACTATTCACCATGTAGAAAGACAACTTCATTGCCTATTGTGGCTTTGAGTACTAAATCCAATTTTCTATGTATGATCCATATTGGGCAAAATGGTGACAGCTGAATTTAACTTAGTTTGTTTTGCCTTCATAGACAAGGGTTCTTTTGCAAGCAGCATCGCAAAATTTATCAGGACCCTGAGATTTGACAGGTGCAATTTTCATACACCCACCTCATCCACCTGTAATGGCCTTCCAATCCATTGCCAATCATGGTCTGTATTTCAACTATTAGCCATAGTAATTTATCACCTAAAGTAGTAGGTCAATTACACCTACCTCGGACGAGTAATTTTGCAGCCAGCGAACAAATCTCATGAATGAAAGGCAATATCATTGCCCAATGTGTCCTTTGTGCTGAACCCAACTTTCTTGTATGAGTAGTGTTGAACAACCATGACAGTCGTAATTAGACTTTGGTTGCTTCACACTCAAAGACAAGGATTTGCTTTTTGACAATGTTGCCCATAAAGTCCAGTCTTTGTCTGAGTCTTAATTAATAATTTAGTCAGTGAGTTTGAGCAGAATGTTCTCCCTGACATTTGTTTGGTGCTTTCCTTCTTTTGCAATGGGAAGATGGTTTTAAAGCTTTCTTACCCAGGAGTTCCTGCTCTAAGTTGGCATACCTAATACCTGATGCATGACTTCTACATTGAATGAGGTCACTTGCGGTAAAACGTTTTACTAGCAGGCATTTCACTTTGACTGTTGTGTATTCTCAACCATGAACAATACTTTGGTTGGTTTTGTACTGGAAATTTCAGACATTGTTTCTACTCAACACTGCCCTCTAGTCTGTGCTGCCTTCTCCAGAGTCATTCAATTTGTACTCTAGACATCCCTATACCTAAGCGTATCTACTCATATTGAGACATCGACATTGGCCACTCTTCCAATGGCTTTGCATTCCAGCTATCAAAGCTAGAATGCCTTGTGTTACTGCAAGGTGACAGTGTCATTGGCTGAGTACATGAGAGGTATAGTAGGTAATGCTTGTCACATTCCAATTAATTCTCATTCTATCTATAGTCTTCAAAGCCCTGGGTAAGGTTCCTAAAGGTTTAAAGGTGTTAGCCAGAAACACCACATGTGCTGTAGCATATATGTTTCCACAGTGCACCACAAGGAGGAATTAGGATATTGGTTATCTGCTATCCTGGGAATCACACAAGAGCAATGTTAATCCGCTTACATCCCTTATCCTTAATCTAAAATCCCTATCCTTATTTAAAATCACTTTCCTAGTCTAAAATTTCAATCCATATCTAAAATACCTACATTTGTCTAAAATCTCTATCCTTATCTAAAAACAATATACTTATCTAAATTTTTTTATCCTTTTTAAAATCATATCTAAAATCACTATCTAAAATCTCTGCAATTATCTAAAATCGCTATCCTTATCTAAAATTACAATCCTTATCTAAAACCTCTATTCTTATCTAAAAGCCCAATCCTTATCTAAAATACCTATTCTTATCTAAAATCTAAATATTTGTCTAAAATCTAAATCCTTCTCTAATGTCCTTATCTTTATCTAAAATCCTTATCAATATCTAAAACAACTTGTAATGTTGTTTTATTTTGTCATTGATTAAAATGTCTGCAGAATTAAACCAAACAGGGGGCACTATTGAAAGTGACACGAGTTCTGAGTCGGATACCGATGTTTACACTGATGGATGTGGATCACCGCGAATGCAGAGACGTCGCAGACACAAAGTCTTCAGGGCAGAGAAGGTCAACAGAAGCATCACTTTCAGAACTCTTGATGATCTTATGTTTGATGACAACTTGCCCGAGGTAATTCTTAATTCTACGTTTTCTGCGATCAATTGTTCAACATCGAGTCTGATATTAGTCATGTGTAGAGCAGTTTGTATTAGGTCATCTTGGGTTACCTGAGAAGCTCCTGTGGGCTAGGGATAATTTTCTATTTTTGTGTGCAATGTGTTCTACATAGAATATTACCATCACTGCCCTTCTACACTCGTGTATTGCCCTGATCTATAAGGGGAGCAATGAAAAATGACACTGTTACCTACCAAACATATTGTAAAATGTGACTAAGCAGATTTCTGGGTGAAATTGGCTGCCCCATCCTATATGGAGTCAAAGTGATGCAGAAGCCATGCTGAAATCGGATGTGTCAGGCCAAAAACAACTACAGATATCGCAGGTAAGTTCCAAACCATGACTCAACATACTCCGTTCTCCAGACTACATCCAGCTGATCTGCAGAAGTTTGATATGAACACAGAAGAAGAATAAGAACTTCCACTCTGTAATACTCTTCATTCTTACTGGATATTTATCACTGACATTATTGTTAACATTCTATTATATCATAGACAAGGTCATAACTCTCTCATAAAGTGTATGTAACATATGGTCATCATCACCAGTGATGGACAAACAACAATATTATTAACATTTACTGTTCATATTGCCATAACCATTTACCATTACTGGCACTCTTAATACATAGGCCTTCCTGGTGCATTTTTCTATTTAAAAAAGCAAGAGGTACAGCATATACAAAAATAGATAATTTATACTTTGGTGTGCTCCCCTTCTCCTACTGGTCATAATATGGCTTTTGCTAATAAGCAGTTTTCATAAAAAGACTATTTCTTTTCATATAAAATATTTTGAAAAATCAATACCGGTAGTTTACTTAGTCTTGCCATCATAAATCAATAGTTTACTTAGTCTTGCCATCATAAATCAATAGTTTACTTAGTTTTACCATCATAAATCAATAGTTTACTTAGTCTTACCATCATAAATCAATAGTTTACTTAGTCTTGCCATCATAAATCAATAGTTTACTTAGTCTTACCATCATAAATCAATAGTTTACTTAGTCTTACCATCATAATTCTTTACTTACTCCCTCTTGATATACAATACAAGAGGTGTCTACCAGAATTAAGTTGTCATCAAGTGAGTTCAACCACCTAACAGACACCTTAAAATAAAAATCAATAAGTAAATATACCACACCACCACTGTTCAACTCCAATGTATCATGCTTCACATCCATAAAAAAGAAGTGGTTCCGTTTTTGTGTTGCCGGGGCCCAAATAGAGCAAAGAATAGCAGCACTGTTTACCTTCCACGCATGTCGTAAAAGGCGACTAAGGAGGTTATGGGATGGAGTTGGCTGTCCCATCCCATATAGGGTCAGTGACCCAAAGCCATGCTGAAGTCGGATGTGTTAGGCCGAAAGGCGCAGATATCGCAGCAATGCTGTAAACCATGACACAACGCATTCCGTTCTCCGGACTACATCCTGCTAATCTGCAGGAGTTTGAGAACGAACGCAGAAGAAGAAGAAGAACTCCAATGTATATTGTTGGTAATGTTCAACATAGACCTATGTTTGCAAAGTTGGAAAATAACAAAAACACTGTAGAAAAAATTAAATTTTTTTCAAAATAAATGTCCTAGAAAAATCTTAACTCTTTCAAGACGGAATTATTCCTGGGTTTTGGACGTAATTAATTTTAGGCTAAATTTTTGGGCCGTAACATGATGTACCCGGTAGGCTCAAGCTTCCTGAAGACAAAGTATTAGCTATGGAGGGTCATATAAGGTGTACAAATAAAGATAATTGAATGTGGAATCCATGTACAATATAAGAATTGTAACAAGAAATTACACCACAAACAGGAATGTTAGATGAACATAAATGTGTTTTACTCATATTTTGTTCTACTCACCCTCAATTTTACTTGTCTTGAAATGATGCTATCCAATGTTACTAAAGGAGATGTCTTGACTGTCCATTTCCTGATCATAATTAGTTTATTTGAAGTAAATCTATCAACTGCCTAGTATTTTATGCCATTGTTTTGTGTTTCATGTCAAATTTCGGAACTGAGCAAAATATTGCAAAACTTTACACAATATTCTCAAGCATTGAATTTCCAAAGTTTAACTCAGTATTATTCAACTCAATAATATCATTAGGTCTAACTCTAATTTCTGTATAACAGAGTGCAAGATTATCATTGCTGTCAATAGGTCTATCTGATACTTCAGAAACAATAGCAGTGGAAATAGTGTTAGAATTTTTAAACTATTATTTTCAATATTAGGTCTACCCCGGTATTTATTTTCCGATGTCAAAATCGAAAATACCTGTTGTTTTCTGAGTCAACACATGAAATAATATCTTATTATAAAACTCTCAAAGAATAATAAAGCCAGATGTTTGCTAAAACTTTGAGCTCTCTTACTAGTGGAAGATGAAGCCATTTTGCTAATTTCAGAAAAGCTGAACCTACCTTTTTCCAATTTTAATTTAAATTAAATTCTTGTGTCTAATCATGCAATACCACTAGGGTATTTCGTTTTGGTAGTTATATTTCTAAAGTTTAAACAGCTAAATAACTTAACACTAATTCCTTTATGATCAAAACAAAGCAAATTTAGATGGCATATCTGCAAGAATGAATAATCATTGATACGTCCGAAATGGATGTCTTTCTGCAACAATATATTGTTTTTACATCTGGAAAGAGTTAAATATTCATTTGAGAAGAATTCAAGTAAAACAAGTAAGAGAAGACACTAAGCAGCAATATGTTTCTACAACAATCAAAAGAAAATGATGGACTTATATCAGACATGTATATAGAATGAAGGAAACATAGACTGCCACTATAAACATCAAAGTAAGTACCAGATAGCAAAAGAAAAAGAGAAGATCAAGAGAGACTCTTCGCAGAACAACCATCATATGGGTCTCAGAAACATTTAAGAATTACACTCAGTAGCATCATATCGCTCGAACTGGAGAGCTCTAATCTTTGCGCTATGTACCAAATTTAGTGCTGAAAGAACATAGATAGATAGACTGTCATAAGGGAGTGGGGTGAATTTCTTCAATTTTTGGGTATTTTTTGTGTGTGTTAATTATGTCTATATTATCTAAGCATTTAATATTCTCAAAATTAACTGTCCAAAAATATATGATGTAGAATTGTGAGTTATCAAATTATAATAGTTTTTTTTTGTCCATGATCATTTAATTTCTTTAGGCTAGCACATAAATACAACAAAATATAAAAAATAACCAAATTCAGGATAAAAATGATGTGCGTAGAGCAGCGTTTCCCAACTTTTTTTTTAAAACTTTACCCTTCCTAAGTCTTTATTCAATTTTTATTCAATTTTTAACTTGCCTAAACTATGCATCATTTTTTAATATTCAAACATTTTATAATTTCACCTCCCCCCTACCAAGAATCAAATTGACCCCCCCCCTGTGGGGTATGGGCCCCACATTGAGAAACAATGGGGTAGAGCATATACCTGTAAACCTATACCTCCAGGGGAAAAAAATATATATTGGCTTTATTATATAATATATAATAAAACAGAATAAAATATATAAAAATCAAAAATAAAAAACAACAAAATTCAGGATAAAAATGATGTGGGTAGAGCATATACCTGTAGGCCTATACTTCCAGAAAGAAAAAAATTGACCTACCAATAATGTTATTATTCTTACCACTCAAATTGCATTCACACATTAACCATTAACATTATTTTTAACACTTACGACTTCATTTTATTATTAAGGGTTATTATTAACATTATTTTTAATACTTATCACTTCCTTTTTATTAACCATTAACATTACTATTAACACCACTCATTTTTAATATTAACACTAGGCCCTACCATTAACATTACTATTAACACCACTCATTTTTAATATTAACACTAGGCCCTACCATTAACATTACTTTTAACACCACTCATTTTTAATATTAAAACTTGCCATTACAGGTAAAGATAGGTCTCATGGCAGCCTGCTGTCGAGGGTGAGGATAGCTCTTCATGTACTAAGCCACAGTAATTATTAGGTTGGGTTAACCAGCTCCCTTCCTTGCTGTCTTTACCTTCCTGTAACTCATGCTTCAGGTACCCATTTACAGCTGGGTTGACAAGAGAAGTGGTGGTGTCAAGTGAGATATCACGACCCAGATTTTTGTGTGTCCGGATATGGTTTCGAACCCGGCTCACCATCAGCCAGACTACTGCACTCCTTACCATTAAAATTACATTTAACACCACTCATGTCATTATTACCAATCATGTCACAACTTGTTTAGCATTATTGAACTCCTACTTTATCTCTTCGTAGCAGACAATAGTCCTGAGAAGAGTTCTGCTGCCATTTTATTTACACCATATGTCTGATATATGCAATTTCAACAGTTGTGATAGCACAATAGACAGCATTTAACAATTGCACTGAACTGTAGGCCAGCCAAATATTGCAACTTGTTTAATGGTGTTTTAAATTGATGTTCCTCTAAGATGTACACTATCACTATCAGAAAGTGATAAAGAAATGTAACATTGAGCCCCCAAAATTGCAAAGGTAGAATAGCTCTTAAAATAATATCTCAAGAGTGTTTTGTGCATGTGGTCTTGCACTTGCCTAAACTACAATCTTATCTGCAGCAGGAAAAATTGTATGCCAACATAGTTACTCACACTAAACACTGATCCTTTCATCAATGAATGCTTGACTTTTTTTCTGCTCTCTGGGTCACTATTAACATGGCCACTGCTGTTACTATCTCCCTTGTGTTACCATGAAATGTACCATGAAAGGTAACAGTGAAGATAAAATGAGTTATCAACCAGTTACAGAATGCAGTTTTCCATAAGTGCTCTGCTGTTTAGTCATCAGTTGACTAGACAAAGTCTGACTGCTATCGCCTTCACATTTGCTCAGTATTGATATCACATCCCTTTTTGTTCCTAGAGCATGAGCCCTGGTATATACTTCCTAGATGCTGGGTGAACCATGAAAATAATTTTTATGTTCAACCATAAAAAATTAGTGAACTAAAAACCCAGGTCTAATGATCAGCGGGTGAGTGACTTAATACTACACTACTGCAGTTCCCAGACTGTACTATTCCTGGACTATTGACATTTGCCATTTTTATTATTAATAGCACTTACCATTCTTATTGTTATTATTGGCACTTGGAAATGTCATTAATATTATTATTAACACTTATCACTCTTGCTATTATTGACACCATTCTTGTTATAATTTACACATATCATTCTTGTTATTACTGACTCTAACCATTCTTACTATTGAAACTTACAATTCTTGTTATTATTCACTTTTACCATTTTTGTCAATGACACTTACAATTATTATTATTACTCTCTTTTACCATTCTTGTTATTATTGACATTTACCATTCTTGTTATTACTGACTTTTACCGTTCATGTTATTATTGACACTTATCATTCCTTTTCTTATTATTAGAACTTTTCATTCATGTTCCTCTAGAAAGAAAAGGTAACAATATTCCATTGTAAGAATTAACCCAGGATCTTCCTGACTTACACATAGACAATGATAAGTGACTTTTATTATTGATGTGTTTTCCTCAACAGACAAGCAGACTTGTTGAAGTAACCTCCAATATTTGGGGAACTAAGTTTCAAATCACTGGTGTGGCCTCGTCCTTACCAGCATGTCTTGGTCAGGTAGTCTATAAAACTTCCTTGCTGCATCTTCAGCCACGACAGATGACTATAACCATCACAGAGATAACACCAACACGTCCGGTATTGTCCAGAGATCCAAACTTTACTCCCGCACCTCTCAACATTGATGATGAAGATTACTTCTGTAAGTTTCTGTTGAATTGCTTCTCATCACAAAATTAAGCTTTCTGTGGTTTTTTTTGTGTTTTTTTTTTAATTCAGCACAAAAGTTTCAAAACTCTACACACACATTTGTAAAGCAAATTAAAAACTATATGTAGATCTAGCTTATTTTTGTAGTGTATTAGTGACTGCTCCATAATAATTTTATTCTAATAAAGTTTGAAAACTTTATTTATTTTTTATTTATATTTCACACATTTTCTTTTTTAAATAAACAAAGGAGACCTCTCTGGCATAGTGGTTGAGTTGTTTGTTTTGTGCTCAAGAGGTTTCAGGTTCAATTCTTGCTTGTGACATCTTGTTTACAAGGCATATTTTTTCCAAGATCACTGAAGATTATCACTTGAAACTTATGTAGTTACATCCTATTTATGATATTCTTGTCCTGCATTCATTGAGAGGGACACAGTGAATATTGGTACAACTCAGGTACAATAAAGTAAATCCTTTATATTTTTCAACCTTTTCTTTAATAAGGGATATACCAGCTCCTTTATCTGGTTATATTGTCAAACTTCTTTCTTAGGGAATGTCATATTTATTAATATTTTCTGTTTTTTACAATCGCCATGAGACAGCCGTTTGTTACTGAAACCCCATATATTAGTAGCTTCATAGTTTATCATCATCAAGTGCCGTCTCCACAACGAAGGTTGGTTGCAATGGATCTCCAAAATCTCCTGTCACTTGTCTTGGTGGTGCACTCTGCTAGACTGTAACCTGTCCATCTTGTGATGTAACTCTCCCACTTGTATCTATGCCTATCTTTTGCTCACTTCCCTTTGACTTTACCCTCAAGTAAGGTCTTCAATAAGGTGTCGTGTCATTTAATGTGTCCAAAATATTTTATTTGCCTGATATTTATTTCTCTTTGTAGTTCTTTCTTCATATTAAGTGTTATCAGCACCTCTTTATTTGTTTTCTTTCCATGATGTTCTCCCTATTCTTCTATATACCCACATCTCAAAGGCATCAATTCTGTCTTCTAATTGTTTATTTAGTGTCCATGTTTCTGAGTCATCAATTAATATAGAATAGATGTAGCATTTTATAATTATCATTTTTAACTTATTTGTAATTTGTTTAGATGTTAATATTTTCCTCATGTCATTGAAGGTACTTTTAGCCATTCAGTGATAGTTTATCACTGACTCCGATAATTTATCTTCGTATCCGTAGCTATACTGTAAGAGAGGATTAAATGTAAAACAAAAACTGGAAGTTGGTGGAAAACACTTTGCGCAAATTACTTTATGTTTTTCTATAATATCTAATGGTAAACAGTTTTTTTTATTGCAGTCCCAATAATTAAAGGAACTTTCATTAGATTGATAAAGTCTGTCCAAATGTTAACACTATGGCAAGGAAACAAATAACTATTGGAAATAAACTATTGATCTTTCGTTGTGTACATCTGACTATATTGAAGCCATCCAATCATACTGACTATGTGGTCAAAGCTGGCCAACATTGATACATGGATGGAAGCATACATGGAAAGATGGATGGACGAATGGAGGGATATATAGATGGAGAGATGGAAAGATGAAGGAATGGAAGGATTGATGGAAAGAAGGATAGAGGGATATATGAATGGAAAGATGGATTGAAGGGTGGAGGGATATATGGATGGAAGGATGGATGAAAATATGTGTGGATGGAAGGATGAATGAACCGATTGATAAAAAGATGTATGGATGGATGAATGGATAGATAGAATGAAGGATGGATGGATGAGTGGATGGATGGAAAGAGGGATGGAAGGATGAATTAATATATGGATGGAAAGATGAATGGATGGAATGAAGAAGGGATGAATGGAGGATGAGGGATATATGGATGGATGAAAATTATGGATGGAAGTATGAATGGATGATAGGATATATGGATTAAAGGATTAATGTAATATAAAACTGGATAGATTGCTGGATGAATGGAATTATGGATGAATGAAAAGATGAATGGAGTAAAGAATGGATGGATGGATGTACGAACGGATGGATGATGGAATGAATGATGAAATAAAGATTGTAAGAATGGATGTATGGATGAGTGGATGAATGGAATGATGGATAGATGGATGGATGGATGGAATGAAGAATGGGTGGATGGATGTATGGAAGGATAAATGGATGGATGGATGAATGGAATGAAGGATGAATGGTTTGATGAAAGGATGGATAGATGGAATGAAGGATAGATGGATGAATGAATGGAATGAAGGATGGATGGATGGAATTAAGGATGAATGGATGGATGGATGAATGGAATGTAGGATGGATGGATAAATGGAAGGATTTGAGTTATCATATTATAATAGTTTTTTTGTCAATGATCATTAAATTTCTTTAGGCTAGCACATAAATACAACAAAATATCAAAAATAACCAAATTCAGGATAAAAATGATTTTCACTCTGTTATAATATTGTTGTTATAATAAGGATTTGACTGCACTGGTTCTAAACATTAATATAGCATCAATTCAGGAATTGAATTTTTGTAAAGAACATTTAGTTTTTGAAACATAGGTTATCTGTAATCAGTGAATACATTTTTGATTGACAAATTGGTTTTCTTATTGACATGCAATAATTTTGAAGGGGGTGAGTACAGCTTCTGCATGCATTTTTATTTTGTGAATGATTATTTGTCAGTGTTTATATTTGCAGAAAAATCTGGCCATATAATAAGAATATGTGCAGAAGTTTAGTATTCAAGTATCATGCCTGCATGTTTTCAGTACACAAATTCAAATAGAACAATAATGTAACTTTAGTCACCAACACAATGTGAACACAGAATCTGCATTTTTTTTTAATTAGAAAAGATCCTTGCCCATGTAAGGCTGAGGGTAGAAAAGGTGAGCAACGAATAGTAACACTGTGTCCTGCCATGCATGTTGTAAGCTGTGATTAAAGAGGTCTTTGGTGTGGGAGTAGTTTTCACAACTAAGAAAAGGGCCAGAGTGACCCAGATCCATGCTTTTACAAGGAATTGCAAGTTGTATTGGGCCAAATATTAGGGCATAATAGATATCACTGCTAAGCTATACATTAGGAGTCTGCAACCTACAGCCACAGGCCAGACACTGCCAGCGGACCCAAATTACCCAGTCCACCAGTACTCAAACAAAGGCTGTAACTCCTCAGTTCCTAAAAAAAAATGATGCATCTGATGATTTCAAGTCAGGTCTAGAACCACATACCTTTAATAAAATATTATCAATTTGTCTGTACCTAAATGTACGCATGCGTTTCGCTGATGATATTGATCTTATAGCTGGGTCAGAACATTCATTGCAAGAATTAACATCAAAGTTGGAAAAAGTTACCAGCAAGTAGGGAATGGAAATCAATACAGATAAGAGCAAAATCTTGGTAAACAGCAGAGACACAGAAAACCAGACTAATATCGTGATGAATGGACATAAGCTTGAGGAGGTGAATACCTTCAAATACCTTGGATCCAGTATATGCAGCGATAGCAAATGCAAAGCTGAATTAAAAATAAGGCTGGAGATGGCTTTAGCTTCCTTGTCAAGGCTAACTGTGATTTGGAAAAGCAACATCAGTGTTGGAATGAAAATAAAACTGTATAAGTCGCTGGTGCTTTCTGTTGTGTTGTATGGTTGTGAGAGTTGGACACTCACTGCGGACATGGAGAGAAGATTACAGGCTTTCGAGTAAGAGTGCTACAGAAGAATTATACTAATTTCCTATAGGGAACATAAGACCAATGTGTACGTAAGAAATAAAGTAGAGATGTGTATGGACATGTATGCAGGCACGATTCCTTGTCAAAAACAATACTGCAGGGAACTGTCGAGGGTGGAAGCAGAGGAGGACAAATAAAGACATGGACAGACAACATCAAGGAATGAACAGGGCAGGATATTTCCACACTCATCCGCATCGCTGAGGATATAATTCGCTGGAGGACTCTGTGTGCTGAAGCATCCAATGTGGTACCCCTACGACCCTGAAGGGTTATAGGTTTATTGATTGATTGATTGAAATGTATGCATGTAGGCCTAAATTATCCACTGGTTTTTAAATATATTTTAATGCAGGCCTATATTTAGTAACTTTAACCCATATAATTAGTCTTTCAGATTAGTTTTTATTTTTCATCCAGCCCACGACCAACTGTGTATTTCTATATCCAGGTCTCAGAGCAAAAATAGCTGCAGACTCCTGCTGTCAATCATGACATAGTGTATTTTTTTCCAGAAATCACTGATGGATTATAGCTTGAAGCTAACGAGTTACGTGCTGTGAAGGGCACTCTTGGCAGACAGCATGCTTCTTCATTGATAATTATGGAGTACATATAGGAAAACTCGAGTACAATGATGTCAATCGTCTGTGTCATTTCAACCTTTTATTTCATCTCTCTAAACTACATTAAACTATTTGTTGTCTTTGTCATTAGTATGAGCTGTTTATATACATTGGCAACACTTTAACCTATCTCAGTTTTTACTTGTTTTTTTTTCCCTTGTTGCTTCAACCCTTGCATTTGAACCAGCTGGTTTGCTTGCCAACATTGGTTATTTATCTCTTCATTATCCTGCAGGAGCTACAGAACAAATAATAATAATAAACCCATAATCATGATTGTAGAGGTGTTACAATGTGACCTTTGGTGCAGAAAGATCTTCACGCATCTCTATCCTCTACCATCTTGATGAGTTTGGAAATTTCACACCCTGTCCATTCTTTAATATTATCCAGCCAAGTCTTCTTTTTCCACCTTATCTTCTTACTTCCTCCACTGTACCTTCAAGAACATCTCCATGTGATAATTCACAGCAGTTGTTTTAGTAAGTGGTGCCCAAATCCTCTCAGAAATTCCCAGAATAAAATGACCACAGAAAAACACAGTTGTTATGGTGTGCAATTTTAATGGAAGTTTTTGTCTAAATTTAGAAGACTAAAAAAGCTCCTGAACAAGAATTTGTATACTTAATACATGCACACATACACCTGCAGAATGAGTTCACTGAATTCTAGTTATGATTTAACTTGAAATTTAAATCTTATGTAGTCAAATAGTATATCCTATGTATATCCTGTTGTGCATATGTATATCTGTGTATGTGTGTATGCCAAACGCATAGATAAAGGGGAGATTGTAATGTTCCTACCTCCTTAACCCATTTATCTTCCCTCCCTTAGCCATATATATATATTACACAGGAGTACTTGGAAACAAGTGAAACAGAAGCCACACACCCCTCCCATGCTCCCTCCCCAAATAGGTTTCCACAAAAATGATTATTCAAAAATTCCATAAGCATGAGATAATTAGTTTCTTTTTTCTTTAAGTTAAAACACACCCCACCTCCTACCAAGGTAATGTTAGAGGTAGACAACTGATGGGTAAGAATAGGAAAATATACAATCAGTGCACCACGGGGACTATCAGCATACATAACAATCTCTATCTGCTAAAAGAGACATACCTTCTATAGTGATGCCCATAGTATATCACCATTGGTTCAGCACTATTCATAACTAGTCATATTGAAGACCTGGGATGTGTGTGTATATCAACTTTGGCCATCTAATGCAACGTGACAATCCAGACATATATTGATAAACATCTGCAGTTTTGACATGATTTACCTGCTCCATAGTGATGATAGTAGTTCTCTACCTTCTCCGAACATGAGCAGTGGGGTCGTTTTCATGTTGACTGGGTTGTATATACTTTATTTTTTTTAAATGAGTGGTAAGAGAACACAGATCCAGGTCTCCTGGTTAACTGACAAGTGATAAGAGAACACAGATCCAGGTCTCCGTCTTAACTGACAAGTAACAAGAGAACACAGATTCAGGTCACCTGGTTAACTGACAAGTGATAAGAGAACACAGATCCAGGTCTCATGCTTAACTGACAAGTAACAAGAGAACACAGATTCAGGTCACCTGCTTAACTGACAAGTGATAAGAGAACACAGATCCATGTCCCCTGCTTAACTGACAAGTGATAAGAGAACACAGATCCATGTCCCCTGCTTAACTGACAAGTGATAAGAGAACACAGATTCAAGTCACCTGCATAACTGACAAGTGATAAGAGAACACAGATCCATGTCCCCTGCTTAACTGACAAGTGATAAGAGAACACAGATCCATGTCACCTGATTAACTGGCAAGTAACAAGAGAACACAGTTCCATGTCTCCTGGTTAACTGACAAGTAGTAAGAGAACACAGATCCATGTCCACTGCTTAACTGACAAGTGATAAGAGAACACAGATCCATGTCATCTGATTAACTGGCAAGTAACAAGAGAACACAGATCCAGGTCTCCTGGTTAACTGACAAGTAGTAAGAGAACACAGATCCATGTCCCCTGCTTAACTGACAAGTGATAAGAGAACACATATCCATGTCATCTGATTAACTGGCAAGTAACAAGAGAACACAGATTCACTATAACAACCAGAATATCAATTGTACTTCAACATTTGTTAGGGGAAACTTTTCATCTATGGTGTGCTTTGACTTCAATTCAATGACTAATATGTCAATATTGTGATTGATATTGTACATTTTATTATAGACTTGACATGAAAGAAAATATTAAGAAAATGTGTAATAGTTAATCAGTCAATCAAACCCTTGGGGCCCCGTGGAGTCTATGTACATGTTCAGATGTATAGACCAGTGACAAGGATTTTCAATTTTGCCTCTTCTTCTTCTGTATTTGTTCTCAAATTCCTTTAGATTAGCAGGATGTAGTCCAGAGAATGGGATGTGTTGTGTCATGGTTTACAGCTTAGTTGTGATATCTGTCTCTTTTGTCCTGACACATCCAACTTGAGCATGGTTTTGGGTCACTTTTACACTATATGGGAGAGACAACCAACTCTATGTAAAAACCTCCTTAGCCATGTCTTACAACATGTATGGAAGGTAAATATTGTTGCCATTCTTTGCTTCCCTTTAAAGCCCTGGCAACATGTGGCTGGCAATTTGTGTCTATTCTTGGATATGTTCTCAGCCTCATTCCATGTAATTTCCATCTTTGTCACGTCCTTCATGGTCGCATTTATCCAGGTGTTCCTAGGTTACCCTGTTTCCATTTTCTCTACAGAGTTCCATGTCATTGATATTTTAGCTGTATCTTTTACTGGTTATCTGAGCATGTGTCCAATCCATCTCCATTTTCTCTCCGTAATCTCAGTGTCCACCAGAATATGAAATAATGACTTGTTATACAAAAACATGAATTGGCTAAATACTGGTTATAACAGAATAATTTATTCAAATAACATAAACAGTACAGATTATAACAGATTAAAACTTACAGGAATAATATAAACAGTACAGATTATAACAGAAGAACTTACATGAATAACACAAACAGTACAAATTATAAATTATAACAGGAGAACTTACATTAATAAAAAGCAGTACAAATTATAACAGGAGAACTTATATGAATAACATAATCAATAAAGATTAATTTTAAACATTCATTTTATTTTATTTTGTTTTGTATACAAAATAATTATTTTCTTCAATTCCATGTTTTTATTTACAATGTAGACACATTATAGCTTTTTTTAGCATGCTGGCAGTTTTTGTTCTGTTTTGTTTTTCGTTCTTCTTTGCATTTTATTTTTCATTTCAGTAGAGGAGCACGAGTATTTTCTTGTTGCTATGTATTTAGGATTAAATCTTTTGTATAAGAACAAGAAACATTTGAAAGAACGCAAGGGACAAGCAGGTAATTTTGTAGAATTTAGAGTTACCTGGCTTTGTGTTTCACTGAAATCCTGATGATGATGCCGATGTTATTTTAAGCCATGAACATAAGTTTTACTGATAAGATAAGTCTTTATCTGTGAGAAGAAAATCTGAGGCACAGAAATGGAATCATTTTAACTGGTTCAGCATGTATTTTTTTTTAAGTTTGGATGGAATTATATTTTTAGTTCCAAAAGCGTTTTAGTTTTGTATATGGGTCAGTCCATCTTGAATATTTTACCTTAATAAGTTTTATATATGGGTCAAACCTTCTTGAATATTTAAACCTAATAAGACTCTAGTATAACATATTATATGTCATTTTAAAGGAACATGAAAGGGTTTTATAAATATATTAAATACAGTTTCATTTAAGAACTCTGGTGATGCACAGAGTGTACTTCCATCTGTTGAGATAATCCTTACTAAATTCATGTTTATGACCCATGATGTGTGTCTATATCAACTCTGACCATCTTCATCTTCTTCTTCTTCATCATGCATTCTCAAACTTCCACTGGATCTCTCATGAAGCAGGACCAAAGTCCTACTAGATTTCCAGCAGGATGAAATCCAGAGAATGGAAATGAGCTGTGCTGCAGTTTTATTTGTGCAAATGGCCCAACACATCCATCTTATGCAGTATAACCATCTAATGCAAATTAATGTGGGGAACTTAAGATGACCTAAAACAAGCTGCTCTACACATGATCAATATTGAACTGGATGTTTTAACAATTGATCACAGAAGAAGAAGTGTTATGTTCTTGTTGATTTTAGCATTCATTCTCAAACTCCCACTTGATCTCTCTTGAATCAGTCCACCTACATTTCTAGAGGATGTGTTCCAGAGAATGGACATGCATTGTGTCATTGTTTTATTTTGCACTAATATCCTGACACATCCAACTTTGACAGAATCACTGTTACAAAAAAGATTTTACACTTTTCACCACTGCAAGATTTCATGTTAATACGTAGGAGAATTTCATTGGCTAAATAACAACGATCTTTTTTTGATGCAGTTTTCTCTTTGATATGCAAGCGGTTGATTTTTAATTTTACCCCAAAGGAAAAAATCCCAGTCCATACCATTATTTGATCTTATACCATCAATATTGTGAGGCACTCTAACCAACTGGGCACAATGTAACCACTAGTTTAACTTTTATAGCATCTTTGTAAATATATGGACAGTGAACACTGTAACTTTTTATTGCACTGTAAAATTTGTAACTGTCATGAGATCAAATTTTATCTAGTTGTGTTAAAAGTTGAGAGGAAAGATAAGAATATTCTTTATAAAAAAGCATTCTCTTTAGCAATCATTTACAATTTTTTTCTGTTCAGTGTTGTTGAAACTATCCAGTTGCTGCTGGGTATTTCTACTCTTAGCAGCTTAATACCTTTCTTAAAAAGTTCAGGTCTTCAGAAGTTGACCTAATGATGCATACAGTGATTTATTGATTATTAAGTGTGTTGTAAAAGTTTTTTCCTTTCAGTTGAGTGGGAAGGACAGACAATAAGGAGGTGTGCAGCTATTTTATTAGGTTTATAGCACTGTCTATGCTTGTGTAGTTATTGGGATCTGATATGGGTTAAATGGCTTTCTTATTTTAAGTTAGCATACCCTCGTATTTCTCAGCTATTTTCACACACTTAAAATTGTTGAAATCTTCAGACATAAAGCCTACGTATCATTTTATAATAGCTTATATTTGCATCTGAATTGCTATTATTTTGTATGCTATCTAATTTCTTGATTTATTATAATTGTTGTCTTTTATTTTCTAACTTACTGCTTTCATTTTGACTAATTTATTTAAGTTTGGCTTTAAATGCTCTTTAATTGCAAATTTTAAATTGATTTTTTTAATGTGAATGCCTTTGTTTTGGTTCTAATTGCTTCTGTTCTGATACTATATGTTTGCTTCTGTAGCTATTAACTGAGAATAAGAATTTTTTTTGTTGGAATTTTTTTAGGTTCTTTTTTACAATTACTTTCTCTTAAAGCCTTATGTCGGCTGCTTGCATTTTTGATTCTCTTTTACAGGCACTAATGATAGGGATCTAACAGGAGAGAAGAAGACTGTGGAGGTCACTGTACATGATGCACCACTACATCAGAACATTGATCCAAGCAGCAGGCAGGACGGAGGAGTTATGATGGATGGAGGACTTAGAAAAGAGTATGCATCCCTGATGCTGACATGTTGCTGATGAATTTAACTTAATTTGTTGTATCTTAATTTCCTTTCTTCTGTGTTTGCCCTAAAATCCTGTCAGTTAACAGACACTGCATATTTCAGAGAAAATGATGCAATGTAAAAATGGTTTTTAGCTTGGCTGCCAAATATAGCTTCAGTGTGGTATTTTAGGTCACTTAGATCTTGTTAACAAATGGGTTGCCAACCCTCACTCCTAACCTTTCTTTGTCACTTCTTAAGACATGCGTGGCACGTTAAAGTGATCTGTAGCTGAGAACTCATTTCTAGTTTGTTTTATTGACTGATATTGGTAATAATCGTACCTATTTCCGTTTATTCTAAGATAGACAGTCAAGGTATCTAGTTCAATTTCAACCGCAGGTAGTTGGACATCTGAACCATTCAGAAAGCAGCAGTAAGCTACTAAATATAAAATTGCCTAGAAAATCACTACAGCCAAAAACATTATTATTGATTGCTTTGTCCAGCAAAGGACAGGCTAACACAACTATTCCAGTCTCAATAAACATGTCCTCTCCTCCCTATTTTTTGGTCAAAAAGTCAACTTTCTCATTAAAAAGTGAAATTAACACTAACAAAATTTGAATTTACCTTCTTTTTTGTTTTAGATTAATAAAACTACTGAAGAAATGTATATGGCCCTGCTAAAAAATAATTTAATAAAAATAGTGATAAAAACAGGGTACATTACGGGCAGCCTGTAGTCTGTGAGCCGACCAAGTAAAGCATGAATGGAGAATGACACTACATAATCTGTACACAAATCTATTAATAATCTATTTTATTAATCATATAATAATATAAACAAAAAGGGGGTTCATGGCTACTTATATACCTATACACATTTGAGCTCCCTGCGATGTATGGGTCCTCAATACACCACTTCCATCTATCCTATCCTTAGTTATTGCTTCCAGCTCTTTCTATGTTTTATTCAGCCTTTGTATCTCTGCATCAAATTATTTCCTGCAGGTTTTTATTGGTTTCTTTTTTTTTCTGCTTTTCCTATGGATTACAGAACAATGCCTATTTTCCAATGCTTTTTCTTAGTTTAAAAAAAAATATATTTCCTATCCATATCTAGTGCTATTTCTTTAGTTCTTCCTCTTCTAAAGTATGTTTAGTTTTTGGCAACTTTATCATACCAACAGATGGCAGCTATTTAGTTTTTAGCAGTTGTATCCTACCAACAAATGGCAGTCTTTTTTTAAATTTTGGATGGTCATATTACACAACTATTAAAACAGGTCCACCAGTTCAAATATCTAGGTACAATTATTACAGCAGATGGAAGAAGTTCAACAGAAATAAGAAGCAGAATAGGACAGGCAAAAACAACATTCAGAAAAATTAAAAATATATTGTGCAATATGACCTTGTCATTAGAGGTGAGAAAGAGAGCTCTGCAGTGCTATATAACCCCTGTACTAACATATGGGTGCGAGTCTTGGACAATAAACAAACTGGAAAGTTGGAAATTAGAGGCAATAGAGATGTGGTTCTACAGAAGAATGCTGAGAATACCATGGACTGCCAGAAAAACTAATGTAGAGGTGTTGAAAGAGTCAATTGTGAAACAGACCTTACCTTAATCAATAATATAAGAAAAATGCCTTCTTTTTTTGGCCACTTTATGACACAGGCAGGTTTGGAGAACATAGTCGCAACAGACAAAATTGAAGGCAACAGAGACAGGACGATAACGTGAGAAAATATTATACAGTTTGACAACCTGACACAGCAAGGAAACAACAGCGACCTTGATACTGGAGACAGAGAGCTGTGGAGAGCCATAACCGCCTACGCCAGCCAGCATGGTGATGATGATGATTATACAAATAGATGGGAGCTGTGTAGTTTTTATTAGTGTTATCATACTAACAGATGGAAGCTGTGTAGTTTTTATTAGTGTTATCATACTAACAGATGGAAGCTGTGTAGTTTTTATTAGTGTTATCATACTAACAGATGGAAGCTGTGTAGTTTTTATTAGTGTTATCATACTAACAGATGGAAGCTGTGTAGTTTTTATTAGTGTTATCATACCAACAGATGGCAGGCATCTATTTAGTATTTGGTAGTTTTATCATACCAACAGATGGCAGCTATTTAGTATTTGGTAGTTTTACCATACCAACAGATGGCAGGCATCTATTTAGTATTTGGTAGTTTTATCATACCAACAGATGGCAGCTATTTAGTATTTGGTAGTTTTACCATACCAACAGATGGCAGCTATTTAGTATTTGGTAGTTTTACCATACCAACAGATGGCAGCTATTTAGTATTTGGTAGTTTTACCATACCAACAGATGGCAGCTATTTAGTATTTGGTAGTTTTACCATACCAACAGATGGCAGTTATTTAGTATTTGGTAGTTTTACCATACCAACAGATGGCAGCTATTTAGTATATGGTAGTTTTACCATACCAACAGATGGCAGGCATCTATTTAGTATTTGGTAGTTTTATCACACCAATAGTTGGGAGCAATGACACAAACAAGATTTAGAAATATTGTAATAGACAAAAAAATAACAGCATCTTGTACTTCATCATCTATTATTATTAACTTCTGAATTTCTGTTTAAATTGCTGGTTGTCAGGATTTAGTCTAGAGAACAGAATGTATTGTTCTTGCTGCTATATTTGCACCTTTTGACCTGACAAATTCAGGTTCAACATGTTTTATTAACTGACATATTGATATGTCTATGTATTTCAAGGTGAATTTGAGTTACTGGTTGGCTGTCTGGAACATGAGTAGATGGATGGTGGATTGAAAGAGTTACTAACATCCTGAAATGTCATAATATTGCTATATTAGTGACAAAACATGCCATAGCTCAAAAACTGATCGTTATTCAATCTTGTGATGTATAACAGCAGAGGCAGATTAAGAACAATAGATATATATGTTGATATTAATTATATTATGTCAGATCATTACCTACCAAAGATACTTCTTTAGAGTGAGTTGCAGAATGGCACACATTCTCAAAGTGGCCAAAAGAAACACTACAAGGAATCATTAAAGGACTCACTAAAAGCTTTGGAAATAAATTAAGAGACATAGCAGAATTCTGCATGAAATAGAGGTTCATGGTGCTCTATAGTACAAAAAAGGTGTAGTATCTTGTGAAAAGATAAGAAATGCAACAGCTCAGGGGAGAGTAGCTAGAAAGTCAATGGGGGATAAAAAAAAACCATCTACAGTGGTCATCCCATGCCTGAACTTTCCAAGGACTTTTGTCACCAGAATAAGGCTTATTAGCCATCTATAAACTCATAATCACTGACATAACACTAACTGAATTTTAAAAGTGGATTTAACAAATGGTCATCATTACTTGTGATGAATAAATAACAACATATAACATCATTGATTTTATCACGTCCCAAATTTTTACTATAAAATATAGTTTTATGTGCAAATTCCTGATCTCATTTAACATATATTTTTTTTCACCAACAGTTCCGCAAGTGTAGATACAGATCACATCATCCCACCTAATGAAGATGTATGCAGTTTGGCAGGGACACTCAGCAGTTCTGGAACTGTACACTCCAGATCACTGCCACAAACTCAAAGCTCATTGCCTCAGACTGCTCCTTCCTTCAAGCAAGAAAGAGTCTGCAATGACACACGGCAGGATATGAATAGTATTAGTGGCTGGGAAGGTGCCAGACCCAAATCTCATACTCATAAACATCTCAACAACACCAACTCTAATATTACACCCAGAAACAACATTCCAAATGGCAGTCCAAAGTTGAGTACAGTCAGTAACAGCAGATGTGCAGCATTCTCCTCAAATTGCCATAACAATGCTCATCCTACCACCCATTATGCAAACGGTAACTGTGTTATGTCACACTTGAGCCAAACCTGTACCAATAGAGTGGAATCATTTCCATTCTCCTCTTCTGTGACAGTTAGCAACAAAAAGATGGAGACTATATCAGGGTTTAAGCGTGTGGATGTGGGTAATTATATTGAAAAAGGACGAGGTTGTGGGGTTGGAGTAGAGGGTGTTTGGAGAAGTGAGGAGTCTGGCTCTCTAGCATTGCTCAAAGACTATTCAGCATTATCTCAACATGATACAGGCAGCAGCTCCACAAGTGGAGAAGATGTCATGATTCCATTAACTGATCTAGGAGTTGGACCAAGATGGGCAGATCCTGCATCACAGGCTGTTAAACTTCTTGAGGATGGAATCACAGAAGCATCAGATGCTCCATTTGAGAATAATCTTGTAGCAGATTGCAGTCCTACAGCACCAAACTGCCAGGACTTACACAGAAGGTATTAATGTACAGACTTAAATTCCTCCATTTCTCTTACTGTGTTTTTGTAAATTCATGTTAGTTATTATAATCTGCACACCTGTGCCACTTCACACCTGTGCCACTGCATACCTGTGCTACCTCACACCTGCACTACTGCACATCTGTGCTACTGCAAGCCTGTTGCTGCATACCTGTGCTACTTCACACCTGTTACTGCATATGTGTGCCAGCATTCATAATAATCTGTATCATATTCTTCTGCTTTCGTTCTCAAACTCCTACAGATTAGCAGGAAGTAGGCCGAAGAAGAATGAAATGTATTTTGTCATTGAAAGATTTGCTGTGATATTTGCACCTTTTGATCTGACACCAAACTTCTGGCTTCTGGGTCACTTTGACTACATATTTGATATGACAGCCAACTTCACCCCATAACTTCCTCAGTCACCTCTTATGACATGCACAGAATTTAAACAGCATTGTTATTCTTTGCTTCCCTTTCAGGACCCTTGGTAACACACAGGTGATAATAAATTATATTAGTTTAGACATTATATTTTATCTAATTAAAAATAATTGAATAATTGAATTATAATTAAATAATAATTAACAATTAATAAAAGTCATTAACTGTCCTACTTATGTGCAATCAGAACTAGGGTCTATACATCAAAATGCCGAAACCTTTGATTGATATTTCATTTCTGTTTGTTGTATTCTCCTCCAAGAGACTTAATTTATTATATCAGTATTACTCACAATCTCTCATGTGTGTTTCTAGGTATGGCATTCATTGATATAGTGGTTTTTTTGTGTTGTTGTTTCATTCTGAAGACTTTTTAGTGGAAACATTGTGGCCCTTGACAAAGACGCTCGTGTAAAAGATCACAGCATGTGAAATGATATGTTTTATGAAAGCTATAAATGTCACAAGAAGAGACAGACAAAGAAATGAAGATATCAGGAAAGAAATAAAGACCAACTCAAATTAAGACTATATCGAGAGACATCAAACCAGGTGGTTTGGCCAAATCATGTGAATCGAACCAATCCAACCAGTCCTTCATGCATACAACAGCAGAATATCAAGCTACTAGACACGATGAAGACCGAGAACTAGATGAGACAATCAAAGAAACCTTAATGAGACACAGGCCGACCATGGCCAATGTGACCCAAATGGCCAAAGACAGACAACTCCAACTTTCCCCCACGATGATTAACTGCACAAGTGGAATCAACAATATATCTATAATATCCAAAAGTGTAATCCTATGCATATTTTTGTACTTTTTGATGTTTATGGTAATAAAAGACCAGACAAGATTGTAATCAAGAGAAGTTATAGTTGAAAAGTGAGAGATCAATAAGAGTTAGGATATTGATAATAGGTCTCTGTGTGTTGCTGGGGCTTGAAAAGGTAGCACAGAATTGCAACACTGTTTACCTTTTATACAAGTCATAAGAGATGACAAAGGAAGTTTTGGGGTGGAGTTGACTCATATATGGGCAAAGTGACCCAGAATCCATGCTGAAGTTGGATGTATCAGGTCAAAAGGTTCAAATATTATAGCTAAGGTATAAACCATGACACAATACATTGCATTCTCTGGACTATATCCTGCTAATCTGAAGTTTGAGTTTGATGCAGAAGAAGAAAATAATAGGTAATTACTACAGCAAAATTGACATCCAACAGGTAAAACTGGGTAATGAAGTTTTGCTAATAACTGGTAATACACATAATAACATACACAAATTCACATTTTGACCACAGGGCCTTTATCAAGAATACAACATAACACATGAATAATAAAGCAACACTATCCACTTTCATAGAATAATAGATAGATTAAGAGAATAATTGAGACTTGTGAAATTAAATGTCTAAGGAAAGCTGTTTGAATCACCAGACTCGACAAAATGTGCAGTGAGAACATCAGAAAGATAATAGGTATAACATCATGCATCAAATATATAGAGAAACAACAGATAAAATGGGTTGGACTTTTTATGAGAAAAATTATCAACTTTCCATAAGAGCTTATAACAAGATGGAATCAGGATACAGAGCCAAGAGCAGACTGAAGAAAAGATGGATAGACAACATCAAGACCATGCTGAATAAACATGACTACACCTCAACCAGAACAACACATCTGGCACTGGAACATAGACTATATCTCTTTCACAAACCCTACACTCAATGGCAAGTGTGGAAGCTACAATAACACTACCTGGGGATATACAATAGACCTAAAAAATTATCTAGGCTGGACAATAAGGGGAACATGATGATGATGATGATGATAGAATCCAGAAAAAGTACAAGTTTGTCACTTTTGCTTCTTATGCCAGGCTCTAGAGTTTTATTTGTGGCTCCAGATTGGTGTTACTCTACCATTCTTTGGGATGGGAAGGTTCTCCAGTATTTTTGTCAGCTTCAACTGACCATTTAACTTAATATGACTGTAGGGTGATTTATTCAGGACTGGACAGGTTGGGATATTTCCTCACTTTTCTGCATTACTGTAGATAAAAATCAATTAATGAATCATACATTTATGCATTTAAAAGTGATGCATCCCTATGACCCTGATGAATTAATGATAATAATTATAAGACCCATAACCTGTCAGAGTTGTAGGGGTGCCACACTGGAGATATCAGCACAAAAAATCAACTATATCACTCTATCCTCAGCCATTCAAGGACTGCAGAAAATCATGCCCAGGCCATTCCCTGTTGGTATCACTCCTGGATTTTATTTTGCCACCTTTTCTCATTTTTTCCTCGACTGTTTCTTGCAAAAAAACTTTAGAAAGTGAGTCTTGTCTCGTTACATGTCTAAACCAAACAAGTTTAAGCCGTTTTATCACTACCAAAGTGGTTATCAGTCTCCTACAAGTTTGTTTATTTGCTGCCAGGTGAATATATATGTCTTGTGTTCTACATAACTAATTCTTAACAAATGTCTGCAGCACTTGTTTTCACAAGTCTGAATCCGTCTTCTTTGTGTCTGCATTGGATGTCCAACTTTCACATTCATATAAATGTATACTTAGCACTAACAATCTGTAAAGATTGATCTTTACTGTAATACTGATCTTACTTTTCCAAATCATTTTCAACCTTGCCATTGCCATCTCAAGTCTTAGATTAATCTAATTGTCATCATATTTGGGACCCGAGATATTTGAAAGTGGCAATTTCTTCAAGTATGTGACTGTTTAACTGGATATTTGTGGTATCTTGCTTGGTATCACTAGCCACCAATATCATGATTTTATCAATGCTAATTTCCATGTAATATTTCAGACTAATATCTTTCAACTTTGATGTGAGTTCCTGAAATTCATATTTGCAACCAGTGAAGAAATTCATATTTGCAACCAGTGAAGAAATTCATATTTGCAACCAGTGAAGAAATTCATATTTGCAACCAGTGAAGAAATCAATATCATTAGCATAACGCAAGTTACAAAATGGCCTACCTTCAATAGTTATTGATTTCTGAAGGTCATGTAATGCCTCCTGCATTATATATTGAAATAAATGTTAAAAGGTACAGGAGAGAGTATGAAACCCTGCCACACTCCTATATCTGTCATGAAAAATTCACCGTCATTATTTATGAAAACAGCACTGCTTGCATCTTTATACAATGCTTCAATAACTTCTATGATGTTTGTGTCAAAGGTATATTGTCTCATGGTCAATATCTGCCATAGACCTTGGTCCTTGGTGCTTCACACGATCGTTGTGCAATCAATGAAATTATTATACAAATATGTTGATGCTGTAAATGTTTTTATATCAATATTTTGAGTTTAAAAATATGTTATGTGCTACTTCTGTTTTTACAGAAACCAGCCTGTTCTACTGCTAGAAATTCCTCTGGTTTAGCTTATATTCTGATAAGAATTATCTTTAGTGTCATCGTGCTAGAATGGGTGATTAGACTAACGGTTATGTAATTCTTGCACAGTTTCATTATCCCTAATGAGTTATGGGTTTATGAATAAATGGAATGGAATTTTTTACGTGGTGAAATGTCATAAACTTGTGTGGTTTGATCATGTAATAAAAAATGATTCTATTTCCAAGATTACCATCAATTGAGATAGAAAAAGAAGAAGAGGAGGACAAAATAAAGTATGGATAAATAATATTAAAGACCGAACAGAATTACTATTCTCCACACTTAAACAAGGAACTGAGAATAGAGAAGCACAAAAGGATTTTTATGTTGATGTTTCCAATGTGGCACCCCGAAATGGTTTGATAACTGTGATATTTCTTTCTTACATGTTTTGACCACATGATGTACAGTTTTATTGCTGTCTCTGTTTGTTAGTGTTGTTTACATTGTCTACTTAGAGAAATGAATATTGTTATTACCAAACATAAACATTTATAAACATCATTTCTTTTTACAGATTATACTTAGCTCAACAAAATATTGTGGACACAGGGGCCCCTATCTCTCCAAGTAGCTGTCCAGCATGCCAGCCGGTGCTATATGCATCAGGCACAGACACCTGTACCAGTGCTGCTAGTATGAGCCTTTCTCGCTCTGAACTCACAGTTCAAAATAATATTAAAAATTACACAACATCAACCAACCAAACCTGTGAAGATTTGACCCGTGGGTCAAAAGAAAAAGGGGACAGAACAGTATGCCCTATTCATTGTTCCATCGTGTGTTCCTCATCTTTGACAAATTCTCTAGAAGTATCTGAAACAGATACCCACCAAATGGGTCAAAGGGAGTTGAGAAATAAAAATGTACTGCCATTTCACGATGATCACCAAGACACCCCCGGAAAAGTATGCAAAAGTTGTTTATCGCAGGAAGCATTATGGGCCTTTGAGAAAACAATTCCCCAAAGTTTCTTGCCACATTTGGCAGGAGATTCAAATACATCTCATATGGGTTTGTTAATCTCAAAAGTTGGACTCAACTCATCTGTCAATCAAACATCAACTGATAAATCAATATTTAAAAATAATGATAAACCAATTAACGATTCCTCTAATTGTGAAAGCTCATCTTTTCTCCATACTAATCAGGATCAAGAGTATAGAATCATTCCTCCATACAAACATTGTCAGGAACCAACAGAAGACAACTTTGCTTACCAACGACATCATTCTGTACCATGGACATCAACTTCTCATTCACACTCAAGATTGCCAAAAGATTTAACTTCATTTGAAAAGCTAAATTTGATTTTGTCAGAGGATCAAGCAACCCAGTATTCAGCTCATAACTTTCGATCGATGCCAGGTTTTGTTATGAAGAATCCTTGTCTCAAAGATGAAGATGAGAGATCTTTATTGCCTGAGAGTGAAGTTTATGAAAATTCACTATTTCCATGCAGTGAGGATTTGCTAAGCAACCATATCCACGACATTGAGATTCAACATACTAGTGCCTCTCTGCCTTCCTCCCCCATACGTTTTGGTGCTAAAAAGAACTCAGGCACCTCAAAATTTCATGAGGAGCTTCTTAAAAGTCGTTGCAGACACTTAAGTCCTTTACTGGGAAGGAAAAGTCGAGACATTCCACTAGCAGGGAGAGATTATTTTGGTTTAGATGACCCTCGGCTAAATAATTATGAAAATTTGGAAGCATTTCAGAAAGCTCAACTGAGACAAAAGGTAGACATTCTGCTATTTACAAATTGTACTATTTCTATCTTAAACACATTGCAATTAGATAATGTTTGTTTGGCTTATATGTTTTAGAATTGTTTGTTTTAGATTGACTTGGTAAATTTTTCCTGAACAGACTATCAGTAAATATGTCTCTACATGCTCTAGTATATTTTTTACCTTTTCTTGTCTGGTTTAGTCTGTTTTTACCTTTTTTAATGTTTTGATAAACAGCCTTTTTTTGGACAAGTTTTAGGATATTTTAGCATTTCTTATTGACTATTTTGGATATATTTTACAATTTCTTGCTGCTTGTATTGAATGTTCCCAGTAACAGAATCACCTCTACTGTGACTTATCTGCCAGAAATTAGTGTGACAATATTTTCCTTTTCTTTAGTGTTTGCTCTCACACTACTATCAGGTTTCTCTTAAAGCAGGGCAATGATCCTACTAGATTTTTAACAGGATTTAGTCCAGAGAACAGAAATATGTTGTGTCATCATTTTATTTGTGCCAATGGCCTGGGATATCCAACTTCAACTTTGGTAACTAATATGTTCAGTGTTTTACCACTTCATGTGAAGCGTGGATATCAGTGACCATATCGCTAGAGTAGTGGGCCAGCCGTATAAGATAAATGGTTCATGTACTTAATGTAGTTTCTTTTATTAACATTTTACTGACCAGTAATTCAGAGTGTACTTGTCTCCTATTACCAAGGGTGTTTTAGACATTGACATCCGCATTATTAACAATCAGTATAAAATCGAACAGACGCTAGCTAGCTTTGAACATTTCTATTGTCGTAGTGAAAGTTTGCATTTTCTTAATTAATTTTAAAGCCGCAGAGTTATTTCAAAAGTGAAATCCTACTTGTTATAGGCTAATGCTAGGCCTAGATTTGCATTACTTTTTTATATCACTAAATCTAACCTTCAAAAACTATGATTTCTTCATGATTAATTAATACTCATGAATGACGTCTATAGACTATTTCATGGGCACTGCCATTGTGGAACAACTTGTTTTCCTTGGTGAGCAATGTTTAGTAATTGTATTTCTATGGATGCTGTATTTATAAAGTATCATAGCAGTTTCAAAGTTGGTTACCAAGATCATATAGCAGAAATTCGATGACCATCGATAATAATCTGTAAAGTGTTAATTAATAAGGCATGAAAGATGGATTTGACGGAATTTTGTTTACATGTCAAGTATAGCCTCATTAATCCATGTTTGTTTTTATGTATGAAACTAATTGAAAACTAAATAAGCATATAGTTTTAATACTGTTTGTTTTTATGTATGAAACTAATTGAAAACTAAATGAGTGTATAGTTTTAATACTGTTTGTTTTTGATGTATGAAACTAATTGAAAACTAATTGAGTGTATAGTTTTAATACTGTTTGTTTTTGATGTATGAAACTAATTGAAAACTAAATGAGTGTATAGTTTTAATACTGTTTGTTTTTGATGTATGAAACTAATTGAAAACTAATTGAGTGTATAGTTTTAATACTGTTTGTTTTTGATGTATGAAACTAATTGAAAACTAAATGAGTGTATAGTTTTAATACTCTTTATTTCTGTAAAGGTTTTTCTGCTCTGCTATATTTAGAAGTAATTATAAAAATTGAGATTCTTGCGAATTACTGGCAATAAGGGGGAGGGGCTGTTTTATTGGTTTGCCAGAAATAAGGATTTAAACAGATGCACAGATGCTGAGTTGAGCAGATAACAGAGAATGTAGGCCTATGTTTATTGCTTAAATTGATTGTGTGTTTTGCATGCCTATAATCTGCTCTCTTTCTCATCCTTCCCTGCTCATCTAACATTTTTTTTAAATTCTTGCAGTATTATGAATGATAATTCATCTAATACAGTATCATTCTCCATTATCCAATTGTTTTTTTGCTTTTGCAAACTCTAATAAACTCTCTCGTTTATCCAAAGTGCCCACTACTGAGCGTTTGTGACTACAGCTGATAACCTAAATAGAATACAACGACAAAACACATCAGGATGACGGATGTGCACTTATCCTTATGAAACTGTTAACCACCACCTTTTTTTAATGTCCAGGACTGGATGATACTCGAAAAATGCTTCTCCCTAAAGGCCAGATAAAGAAAAAAATACAGTCCACACATTCACTTATCACACAATGGCATTAGGCCAATGGGCTTGAGCCCATGAATCACTGGATCAGGAACTAACCAACCAACCTTTGTGGTCAACACACTTTCTCATTTCCATTCACCCAACCATGACCAGGACACAGTGGTGAATTTCTACCTAAGCAGCAGCCTAAGGTCCCAATCTCAAAGTAGGCCCTGGCCAGGGAACAAAATGGTACACATTGTGAGGACACAGGTCATGAAAAAATAATCTCAATGTGTTAACCGACTACAATCCTGGGTCACTGCCCCTTCCTGTAAACTATATCTACACAAGTATTTGAAGAACAGAGATAGATATCTGTGTTATGCTCTCCATTTATGTTTAGATTTAAAATATTGAGAAAAAAAAATTGTAAGCAGGTAATGATCAGTAGGCCAACATAACGTAATGAAATGTAGTCTATTGAATTCAAATCCTGTCGAAAATGGATGTGTTGGGCCATTGGCACAAATAAAACGGAGACACAACACATTTCCATTCTCTGGACTACATGCTGCTGGAAATCTAGTAGGACAATTGTCCTGCTACAAGAGAGATCTGGCGGGAGTTTGAGAATGTACACTGAAGAAGAAGAATTAAAATGATGTAGTTATGCAAAATGACTTTATAGACACTCTATATAAGATGACATTTTATTCATGAATTAACAAATGGAGACTGCTTGTTCATGACATAGGCCTATGCATCTATCTAAGAGGGCTAACAGCTTGATTGATTGATTGAACGATTTACTATAAAATCATGAATTGCTTGATTGAATTACTATGAAATCTTAATTGTCTGCATGTTTAGTTTGGCTGTGATATCTACCTAACACATCCTACTTCTGCATCACTTCTGGATCACTTTGACCCTTTATGGGATGGGACAGCCAACCCCTTCCCCAAAACCTCCCCAGTCACCTCTTGCGACATACATAGCAGGTAACAGTATTGCCTGGGTCATCTTGGGGAGTGATACCCCTTCTGCAATCAACTATGACTTCCATTATTAATTTTCCTTGCTGTTGTCTCTTTTTATGGCAAAAGAACCTCAGCTTTCTTATTATAATGTTGTTTAATCTTCTTCTTCTTCTGCGTTCATTCTCAAACTCCTGCAGATTAGCAGGATGTAGTCCAGAGAACGGAATGCGTTGTGTCATGGTTTACAGCATTGCTACGATATCTGCACCTTTTGGCCTGACACATCCGACTTCAATGTTGTATAATAATAGTCATGTTCTAATCACTTCTTGATTCACTGTACATGGTATTCTCAGAATCTTTCTGAAGCATCTCATTTTGAAGGCAGATATTCTATTTGCCACTGATTTATTAAGTGTCTATGTTTCACAACCATAAATTGATATTACAAATATGCTTGCTCTATTCAGATGTAATTTAGCTTTACAGCTGGTGTCTTGCCAAATTTTCATTTGTGCAAGATTTATAATTGCTATTGCAATTAATCTCTTGATTTAGGCAGCACAATAACCTGAACAATATTAATGTACAAAAAACAGAAGTTATGAAAATTAGCAAGTCTTCAACACCAATGAATATAACAATAGATAACACCAAAGTGAAATAGCCAAATAATTTAAATATCTAGGCAGCATTTTCTCCGAAGATGGAAGACTAGACAGAGAAATACAAACAAGGTGTCAGAAAGCAAACACAGTGACTTACCAACTTTCACCATTACTTCTTCATCCAAAGATCAAGATGGAAATTAAAAAACAAATAATACCTACAATTTTTATACCAATACTGTGCTACAAATATCAAACATGGTCTTTAACAGCTTCACAGCAAAGAAAAATCATGACATGTGAAATGAAGTGTCTGAGGAAAGCTGCAATGGTTACCAAACTAGATAAAATAAGAAATGAAGAAATTAGGAAAAGAGTTGGTATAATATCATGTATCGAACATATTGAGAGACAGAAAGTAAAATGGTTCGGTCACCTTATGAGAATGAAGCCAAACCAAATACCAATAAGAGCATATAATACAAGAATATCCGGGCATAAAGCCAAAGGTAGACCAAGAAAACGGTGGATAGAAAACATTAAGATAACCTTGAACAAACATGGACTACATGCAACCTCCGCGACACATCTGGCCTTGAAACGACAGCTTAAGATACCACCCCTATGCTTAATGGCAAGTGTGAATGCGACCAACAATCATTCACCTGGGGATAGACAATAGACAATAACCTGAACTGTTTATGTTTGCATCAAAATTAATTATATCTTCTAGTTCATGGTTATCAATTATGAATTTTGGTTGGGTTTATGACTTTATTTTGACAAAGTAACTAGTAATATTAAATAGAAGAAATATTTATAAATCCTCTATAATGTAGACCTTTATATTAATACACAGGTCTTGCCTATGAAATTATCCAAACCTGCATGCAGTTATTCCTGTTAATACATACCCAGTTCTTCCTGCTAATACATAGGCCCCTATCCAGTTCTTCCTGCTAATACATACCCAGTTCTTTCTTCTAATACATATCCAGTTCTTGTAGATGTTATATTTCAGAATGTGTGTTAAATAATAGATCCATTTTTTTCTACATGACTAGACTATAGACTATTGAGCATTGACCATACAGAAACAATTAAGAGAATTGAGAAATTTCCTAGTGAGAAAAGATCTTAAATCAATCATGTATGGTTATATCCATGGACAACTAGATTTACGAAAGGATAAAATAGAGGATTGTAAAATGTCACAGAAAGTGTTGGTTGTTACCAAAAATTGTTAGGTTTACATGTAAAATATTTGCCAAGTATTCTTCTTCAATTACACACTGATCTCACACAGTATCATTGCTCTTGTGATGGATCATTGGTCACATTTCATATACTTTGCGTCGCTAGCCAAAGAAAAGCATGGAAAAGTCAGATATTTCAAGATAAGTGAAGCTGTACAAAATCAGCATGAAAAACTATACCAGAGAATTACTTGTTTTCTAGCTTATACTAGTGAGTCGACACGAAAAATCTTAAGAAATACCCCTTATGTGTGCTGTTTTTCTAGTAAAAATCTTGAAGGAAATACCCCTTATATGTGCTGTTTTTCTAGTAAAAATCTTGAAGAAATACCCCTTATGTGCGCTGTTTTTCTAGTAAAAATCTTGAAGAAAATACCCCTTATGTGTGATGCTTTTCTAGTCCTTATATCTAGATGTCTGTGTTAAATCTCAATGTCTTACCAAGGGAATAACCCTCACATTGATAAAAGACTGACATCAGGTTGTATACTTTGCCAAAAATCTACATAAGAAAAATGTAAGTTTTAGCTGACATTCCTTTCTTTAAAAAGGAAAGATTTAAACAAGTAATAAAGATTGTTATTCCTAACAGTTAGCTTTCTTTGGAGAATAAACTGTGATTACAAACAACTGCTTCATTGCTGTCTCAAATAATGTAGTCTTCTGAAAAATAGCTTGTAAGTAGGAAACAAATATGTATTGGAATTCCTAATCAATTTCTGCCTTTTGGGTAATAGTAAATACCTCTCCATCTTTCCAGATGATAGTATTATTATTGTGCTATAAGAAAAATAATCTACGATCCATGGTGATAATGGATGTGACTAAAAAATCTGAACCACAAAGAGTCTCCATGGTATATACACTGAATTATGGGGCCGCTTGTACCATCATGAGGTGTTGTGTGTCTTCTTAGATCTGCAGATATAAGCTAACTGCTATTACTTTCTACTTTGTCTTTATGTCATTCCTGATCTTTCCTCGCCATGCTATTGATTCCATATCAATGCCTGTACTATGAATTTCATGTTTGCATACGTCTCTGTACTACAGAAGAGGTAGACTTTAAAATCTTTTCCCATACTGTAATTCTCCATAAAGTAGATCCTTCAATATTCTGCTGTCTTCCATTCTTCCATCTTCCTAGTGTGTCCCAGCCATCAGAGTCTATCCAGACTGAGCATTGAAAATAATGTTGTATTTCCTACATAGAAAATAATTTGGTAGTTCAATACATCAGTTTTAGTGACTTTATCTTGCGATACATCAGTGTTGGTGACTTTGTCCTGCCATACATCAGTGTTAGCGACTTTGTCCTGACATACATCAGTGTTAGTGACTTTGTCCTGCCATACATCAGTGTTAGCGACTTTGTCCTGCCATACATCAGTGTTAGTCACTTTGTCCTGCCATACATCAGTGTTAGTCACTTTGTCCTGCCATACATCAGTGTTAGTCACTTTGTCCTGCCATGTTGTTGTTCCTCCATCACAAGTGATGATGACCATTTGTTACATCCACTTTTAAAAATTCAATTTTAGTTATGTCCTTGATTATGAGTTTGTAGATGGCTAATGAACCCTATTTGAGCTGTAAATGTCCTTGGACAGTTTGGACATGGAATAACGACTGTAGACGGATCTTGGTCTATCCGTGACTTTCTAGCTGCTCTCCGCTGTTGAGCTGCTGCATTTTTCCTCTTTTCACAAAATGATGTGCTCTTATGTCCTGCCATACATCAGTGTTAGTGACTTTGTACTGCCATCTAACTTTAAGACTTCTATGTAGTCACTGCATGTGAAAGGTATTAGGCATCTCACCTACTGTGTATAGGTTGCACATGTTTCACTGCCATAGAGGAGGGTGCTGAAGACACACGCCTGGTAAACCAGAAGTTCAGTTTTTATAGTTAATTTTCTATTTCCCCAGACCCTTTCTGTCTTTTGGGAAAGGCAAAGAACAGTATACCAGTAAATTGTGGTAGTAGTCTGATTAAATTTGTCAATAAAATAAAAGCACTTGATGCATAGACAGACATTATAATGTGATAAATACTATATTAATGCAATATTGTTACTAGATATTCTAATGACCAAATATTAAAACCAATGTAAATGATAAAAGTTCAATATAGGAAGTGTGAACTGACTTCTGTTACACAAATCGGTCTGGACTTTACGATGTTAGTTGATTAATCCAACGATCGACAGAATGACCCAAACGCCGTTGGTCATACATCTGACATGTCCTACTCGCAGACACCAACAGAATACACCACCAATCTCTTGAATGGGTACCTACAGGCAAAAGAGCAAGGGGTAGACCAAAAGAAACACTCAGAAGAACAATACTTAGAGAAAGTAAAACAACCAATATTCATACAATTCAAGAACTGCACAGAATAGCTTTGAACAGACAGAATTAGAGAGATCTGACTTCTGCCCTATGCGCTAACTTCAGCGCAAAAGGAAAATGAATGAATGAATAGGAAGTGTACCTATATTCCAACTTTTTATCAAACCTAATTTTCAACATGTTTACATGTTTAATTTAATCAGAGATTAAAAAGTTGCTATGATTGCTTTTGGTTGCATTGATTTGCACACTAAATACTGAGTTGATGAACTCCGGTGGGAGGTAGCCTCCCAGTGCAAAGTGTACAGATCAATGCATCCAGCAAAAAATCAATTCATTCATCTAGTGACTGTAAAATACGTCTTTAACAATATTTTGTTTCGTTAAATAATAAAATGATATGTTACGTTAAAATGTAGATACATTTCCCCATATTGTAGCAAGAGAAATAACATAAAAAAGGACTTTTTTCTACATTACAGTCTAACAGGGACCTTTATTAAGAAATGAATATGAACAAAGAATCAATAAACACACAACATTATTTCTCTATGCAATGAAATGGTCTTACCACTCCATTCCACTGCATTTCTGACAAAAATGACAACAAAATAAACAGGTGCATTTAGTGACATCATAATGTGAACAAATCACTCTACTTGTAGAAATCACTTTATGTGTCTTGACAGCAGAAAAGAATATAATGCAAATAAAATATAGAACATGAAATTGTATCAGAAACAAAGGTTGTTTAACTATTTCCCAATATGTATGCTTCTTCTGTGTCCATGACTAAAATACAAGTCCTGGGGGTGAAACGTGGAGTTGCAATAAATTAGTGGCATATAGGAATTATAAGAAGAGTTACCAACCAAAATAGATTAGGAATAGCCAGTTGCCGCATGTTGAAGGGCATACTGAATGGGAGATCAGTATGCCCTTCAGTATGATCAACTGCATCTATGGACATGCCCAAAGAGTTCCATGATGATCTCATAGCAAAAAAACTAAGTATATCTACAGAGCAATAGAGAACTCTCATAGTTATAACATTGTACAATTACAATAGATGTTTATTGTGTATTTTAACTTTCAGGTCAGGAGACGTTTGAATGAAGCAAGTGCACGACTTGAGCCAACTCGCACATTCACAATGCACAATAAAGCTCCACTTTGGAATGAGACTAGCCAGGTTTACCAACTAGATTTTGGAGGCAGAGTCACGCAGGAATCGGCAAAAAACTTTCAGATTGAACTTAGAGGCAAACAGGTAAGAAAATTAGAATGCCAAGAATCAAAAATCTACTAGAAAGCTGCTATCCAGGAATAAAATGTTTCTTCTTCACCACTTCACATCATTTGTTCTTCTTCATTCTCAAACTCCTGCAGATTATACACCAGCAGAAACAATACTAGTAGTAGCTGTAAGTTAAAAAAAAAAAAAAGTAAAGTAACCCATAGCATTTATTAATGCTGTAGGGGTGTGAGATGTTAGCGATCTCACATTTCAGAGGCTCTGCAAATGAGGGCGGTAGCCATCTCCTCTCCCTCGCAGTCTTTACTTTCCAGATTAATCCGGTACCCATTTAAGGCTGGGTCGACCCGGGAGCCGATGCGATCTGAAAAACATTTCCGCTTCAACTGGGGAATGAACAGTAGCTGTAGCAGCAGTTAAAAACAGTACTAGTAGTAGCTGTAGTAAAAGCAGAAACAGTTTTAGCAGTAGCTGTAGCTGTAGCAGCAGCAGCATAAACATCACGAGTAGTAGCTTAGTAGCAGCAGAAACAGTACAAGTAGTAGCTGTAGCAGAAACAGTATTAGTAGTAGCTGTAGCAGTGGCAGAAACAGTATTTGTAGTAGCTGTAGCAGCAGAAACAGTACAAGTAGCAGCTGTAGCAGCGGCAGAAACAGTATTAGTAGTAGCTGTAGCAGTGGCAGAAACAGTATTTGTAGTAGCTGTAGCAGCAGAAACAGTACAAGTAGTAGCTGTAGCAGCAGAAACAGTACAAGTAGCAGCTGTAGCAGCAGAAACAGTACAAGTAGCTGCTGTAGCAGCAGACACAGTACAAGTAGCAGCTGTAGCAGCAGAAACAGTACAAGTAGCTGCTGTAGCAGCAGACACAGTACAAGTAGTAGCTGTAGCAGCAGAAACAGTACAAGTAGTAGCTGTAGCAGCAGAAACAGTACAAGTAGTAGCTGTAGCAGCAGAAACAGTACAAGTAGTAGCTGTAGTAGCAGAAACAGTACAAGTAGTAGCTGTAGCAGCAGAAACAGTACAAGTAGCAGCTGTAGCAGCAGAAACAGTACAAGTAGTAGCTGTAGCAGCAGAAACAGTACAAGTAGCTTCTGTAGCAGCAGACACAGTACAAGTAGTAGCTGTAGCAGCAGAAACAGTACAAGTAGTAGCTGTAGCAGCAGAAACAGTACAAGTAGTAGCTGTAGTAGCAGAAACAGTACAAGTAGTAGCTGTAGCAGCAGAAACAGTACAAGTAAAAGCTGTAGCAGCAGAAACAGTACAAGTAGTAGCTGTAGTAGCAGCAGCAGAAATATTTAGTCATAGCTGTAACAGCAGAAGAAGAAACAGTACTAGTAGTAGCTATAGCAGTAGCAGAAATAGTACTAGTAGTAGCTATAGCAGTAGCAGAAATATTACTAGTAGTAGGCCTATATCGCAGAACTCTTTAGTTTATTTGGAGTGATGCGGAGGACACATAGAGATCTTCATTTATTGTCTTATTTACTAACGAGTTTATAGATTTGAAAACCCAGCCATTTTTTGATGCTGTCAATCCATGATTTTCTCTAGCCCTCACTGCATCTTCTACCCTCCAATGTTCTCTGCAAGATTGTTTTTAAGGGTTATTGTGACTGGTGACATGTCCAAACCACATTAGCTTTCATTGTTTAAGTGATAGTATATCAGCAGAATAACCTGTGAAGCCAGGCAAGACAATTCACTAAAATGTACAAACTCATAAGACAGCAAATGGGATTTTAACCAGGTTCATTCTGCCGGCAACTATTTGCCTCACAACTTGAGTCAGCTAAAATGAAACAGCCACATGAAAGTAGGAACTCATTTTAAAAAATCAACTCCGTGGTAGCTGTGTATGCTATCTCTCAAGACGAAAATAATGGCATGGTTGACAAATTTCTTAATTTGTCTGTTTCCTTTTTTGTTCATGCTATGTTCTTCTATATTGCAGAAACACTCAATCTCCTATTTATTAACAATTTCAGGTAATGCAGTTTGGTCGCATAGATAACAGCGCATATACTCTGGACTTCCAGCATCCATTCACAGCTGTGCAAGCATTTGCAGTAGCCTTGGCAAATGTCACGCAGAGGCTGAAATAACAGTGAATAAAGTCTTGACTTCCAGCATCCATTCATGGCTGTGCAAGCATTTGCAGTAGCCTTGGCAAATGTCACGCAGAGGCTGAAATAACAGTGCACAAACTCAGGACTTCCAGCATCCATTCACAGCTGTACAAGAATTTGTAGCAGCCTTGGTAAATGTCGTGCAGAGGCTGAAATAATTATGATCACAGTTGAAAGACAAATTACAAGAATGTAGTGGGCCAGTTTTATCAAATGTTGGGGATTTTGAATCTGATCCTGTTTGATAAATACTGAATATTTTGAGACTGGTCCTGTTTGATAAATATTGAAAATACATTTTGAAGCTGATCCTGTTTGATAATGTGAATTTTGAAATTGATCCTGTTTGATAATGTGAATTTTGAGACTGATTCTGTTTGATAATATGAATTTTGAAATTGATCCTGTTTGATAATGTGAATTTTGAGACTGATTCTGTTTGATAATGTGAATTTTGAGACTGATTCTGTTTGATAATGTGAATTTTGAGTGATTCTGTTTGATAATGTGAATTTTGAGTGATTCTGTTTGCCAAAATATCACTCATAGACTTGTCTTTCTTCAGGTGATGTCACTAGGAGATTGGACTTTCTTTAGGTGATGTCATTCAGAGACTGGTATTTCTTTAGGTGATGTCATTCATAGACTGGTCTTTCTTTTGGTGATGTCATTCAGAGACTTGTCTTTCTTTAGGTGACATATACTCTTTCCACAATATAGTGTTTTTAATGGATGATCTGAACTCCTCACAATTCTTTAGCGAGTTGACCCCTGCAGAAGAAGAGGTAATGAACTAAACCATCTGAGATGGCTATTATTCATCATCATCTTGGGTGACAATTACCACACTACCAGCAACCACACCTTCCATTATTAATTTATCCATGCTTATATCTCATTATTTTGTTAAAAAAACCTCAGCTTTCTCATTATAATGTTGCTGAGGAGCCAAAACCTCTTCAAAATTTTCTGTTTTGACATTTCTTGGTTCATCTTGAATAAAAATTATGTTTGATAAAATGTCATTTAGAAACTAATTCAATTTTAGCAAATGTCACTTGCGTCTGATTTAGTTTGATTAAAATCCATTTTTATGTCCAGTTGTAATTCAGAGAATGGAGATGAATGTGTTGCTGTTTTATTTGTGTTAATGACAACAAACACTTCTGAACTTTGGTAGTAACAGTACATACCGGTAAGATGAATTTATCAACAACACATAAGATGAATTTATCAACAACACATAAGATGAATTTATCAACAACACATACCCAGTAAGATGAATTTATCAACAACACATAAGATGACTTTATCAACATTATAAAGAGGAATTTATCAACATTAAATTAAATGAATTTATCAACATCACATAAGATGAATTTATCAACAATACATACCCAGTAAGATGAATTTATCAACAATACATACCCAGTAAGATGAATTTATCAAGAATACATACCCAGTAAGATGCATTTCTCAAGAATACATACCCAGTAAGATGAATTTATCAACAACACTTGTTGAGTTTATCAACATCACATTAGATGAATTTATCAACCATCCACATATTTAATAAAAAAATTGATGTAAATCCATAAATCACTTGAAGCCCTTTTCAACAGAAACTGTTGTTTTGAGCAAGATAATATCAACATATTGCTCAGAAAATAACAAACTATAATATTTTTAATGTGGTGGAGACTACCATCTAAAATCAAACTTATGCCAAACTGGGATCTGCAACTCTGTGGAATGCCATCTGTGGAGCAACAACACTGACACCAGAGCATATACTACAGGGCTGGCCCAGCTTACAGAGCTACAGTTTGACCCACATAATTGTCTCTATAATCAAAATTCTTGGGAACCAACAGCGCCCTAAAAAACCATTCTATACATGACCAATATTGAACTGAATGCATAATAATTGATCAAAGAAATAATATGAAACAATAAAGATTTATTCATTCAAACAATGGGTTTCATTGGGAACTTCATGGGGAAGTTATGATTAGGAAAATTCTTAAAAATATAAATGGGTAGGCCTATGTGTTCAACAAGGATGTGTAATGTCGGCAGATTTTTTTCTCTATATAAAAAGAAGATATTAGAAACAATATAAATAACATACCAGGAATAACAGTTGGAAGTTCATTCATTCATTTTCCTTTTATGCTGAAGTTAGCGCATAGGGCAGAGGTCAGATCTCTCCAATCTGTCTGTTCAAAGCTATTCTGTGCAGTTCTTGAATAGTATGAATATTGGTTGTTTTACTTTCTCTAAGTATTGTTCTTCTGAGTGTTTCTTTTGGTCTACCCCTTGCTCTTTTGCCTGTAGGTATCCATTCAAGAGATTGGTGGTGTATTCTGTTGGTGTCTGCGCAAAGGATATGCCAGATGTAGTACCAACGACGTTTTCTGATAAATCTGTGATGAAATTTTGATGTGTCTCTTCTCTGATTTTATCATTCGATTTGAATTCACTCCAATGGGTGTTAGTTTCAAAGACATTTGTTCTTGAAACTCAGTAATTTCTTTTCTGAAGATAAAGAGCTTTTCCAGCTCTCACATCCATATGATAGCACCAGAATAACGCAGGAATTAAATAAGCACATATTCGTGCGTGTGCTGATTGACTTTGACTTCCAGATATTAAATGACAATTAGACAGTCTGTTAAATGCATTTGATGAGTTGGAAGTTACAATCTGAATAATCTGAGATATTCTTATGATACAGTACTGACTGCATAGAGCGAACAAGAAACTATAAGCCCTATTAGGTGTGGTAGTACACGAAAGTGAAAAGATAGGTCTCATTCTAAACAAGAATAAAAGAGAAATAATGGCTGTCTCAAAGAAATATGCACCATCAAGATGCAGTATTAAGATCAGTGATACAACATTAAATCAAGTGGATAAAGTCATGTATTTTCGCACCATTTTAATATCAGATGTCCGCTGTGTTCCAGTAAGATAACACAGGATAAAACAGGATAACACAAGATAAAGTTACATTTACAAAATAAGTAACATTCTGTCCAATGAAATGCAATCAATATGTGTGCGAATTTGAGTGCTACGATATAATATCCAACCAATACTTTTCTATGGAAACGAAGCATGGACTGTAAATAAATAATATCAAATTGAACTAGAGGCTACTCATCATCATCAAGTGCCATCTCCGCAATGAAGGTTGGCTGCAACAGACCTCCAACATCCCCTGTCTCTTGTTTTGGTGGTGCACTCTGTTAGACTGTAACCTGTCCATCTTGTGATGTTACTCTCCCACTTGCATCTCTGTCTACATTTTGCTTGCTTCCCTTTGACTTTACCCTCAAGTAAAGTCTTCAATAAGGTTTCATTAGGCTACTACAATGTGGTTTTTTAGAAGAGTGATGAAAATATCATGAAAAGCTAAGGAAACTATTTTAGAAGTCCTCAGAGATGATCACTCTTTATAAGAAATGTTATGGCTAGAGCATAGCTTGAACATTTAGTAATTATTGAAAATATAAAGGTGAGAGGAGACAGAAGAAGACAAAGAGAGTCATTACTGGATCAGTTCTCATTTTATGGCATGGGAGAATGTCACTAACTGAACATAATAACAACATAGGAGACAGAAAATTGTGGAAAAACATGATTGATTGTGTTATGGTCTGTTTAGGAACTATCTCTTATTTACCTCAGATATATTTGTCTACATAAGATAACCTCTTCTAATCATATTTCTAATCAGTGTCTCTGCACATCCTTCTCTAGATCTAGCTCCTACAAACTGGTGACACACAGCATAGCTCATCTTGACTTCTACTTTTCATTTGTCACTTTGTATCACCGGCCAATGAAATACTTGGGTCAGTCGATTAGCCAAGAATAATGATGCCGTGTGTCACCAGACCACACAACCCATAGATTTGTCCATTAAAAAAAAGGATGTAAATTTTTGTCAAAGAAATGTACACCTCTTCCCTTTTGTCAACAGCTGTCATATGTTTTCAAGGCCCCTCTCCAATTGTTGACATAAATTATGGACAACCACCATATTGGAGATTTTGTCTAGGCCTATGTGAATGATTTCTATGTAAAGGATTTTTTCTATGTAAAGGATTTGTTATCTATCTGAAGGATTTCTATGTAAATTACTTCTGTCTATGTAAAGAACAAATCATCAGCTTCTTTTTTAGTCTTGTTTTTTGTACCACATACATATGTATGTATATATATATATATATATGTATATAGACAATGTGTTGCCAGGGCCAAAATGGGAAGCAAAGAATAGCAACACCGTTTAACTTAAATGCATGTTATAAGATGCAACTAAATAGGTGATGGGGTGGACATTAGCTGTCTTATCTCATATATGGTCAAAGTGAGCTTGAAGTCATGCTGAAGTCGAGTGTTTCAGGTCGAAAGATGCAAATATCACAGCTAAGCTGTGAGCCATGATGCGATGCAACTGCATTCCATTCTCTGAACTACATCCTGCTAATCCACAGGAGTTTGATAATGAACATAGAAGAAGAAAATAGATATATATAACCCTTTTGACTTGCCATATTATGTCATATTATTAAATGTATATATTTCGATTATATGTATATCACATTTTATGTATATATTTCCCATTGTATGTATATCCCATTGTATGTATATATTTCCCATTGTATGTACAGTATATCACATTTTATATTAAGTATATCACAAGTATTTCACATTGTATGTATATATTTCACATTATATATATTTATTTCATTTTGTATGTATAGACCTACAAGTTATTTCGCATTATAAGTATATGTTTCATATTATATGTCTAGGCCTATATTCATATTATAGGCCTATGTAGGCCTTATATATTTCACATCATATGTATATATTTCACCTTTAATTGTGCAACATTTGTAAAATATTTATCACTTTACTAAAACCTAGATGTACTAGTATAAATCTGTGCCAGTTACATTATTTTATTTTTTGTAAAATGAAACTGGACCTAATCTTTCTGTTCAATAATCTTTAATCTTGTCATACTTAATTGAGAAGATTTTTTTCATTTATAATATTAATTCTGTGTGGACTCCAGATTTCATTGAGATTGTTTCTTATAGTATTGCTTCACTTCCGTCCATTTTGGTTTGCTGGTGTTTGCTTATTTATAAGAGAATTGTTGCCTTTGAAATGAGATGCTACAGAAGAATATTAAGAATACTATGGAAAGCAACACAAAAAAGACAAATCAAGAAGTGATAAGAACATTGATGAGGGTTGGCTATTAAACATCATAACAAAAAATATGGCCACATAAAGAAAAAAACAGCATTAAAAAAATCAATGTAAAATTTCTGGTAAAAGGAATAAGAGCCTCCCAAGTTTGAGATATATCAGATTATTTGAACATGTCCTTCACTGCGGCTAGTCACCTCGTTCAGAATTGTGAAGAGTTAAGAGCATCCATACAGAAGACTATGCTCTGGAAAGAATATGTCACCTGAATGAGACCTATGCATGATTGATTAGAATGGAAAAAATATGTCACCTGAATGAGACCAATGCATGATTGATTAAAGAAAGAAAATATACCGGTATCTATAAAAAGTGATGTCTGGAAAGCTGGAGCCCATAAGATGAGCAAAGGATAGCAACTCCTTGACCTGCCATGTATATATTGAAAGAGGCAACTAAGATTGCCTGGAGGGTGGTAGAGTTGCCTTGACCTGCCATGTATATATTGAAAGTGGCAACTAAGAATATCTGGAGGTTGGTAGACTTGGTTATCACATCCCATATGTGAAAAAGATCCAACACCCATCCAGAAGTCATATGTGTCAGATCAAAAGGCGCAGATATCACAGCTAAGCTATAAACCATATCACAATGCATTCCGTTTATCTAGACAACACTCTGTTAGTCTACAAAGTATGAGAATGAACACAGGAGGAGATTATAGAAATAAACAGTGTTCTGTGGTTCAGACATGTAGTGAGAATTTTGTTACATCAAGTACTGCTGTTAATTCAAATGTATCAACTAACATGGTTGTCCATAATTTCTACGGTTGTTCATGATGTCTATGGTTGTCCATAATTTCTATGGCTGTCGTTGATTTCTATGGTTGTCTATGAATTATATAGTTGTCCATGATTTCTATGGTTGTCCATGATTTCTATGGTTGTCCATGATTTCTATGGTTGTCCATGATTTCTATGGTCATCCATAGTTTCTATGGTTGTCCAGTGATGTACTGTTGTAAGTTGTTTGTGTACAGTTTGTAGTAATATTTTTGTTTTCATTTAAAGTTCATATCGTCTGATAATAATAGCCGTCCATCGCAGGCGATGATGACAACAGTTTCAGACTTGTGTTATTACATCTCTCTGGTGTGTGCGATGATGACTGAAAAGTCCAATCCTGGCACAGAATCCCATCACATTTTGGATGTTTATGATAAGAGTTGGTTGTCTACATGTTTGTTGTTCTGTATTTTTGGGCAGTACGTTTTCTCCGTGCCTCTAAGATTTGATGCTTCTCGGCAATGCAAGCACCTTTGATGTGTCACACTGAACAATTCTGAGTGACAGACTCCCATGATGTGGCGTCTTTGAGTGAAACACTTTGAGAGAGTCCTTGAAACATTTCTTTAACCACAGTGTAGTCATTTTCCCTTGAGCTCACCAAACATCAGCTGTTTTGGGATGTATTTGTCAGGCATGAGCACAACATGTTTGTCCAATCTCAGTTCTTCTTCAAAATGATATGAATGCTTGGGATGTTGAGATGTTGAGATGTCTGAACTGTAGCTTGTGCTGTATTTGGATTATAGCGAGGAAACGTGTTATTCAACCTTCTCACTCTCTTACCCTGGTCTGATTTGACAGCAGTGGCAAAACAAATTTGAGAGGATTGGATAACCAGGAAGTTTTGGTATACCATCTGATATTTCTGATGCTACAAATGAGTTTTAGAGAATATTTATTTCTTTATACAATTCTTACCTGGGGTTGTATGTCTTGCAGAATTAATTGTACTAGATATGAGCACAATCTATCAAAGTATATGATTTTCAAGTGTTTGTAATTGTAATTGACTAACTATGATACTTTAACAAATTTTCTTTAATAAACTGTCTGCAGATTTTCTGATGTTTCCTTAAGACTCTGATACTTTCTTTAAATTCTTGGATACTCTCTTTAAATTATTTGATACTTTCTTTAAATTCTATGATTCTTTATTTCCATGCTCTGATATTTCTTTAAATTCTTTGAAACTGTCTCTAGGTTTTGTGATGCGTGTGTTAAATTCTCTGCTAATTTTTTTTAATTTTCAGATATTTTCTTTAAATTCTCTATACTTTTTCAAAATTCCTTAATGCTTTTTTTAAATTCTCTGGTATTTTAATTCTCTAATACTTTCTTTAAGTTCTTTAGGTACTGATATTTTCTTTAGATTTTCTGATTCTTTTTTTAAAATAGATTTGTAAATACTTTCTGTAGATTTATAAATATTTTATTTCAATTTTTTTAGACTTTCTTTAAATTATAGGATACTTTCATCTGCTTTCTTGATTATGTTTTGCAATGCATATACTTATACATATGGCTTGGTCACATGCAAGGAAGGAAAGACAACCATATCCTACAACAATTGTTTGGTGACCTTTCAGAAAGAAAAATAGTAGTAGACCACTCCTGAGTTAAAAAATGTATGTAACGTTCAATGAAAGACTACCGGTACTCTGTTGAGCACATTTTGAATCTTGATTAGAAAACTGGCATTACAGCACATGGGGCATTCCCATAAGTGCAATGCCCTCTGTTCGAGCAGCCTTTCAACTCGATGGTGTTTCGTGTCCAATTCCGCTGAAACAGACGTTGACATCAGGGCACAACTCTGGCCCTTGCGACAGGTTTCTTTGTTGTTCCGCCCACCCACGCCGTGCCAGTAACTAGTTCAAGCACATTGTCGGCCTGTCGGAACAACATGGTAACTGTTATCGAAGGTTACGACTAAGGGATTGTATAGATGATGTGCCATGAAGCTTCTATAAGAAGATAACCTCAATATAAAGGTATGTCATCTACTAAGGTTTTCTGTTGCATGGTTGGTTTGTCTAGTGTACCATTGGTGAGACCCACAGATGCAACCGCATGTGCTATTGAACACAATTACTGGAGAAATGTGTCAAAATATCCAGGTCCTATATTGAGGTTGCAAAAATTCAGACAGTTAAGAAATACTTCTATGGGACAGACTAGAACACAAACAACACACACACAAATCAAATGGCTACTTAATTTTACAAAGCAACTCGAAACATGTGAACCCACTAAATAAATTGTATATATATAGTGTGTGTGTGAAGGAAAGAAGGACCAATTATTTTCTGCTTGCTTTCATCATTCCTACTACTATACATTGAATTGTAATCTTTGCTTCGAATGTCTATTATGAATTTGATTTATGTTTAAGGGAGTTTGTGCAATGTTTGATATTTTCAATGTTTGTGGTCTTGGTTTTATTGATATTTTTTACTGAATACATTTCTTGCCATTAAAAGTGTGTACAGGACTTGTACGTGAAATGTGAATATGTGTAACTACTTCCAACATAGCACACCAACATTGTGTATATCAACATAGCACCCCACCATTGCATATATCAACATTGTGCACCAATACTGCGCATGCCAGCATAGCACACTAACATTGCATATATCAACATAGCACACCAACAACATATATCAACATAGCACACCACCATTGTGTGTATTAACAAGGCACACCACCATTGTGTGTATTAACAAGGCACACCAACATTGTGTATATACACATATCACACCAACAACATATATCAACATATCACACCAACAACATATATCAACATATCACACCACAAATTGCATATATCAACAAAGCACACCAAAAATTGCATATATCAACAAAGCACATCAACATTGCATATATCAACAAAGCACATCAACATTGCATATATCAACAAAGCACATCAACATTGCATATATCTAGTCTCCTCTCTGGGAGTATCCGAAGAACAAGTGAACACAATTTGACTATGACTTGTTGTCCGTCCATCACAAGTGATGATGACCATTTGTTACATCCACATTTGAAAACTCAATTAGAGTTATGTCCTTGATTATGAGTTCGTAGATGGCTAATGAGCCCTATTCGAGCTGTAAATGTCCTTGGACAGTTCGGACATGGAATGACGACAGTAGACGGATCTTGGTCTATCTGTGACTTTCTAGCTGCTCTCCGCTGTTGAGCTGCTGCATTTTTCCTCTTTTCACAAGATGATGCGCTCTTATTGATTTTAGAACGCCATGTAGATCTATTTTGTGCAAGTTCTTCCCATGTATCGTGGTCTATTTTAAAGATTTTTAGTGAGTTCTTTAACGACTCTTTGTAACGCTTCTTTTGGCCACCTTGAGATCGTGTGCCCTTCTCCAGCTCACCATAGAGAAATATCTTTGGCAGACGATGGTCTGGCATACGCACCAAATGACCTGCCCCCGAATTTGTGTCTGCATCAGGATCGTGTCAATGCTGGGGATACCAGCTCTATCAAGGACAGTGATATCTGGAATCTTGTCTTGCCATCTAATGTTCATAACTATTCTGAGACAATTTGTATGAAAATGATTGAGTTTTTTTGCATGACGTCTATACAAAGTCCATGTTTCACTAGCGTATAGCAGCACTGGAAGTACCACTGCTCTGTAAACTTTCAGCTTAGTCTGTAGTTAATGCCATTTCTACGCCAAACATTTGCGTACAATCTGCCAAGTGTACTGCTTGCTTTGGCGATCCTTGTATACACTTCATCATCAACGTTGGCATTTTGTGATAACTTACTGCCTAGATATGTGAATCTATTCACAACTTTCAGTGCTACACCATTTACCTTTATGCAGGGCTCGAGATAGCTTTTGCCAAGTGCTGGTTGTAACATGACTTCTGTTTTCTCTGTGTTAATGGTAAGCGCAAAGTCTATAATACATTGTAGATCAGCCTCAGAGTTGGCATTTAGGGCACAGTCATCAGCAAATAGAAGATCCCTGATTGTGTGTGATTTAACTTTGGTTTTTTCTCGGAGCCGCCGAAGGTTGAACAATTTTCCGTCTATGCGATAGGTGATGTTTACTCCCAGGTCTAGATCTCTGAAAGCATCATCCAACATAGCAGAGAACATGATGCTAAATAGGGTAGGTGCTAATACACATCCTTGTTTTACTCCATTTGAGACAGGAAAGGTTTCCGATAACTCTCCATCATCCTGAACTCTAGCTTGCATTCCATCATGCAATTGCTGCACCATTGAGATAAATTTCTGTGGGCATCCATACTATGACTAACAACATGACTTACAATACTCTTGAATGACTGATGAAACTAACAGGCAAGCATGTAATTACACATTCTGTCTTATCAGACGATAGTATTAGGTCTATTATTGTGCTACAAGAAATATATACGGGAAAACCTCTTCCTAAATATAAAAAAAAAACAAACAGAAGTAATAGTTATTTCATAGAAGTAAAGACAACAGCGTGCAAGATCAAAGTGAATGATAGGCTATAGTATTAAAACAGGTCTACCAATTCAAGTATTTAGGTACAACGATTACATCAGATGGAAGAAGTTCAACAGAATTCAGAATAGGGCAGGCAAAAACAACATTCAGAAAAATAAAAAATAATTTGTGTAATATGACCTTGTCATTAGAGGTGAGGAAGAGAATTCTGCAGTGATACCTAACTCCTATATTAACACATGGATGCAAGTCTTGGACAATAAACAGGAAATTAAAACAGATGCATTAGAGATGTGGTTCTACAGAAAAATACTAAGAATACCATGGACAGCCAGAAAAACTAATGTGGAGGCGTTGAAAGAGTCAAATTCGAGACAGAGCTTAGTCAGTAATATACGAAAATGACAAACTTCATTTTTTGGTAACGCCTTGAGATAAGGAACTTTGGAGAGCATAGTCACGACAGGCAAGATTGAGGGCAACAGAGACAGAGGACGACAACGTGAGAAAATATTATACAGTTCAGCAACCTGGCACAGCAGGAAAACAACAACGATTCGGATACATAATGCTGGAAACAGAGAGATCTGGAGAGCCAATGATCGCCTACTCCAGTCGGTATTGCACTTGATAATGATGATAAGAAATATAGTAACGCAAAATGAGGTAAAAAGGTTACTAAAACACTTACCTAGCCTATTAATAAAAATATATTTTTAAGAAAAAAAACAAAAAACATACAATAAAACTAAACAGGACAATTCTCAACGTATCGGCTCAAATTGAACCTTTTTCAAGAGACAAACAACAGAAAACGACAAAACAAAAAACAAAATAGATGTCTATATTTCATCAAGCCCTCGTCTCCATAATAGCGCAGGGATGGACACCCTCTGACCATTTGGTTATTTATATAAAGAAATATAGGAAACGTAGATGGGAATATCTGGAACACATCCTAAGACTAGATGAAAATAGATTAAAACAAGCACTCGTGTGGGTACAAAACAAGACCTAAAGCTCCCATAAAAAACACCATACTGAAAGAAGGGGAAATTATGAACAGCATGACAATACACGAACTAAAAGTGCAAGCAGAGGAACGCAATACACGAAGAATCAAAACATCTGCCTTGTGTGCCCCCTGTGGCACGAACGAAATAAACGAACTAATGAAAAATATAATATACGACGGGGGGTGGGCAAACTATGGCCCGCGGGTCGCATGCGGCCCGCCATTGGATATTTTGCGGCTCTCAAACACATTTTTAAATACACGAACATTGTTAAAATATTTGCAATACCTTTTATCCATATTAGAAAATATACTGTTATAATATAAGTCTGTTAGAAATGTAATTTATTTCAGAAGTTATCTACATTATGTATAACTACCTTTCTTTACAATAAAAATATTTAATTGATTACTTACCGATAATTTTAAACAAAAACATACATAATATTATATGCGGCCCTCCAATAGCTTTACAATTTTCAATGTGGCCCTCTGCACAAAAAGTTTGCTCATCCCTGATCTGCGATATATAGTCATGATGACGTAAACCACACATATTACGTAGTAGACATCTTTCCGTCTTAAGTAAAGGTAAAAGTAGGCCCAATCTGCCGTCGCATACGAAGATAACTCTTGATTCTTGATTAGAAACTCGCTTCACAGCACGTGAGGCATTCCCATAAGTGCTCCGCCCTCCGTTCCAGCAGCCATCCCAGTGTATGTAGACTCAGAGTCCCTGTCAGGTGTTGATTGTGTGATCTTCAGGACTTTCCAATACATTAATTGTTCCTTCCCTCACCTCTAGATACTCCCATTTCTAACATTCTCTGTATGTGTACGTTCTCAGCCTCATTGACATCATCTTCATCTTCAAATGAATTTATTACTGCCTCGATCAAGTTTTGGAAAGTATTGGAACACATCAAAAGACAACAGACGAAGTGGTTTTCACACGCTTCCAGACTACCGACAGATAGCATGCCACAAATGGCTATGACACATAGACATAACGGTTATAAAGTCAGGTACAAGCTTACAAACAGCGCACAAAAAGGTCATCTCCAGAGAAATCTTCCACCACTGACGCCGCAAGGCAAACAAGGGCTACAGCGTATAGAAGATTCAATCAATCAAGTGCCATGCCGACTGGCGTAGGCGATCATGTTTCTCAATGACTCTCTGTCTCTTGTGTTGTCAATAAGCTCGGTTGGTGAGCTTCTACCGTGCCACGATACAAGCCCATCTAGTAATTTTTCTCTTTGTCGACCTCTATCTCTTCTCCCTTTGATCTTTCTAGTGGTTATTAAGTGTTCAAGCTGTGTTCTTCTCAGCACATGCCCTAGAAACCTTGACTGTCTGCCTCTAATGTTTGATATGATTGATCTTTTTACGCCAGCATCAATGAGAACCTCTGCATTATTTTTCTTGGCTTTCCATGGTATTTTCATCATTCTTCTCAGAAACCACATTTCTGTAGCCTCCAATTCACTTTGAATTTTCTTGTTTATAGTCCATGCTTCACATCCATAAAAAAGAATATGTTCCATCTCATCACCCGAATTTGGGTCTGCATTGATAGACTTCCATTGCAAAAAATGGTTCACATTTTTGGAATGCTGATTTGGCTTGTGCTGTTCGGCTCTTTATCTCACTTGAGCATCTACCTTCTGATGTTAACAGGATGCCAAGATATTTCACTTTTTCAACTTGTGCCAATTTTGTGTTATTAATTATTATGTTGCATCTTGGTGGTGCATGTCTCTTTGATACAACCATTATTTCTGTTTTCTTCTTGTTTAAACTGAGGCCTTTGTTTTTACTTTCCTTCACTACTGTATCTAATAGGGCTTGCAGTTCTTGTTCGCTTCCTGCGATCAGTACTGTGTCATCAGCATATCTCAAGTTATTTAAATTGTATCCTCCCACTTTTATTCATACCTTCTATATTTCGCATAATGTATTCTGTATACAGGGATAAAAGTTCAGGTGACATTACACAACCTTGCCTGACAGCCATTTCTATCTTTTGAAATGAGATCTGGAGATATAGATCTCATTTCAAAATAGTGAGTTCATAATAGTGGGTTCTCTGGCCATCCACTGCACCTGATTTTCTCCCAGTTGTCTCGACTTTGTCCTGCCACTGGACCAAGATAAAACTCAGGAGAGAGAGTGTGGTTGACGATTAGCGCAACTCTTCCACACTATAAACCAACTTCAGCGCTAGTCATTTCTCAACACATTTATTTATTTATCTTTATTATCTTACCTGCCTACGTAAATTACTAAACATCCATTGGTGGGACAAAGTACCAGACTACGAGGTCTTGGAAAAATCAACCTTAATAAGCATCCACACAATACTTATGAAGGCGCAGGCACGGTGGGCAGGCCATCTTGTGCGTATGGAGAACTCGCGATTGCCAAAACAAATATATTATGGAGAACTCAAGGCAGGATTTCGAAAAGCTGGTGGACAGAAAAAGCGTTTCAAAGACACGCTCAAGTCATCCTTGAAACATCTTAACATTGACGTAGGCGCTTGGGAGAGCCTCGCTCAGGATAGAACGGCTTGGCGTTACAGCATTAGAACGGGAGCACTAGCGGCAGAAGAATTCAGACAAGAAACTGCAAGACAGAAGCGGACACGTAGAAAAGAAAAAACATCTCAACCTCACACAGATACCTTCTATTGTTGTCAATTCTGTAAAAGAACATTTTGTGCGCGCATTGGACTTGCTAGTCATTTAAAAACGCACTATTAACTTTATTATTTATTGTTGTTGTTATTATGGTTGAGTTTTTGGTCATCGTCGATCACGACGGACGAACATCATCTTTTGAAATATACCTATAATGTTGTTAACTCTCATCGCAGCTGTTTGTTTCCAATACATATTTCTTACTATTCTTAGATCTTTCCCATCAACGCTAAGATTTTCTAGCAATTTTATAATCTCTGAATGCTTCACCTTGTCAAATGCTTTGCTGTAATCTATGAAGCACAGATAAAGGTCTTGTATAGAAGATTAGGAATGGTATAAAGACAAAGGAGAAAGCGATAACAGCTAGTTCAAGTAGCACGTCTAAGAAGATACACATCACACGATGATATAAGTGGACAAGTTGTGGATGAAAGAAGATACACATCACACGATGATATAAGTGGACAAGTTGTGGATGAAAGAAGATACACATCACACGATGATATAAGTGGACAAGTTGTGGATGAAAGAAGATACACATCACACGATGACATAAGTGGACATGTTGTGGATGAAAGAAGATACACATCACACGATGACATAAGTGGACATGTTGTGGATGAAAGAAGATACACATCACACGATGATATAAGTGGACAAGTTGTGGATGAAAGAAGATACACATCACACGATGATATAAGTGGACATGTGATTCCTTGTACACGATGTGGATGACTGTGACTCAGATTGACTTTGTGAGTCACATTCCTAATCGCCATAGAACGTAGATTATATTTCTGATAACACAATACTAATGTTATCGTTCGTTGAGACGGGCAGATGCTACTACATAAGATCGTTGTATCGGCATTTTCATCATCATTAAGTGCCGTCTTCTCAACGATGATTGGCTGCAACAGACCCCCCCCCCCCCCAACATTCCCTGTCTCTTGTCTTGAATCTACTATACTTTAACCTGTCCATCTCGTGATGTTAATCTCCCAGTTGTATCTCTGCCTACCTCTTGCTCGCCTCCCCTTGACTTTACCATCAAGTAAGGTCTTTAACAACGTGTCATGTCTTTTAATATGTTCAAAATATTTTATTCGTTTGATTTTTATTTCCTTGAATAATTCTTTCTTCATACGAAGTGGTGTTAAAACTTCTGTGTTTGTTTTCTTCTCTTTTTTGTTTACTGTCTATGCTTCTGAGTCACCCCTTAGCTGTGGAGGTATCCTAAAGGATACGATGAGTGTTTGCTGCCATTTTACAGAGATCTTCTTCTTCTTAGTTCCTCAGGGAAACTATTTGTCTGAATACTTTACTATAAGCATCAAGACAGATCTTTTCCCTGGGAAGTGAAGAAGAGGAGGATCTTCGCAAAATGGCGGTAGCTATTCCTCATATCCTTAAGAATGCCTCCGCAGCTAAGGGATTTTAATATAGATTTGAAGTCCTGGCATCACTTGCCGTATACTCTCAAACCATGTCTGTAGATTAACCTCTAGAATATTAATAATGCCAATAGAATATGACGTAACTTTTTGACATGACCATTAGTACAACTACAGCCATAGTCAGATAACATTAATTGATATCGTCATGTAAATATTATATTTCCACCAACACTTGTACAATTGAAATCTCTTAATATTTCCTTGAAATGTGCTGGCCATTCAAGAAAAAGACTAAAACACTCATTGCAGATGTAAGTTGTTAATTTTTTCTGTAACGTTGCATAATATATTTTCAATAGTGAAACGACGAAAACTAGCATGGTTCGGACATGTATGCAGGCACGATTCCTTGTCAAAATCTATACTGCAGGAAACTGTCCAAGGTGGAAGAAACAGAGGAGGGAAAATAAAGGCATGGACAGACAACATCAAGTAATGGACAGGGCAAGATATTTCCGCACTTATCCGCATCGCTGATGATAGAATTAGTTGGAGGACTCTGTGTGCTGAAGCATCCAATGTGGTACCCCTACGACCCTGAAAAGTTACAGGTTTATATAGAGGATTACCCGAATTTTTATACTTCTAATTGGGACCAATAATAGCAAAACGAAAAGTGGAAACTGGGACCATCGGGACAAAGTAGTGTGGCGATTTTAAATTCTTTACTTCTAGTTTTATATCTATTTCGGTATACCTGGATATCAGAAACTGCTTTTGCACTATGATTTTTAATAGAACAGGGTCAAATAGGCCTGCTAAAATAAATAATTTTAGTTGTATTTTATAAATTGGCTAGTAGGCTATGCCTATTTTCATATTTTTCACTAGAAACAATTTTCAAAAACGTTCCTTACACATTACACATTACACATACACATTAATCTTGTAATAAAAATACACAGGATAGCTTTGTTGAACATGTATGCGACTCATTAGAAGATCCTTGGCCACAGACCCACAACAATCAATTACTATAGTGAAATAGCAAGTCCATAGAAAATTTGAAGCCATTTTTCTATGATCATTATATCGCATGTTCATAATTACACCACGATGTCTGGTTTACAAGTGCATGTCTTCGGAGATTTCTGTCTTGCTATCGTAGATACTTGGCTATGTCCTCTGACATGAATGATATCCTCAGGCTGAGTATTGATCTATTCCACGCCTGTAAATATGGGAGGGTGTTGGGGTGTTCAATCCCCCCCCCCTTAAAGCTTGGAAATCAGAACATGACTCTTAGCATTAAGAATTTAGCCAACATATGAGTAAAAAACCCCTCTTGCCTTAACGATTGTTCGGATAAATGTCATCAACTTTCTCATTAAAAATAGATAATTACACAAGAAAATGGGCGAATTACTCTTTAAAATGTAGGTTTACACTCCCCTTTCCACTTACTCAAGTCGTACCAAAGGCCCTGATCTGTTGACAGGGACAGGGTGAGTTTGAGAGCCCGCACTATATGTCAACGAAAACGAAAAACGCAGATACGTCAGCTATGCTCAGAGAATAGACAATATAGAACTATAATGTGTAAACATATTCGAATATCTGGGAGTAAATATAAACTCTTCCGGAGATTGTTCAGTTGAGATTAGAAGACTCGCAATTGCAACACTCAAATTAACACAAATGAGAAAGCTATGGCAGAGTATTAATAACGACACTAAATTAACCCTTTAAAGATCATGTGTTTTCCCCGTGGCAAAATATTTGATACAAGACTTAGACTTTAAAACTTTAAACAAGACAATATCCAAAAGAATAGATTCATTTGAAATGAAATGCTACAGAAAGATCTTACGAATATCATGGACAGAGAAAAAGAAGAACAATGAAGTTTTGAAATTACTGAAAGTAAACGAAGGGTGGATTCTATATATCATAATAAGAAGGAAGCTACAGTATTTTGGATACTTAAAGCGATATGATGGTATCGAAAGGTTTATTCTACAGGGCAGAGTGCGAGGCAAGAGAAGAAGAGGAAGACCAAGAAGACGATGGATCAGCGACATCAAAGAATGTATGCACATGTCTTTGGCCAAAGCAGACCTGCTTGCCGCGAACAGAGAGGCGTTCAGAGTATCGTGGACGAAGATAGCGTTCTGGAAAGAATATGTCACTTGATATATATGTTTATAGAATAAAAAAAAATCCTAAACCGAAGCAGCTTTAAATAAGCTATCAGACCACAGCGAAGAAGCAATATATCGCATGCCACAATGCAACATAACAGAGGAGTTTGACATACCACCAACAAATCAAGTTTTAAAGACTGCCATCGGGAAAATGTCACATGGAAAAGCTTCCAGTATGAATGTCATTCCAGCAGGCATCTCAAAGATAGAGATGGAGAGGTGATTGTCCAGCAGACATCTCAAAGATAGGCGGAGAGGTGGTTGTCCAGCAGACATCTCAATTATAGGTGGAGAGGTGATTTCCAGCAGACATTTCAATGATAGGTGGAGAGGTGGTTGCCCAGCAGACATCTCAATGATAGGTGGAGAGGTGATTTCCAGCAGACATCTCAATGATAGGTGGAGAGGTGATTGTCCAGCAGACATCTCAATGATAGGTGGAGAGGTGGTTGTCCAGCAGACATCTCAATGATAGGTGGAGAGGTGATTGTCCAGCAGACATCTCAAAGATAGGTGGAGAGATGATTATCCAGAAACGTATCAATACTCATCATCCATTAGTGTGGATCAAATATCAGAGTGAAGTACTGAGAAATGTTAATCTGTGAGCATACACACAATGCTGATGAAGACACAGACACGCTGGGCAGGACACGTGGTTCTCATGAAAGATCATCGTCTACTAAAAAATGTTGTTATATGGAGAACTGCAGACTGGTTTCCGCAAGACCGGAGGACAGAAGAAGCGTTTTAAAGACACACTTAAGACATCACTAATTCACTTCAAATTAGACACAAATTCATTGGTGATTCTTGCACAAGACAGATCTGGCTGGCGTCTCAATATGTTATTTTTCTATGTTCCCTATTCGTCTCGTTAACTATCCATTTCGTGACAACTGCATTGACCACCCATCCAATGCTCGGCTCGGACTGTCTAGCGTCACTGTGTCGACAATGATGATGTCTGTGTTAGCACAGAGGCGTCGGAGATACTGCTTGTCTTTTTTTGCAGTCATTGAGCAGCCTCCACATTAACGTACACGATCCCAAAAGTGTTTGACAGAAGTAGCACGAGCCACTGCACTTCTGTTTCCTGGGTGCACCACGAGGAGGTACTTTTGGTATCTTAGTTATCTTCTAACCCTGGGTCCACCGAGAGCAATGATGTACCCTTAGCACCCCTTTTACTACAACGTTTGTTAACATCTCCCCCCCCCGCCTCCCCCCATCCACCACATCAACAACTATTAAACTCTTTTAGAGCCCCCCCCCACCTTAATTCTGAACTTAATTTATGGAATCCCCTTTTGAGTTATATTATCATCGTCGTCGTTATCATCATCATCATCTTGCAAATATATGCACGCTATACGTCCACACATTTTTATATGCAATTACTAGCGACGAAAGAGCAACCATGAATATCTGGAATTCATGGAAACGCAAGCAGAAATTTCCACACAAGCTACAAAAACCGGGGAAGGATTGCTAAATAACTATGGAAACCGAGGTATTATGGGAAAAGTGGACACAACTCCATATATGGATCGAACCTATCATCTGTTGGAGGACGAATATTATGCTTGTGAAGGCAACGCTCGGGTAAGTGGATTTTACACGTTTGCACAGTCATACGTGTGTACGTAATTACACACACACACAGTCATTAACCATATCTTTATTTATTTATAGATGGTTGGTTGGTACTGGTCCACCGGTCCATGGACTCATGCTCTTTGAACCAATGAAATTGTGTGATGGCATTATAGGGCTGTGAAATACATTTATTTATAAATCATGTGGACTACGACGCTGATCTGACTGGTACGAACTTTTCATTGGTCACTTGTCATATGATTTGTGTTGTCAGATAATGAATAACACAGATCTGTTAACGATCAGCCAACTGGTGTGAAGTCTGCATGATCTACATCTGGAGAAGTATCTACCTTAACACATTGAAAGTAGTAGCATTTGTGATGTTTACAACCTTAGCAGACTACACAATTCTCAATCACCGGCCTTGCAATCAAATATGATTATTTCTAACTATTCATTGTCTACTATCCGTGTGAAAGATGAACCACAGAAATCAAAGAGTCAAAGGAAAAAGCTTACAAACAGCACACAAGAAAACCATGTCCAGAGAACTCTTCTACCCCTGAGGCCGCATTGCAAATAAGGTCTACATCGTATAGATAGATAGATAGATAGATAGATAGATAGATAGATAGATAGATATATAGATATATAGATAGATAGATAGATGGATGGATGGATGGATGGATGGATGGATGGATGGATGGATGGATGGATGGATGGATGGATGGATGGATGGATGGTGGACGGACGGATGGATGGATGGATGGATGGATAGACGGACAGATGGACAGGCAGGCGGGCGGGCAGGTAGGCAGACACAGACAACAGAGAGACGGACACGGACGGACAGAAGGACAAGCAGGCAGGTAGGCATGCAGGCAGGACAGACAGACAGACAAACTCTGGGTTTCCTTGCCCATCCTGATCTCCTTGAATTTTCAATTACTTAGTTGACAGATCATCCTCATTGTACATTATGACAACAGGCAAAACTTGGAACGTAGTAAAGAATTTTATCAAATAACTCGTAGCACACATAATAACACATACAAATTGACGTTTCAACCAAAAAGCATTTATCACGAATACATGACCAATAATGATAAACCATGAGATCGCCTTTTGGTTGAAATTTCGATTGTGTATGTTATTATGTGTTACCAGTGATTAGCAAAATTACCTAACTTGTTCCATGTTTCGTCTGTTTGCTAAGTTTTGCCATTAGTGCACAAGTATTCAAATCTTATTTCTTTCTAGTTATCTTTCTGTTCCCTTTGGAGAATATGGATACAACTGTTGCTGTCCAGTTATTTCTTTGCTGCGCCATCTTCTTCAACTGATCAAGAGATTCCATTTGATTTTATCACTTCTTGCATAGCTCTTCTCAAATTGTACACGGTTGGTTGGTTGGTTGCTGATCCAGCGGTCCATGGGCTCATGCCCTTTGACCTAATGCCATTAAATGGCATTATGTTGCTGGGAAGTCTGTGGATTTTCGGCACACCCTGGGACAGAGCCAGAGAATAACTATCACACCTCCAAGAAGGTAAGTTTCAACCTTTGCACTGCTCCTAGCCACTGTAGCCAAGATAGGGTTCACTGTGCTCATTCCCCGCCACAAATTGACTACTGGCTATACCGAACTTCTCTATTGCTCCAGGCATACAACCAAATGTTCAAGTCAAAAGGATTGTCACGTCCTGGGTCACTGTCCTCTATGGTGGGTCTCATCTATAAGAAAAAACAGTGCTATCAGTTTTCTCCTCCCCATTGCTGCACAGTACATCTCTGGCTCCCTCCCAACCACAGAGGGTGCATACATATATATTCAGATAAACATGAAACACATTTCAACAACAAAATAAAAGCATAATTGTATAGATGACGTGCCATGAAGCTTCTCTAAGAAGATAACCTCAATATGACGGCATGTCATCCACTAAGGTTTTCTGTTGCAATGGTGGTATGTATAGTGGACCATTAGTGAGACCCACAGATGCAACAACATGCGTGTACACGGTTGTCGAACAGTTCTCTTATCCCGCGGGATCCAGTTCATTTTTTGTCTGGTTATGTTTTCACTATTCTTTGTTAAGGTGCAGGTTTGTAGAGAAAGAGAGGGGCGTTGGATGTTCAACACCTCCCCCCTCCACCTTATAAAATCGGAACATAACTTTTAGTACTCGTAGATTAACCAAAAGTTGGGGGGGGGAAGGGTGAAAAAAAGCTTGCTCCTATGTGATAATTCTCAGAAAGATCGGAGTTTTTCAGCAAAAAGAAAAAAGAAGGTCTGACACGAAAATTAGCGTGTATCTTATCCATTTCTATTTTTCCATTTTCTGCTCCTTATCATCTTTACTATAGTTCATAGACCTACACAACCCCGTGAGAAGGTGGCTTCTTCATAGGGCACTGTACATCGCCAATAGTGGAAGGTTTCTGGGTATGAAAGAAATCTCTGGTGGTACCACCTCACTGCAAAATGGAAGCAAGGGCTAATCGTTGGTAATTAATTCATGGGATATAATCATGAGGTGGTGTGCCATGCTCTCGAGTAGAAGGTTGGTGAGTCTACCGGCTGGTTAATAAGTATGAGATTATTCTCATCCACAGTCGAAGATGGATGTGTCGGGCTATTCAGCGGGAGAGATCCAGCAGGAGTTTGAGAAGAAGATTTTCATCCTGCCAGCTCTCAATTTCCTCACTAGTCCATGTGATAGTAGCCCCAGCTCTGAGAGTGGCTGCTGAAATCACCACACACCAAAAGTTTCTCTTTTTCTGGGATTGTTTCTAGTGCCAATGGTTTATCATTTGGGCAGTAGTAGTTCAGGAGATGGAATTATGTACTGTCTGTCTTTAGGTGGAGCATCTGGTATTCTACCCCTTCCATATACAATTCCAGCTGACATGCACTGATATTGTTTTTAACAAATGTCAGAATTCCACGCTTTCGTCTGTCCTTTCGGTCTGATCTCTAGCACTGGTAACCTCTGATATTAAAGGCTATATCGCTGCTGATGTGTGTTTCTTGAATACAGTGTACACTAACTTATTCTTCACTTAGGATATTTTCAGGCTCCAATTTTTTACTGTATCAATCTCTTTTGCTGTTGACAACCTCAGCATTCCAATGCATTATTTTTATTGGTCGTTGGTTTGTTTGGCCAGTAGCTCTATTCCCTTGCCTCCTGGCTCCTTGAAGCTATTGAAATGGACCTCGAGTAATTGAGGTTGGGCCCTTTCGAGGTATAGGGCATACGATGTCCATGCCTGAACGTCCTCCACACGGCAGGTACCATGACTATTATGAGATATAAACATGTTCCCATTGTGTTTTGTGCTTGGCATTCTGATTAATTGTGCGCCTTTTGGCTTGTTACCTCCGTCTTCAGCACCCTGCTTACTTGGGCAGAACTGTGGTCCTGCTCGAGTGGGACTGTTCGACCAGTCTTAGTTTTAAGCTCTTGATGGCTGAACTAAGCCCCATCACCACTTCAAGGTTCTGGCCTCAATGAGGCCAGAAACTGCCATATTTTCTTTCAGATAGTGATAACACTCAATCGAGAATGTAGGGATAGGTGCCCTATTGCCGTTGAACCTAAAGGTGCAGGCGTTGATCAGTTAGAAATCCATGGATATTGATATGGTCATACCACTGACTTCGAGATAATACTTGTGATAGTACTGTACTTTGGTATATCTTCTCAAGAATATAGTCTTTGTTCTATTTTACTTCTACTCTCTCTTTTGTCTGCATTTTATTTCCGATCTTTCTCCGTCATACTCCAATGCCCATGGGGTACTGTCCCGTGAATCCTTGTGATTGCGTGTTTTCATATTCCACGTTAACATATCCTTGTACCGAAGTATTACCTGCTCTTGAAATCTGTGAAATCCCTTGATATTCAATCTCATGCCAACCCTCCATGTGTAACCCAGCTATAACAGTCTCAGTGCTGGAAGTCCCTTGGTATTTTACCTCATGCCAACCCTCCTTGTGTAACCCAGATATAACAGTCTCCGTGCTGGAAGTCCCTTGGTATTTTACCTCATGCCAACCCTCCTTGTGTGACCCAGCTATAACAGTCTCCGTGGACAATATTTTGTTAAAATGTATTCCTTCCATTATCTCAGTCTTAGAATAATAGCAAGAAGGAGAATAGTAACAATGGTTTATCTACGCCTAATTTTCACCATTATGCTACAATAATTTCAATAAAACTTATGGGAATGTAACAGAATTTCAACTGCTAGGTATCTATACGTTAGACCTGCTTCGTGACGTCACAAAACGCGTTCGGTTGCCTTGTATTATAGAAAGCCGTTGTTATATACACTGATGGTTCTGTTGTTTGACGTGTTCGTGGGTCATGTATCTTTCCTGTCCAGTGCAGTGTGTAGGGAAGGCTATTATAAAGTAGAGCATTTTCTGTAACTACACGACTCATGATAATGGAAATTATTGCAGTTACCAGAACCTTAAACTGGATGGGTACACACAGTGTAAATCATGTCTGCAATTCTCATCGACTCAATGAGCCTGATCAGGAAACTACAAGCGGCTGTATTCATGAACAGTGAGGCTGTTGGTGCTGTGGGGAGGTCAAAGTTGGTGCATGTCACATTAATTTTTGTGCGTGGTCTTTCGGATGTTCAAGACAATGAGAGCAGATTGGCAGGCTCTGCCATGTATCTGTTGGCAAGGAAATGGGCCGCGTCGACATTTTTAGCTCTTCGAGAGAAACTACGCAATCAGACGAAATGAATGAGGACAATGATTCCTTTTCCGTCCATAAAAAAGAGCTGGACTTGAAATGTGTTGTGGCAAGAAATTAATATTATTATGAACTGTAAAGAATGTTTGTTAACCAACAGAGAACTGGGCCTGTCGGTCGTCGTGTCATTGCGAATGTACTTAGAGGAAAACTGGGGCACTTATGGATGTGTCGGGTGTGCAGTGACGATGTTCTCTCAACTAACTAACTAATTAACGAGCTAAAAGGATTATTTCATCATCATCATTAGTCCAGTTGTTTGTAGTCACAGCAAAAGTGCCACTTCCCGCCTTGATTGTCTTTCCTAAATATCGTGCTAAAATGTGATTACACGCCTTGAGAAAGTAAACATTAATGACAAATACTAAATACTGAACAATCACTGATCTCATTTTACGATTGTGTCGTGTATTGTTAATAGAAAACTTTTGATGTTTATTTTATCATTTCCACAGACTATCACATGGAAACATTATGTAAGTTTAAGTGGTGTCTTTCGTGTGATACTTCACATGTTGTAGTATCGTCTGTAGTGTGATACTTCACGTTGTTGTATTTTATAATGTGATACTTCACATGTTATAGTGGTGTCTCTGGTATGATTCTTCATATATATAATGTGATACTTCATATGTTGGTGTATTGTTTGCAATTTGACACTTCACATGTAGAAGTGCATATAGTGTGATATTTCAGATGTAATATTGTCTACAGTGTGATGCTTCACAATTTATAGTGTTGTCTAAAGTGTGATATTTCAGATGATGTTGTATTGTTTGTAGCATAATAATTGACATATTGTAGTAGTATCTACATTGTGAGACATGTTATAGTTGATGTAGTGTGATACCTCAGATGTTGGTGTATCCTCTTTGATGTGATGCTTCACAATTGTAGTAGTTACAAATACAACGACATTGTGTTTAATAAAATGTACTTCTTATGACGAGGTACTCTCTTTTCAACCGCGAACGCTAGTTAAATTTAGTTAATATCAGAGCTTTGCAATCATCAAACTACAGTAGAGGTCGCAGTTCTGGTAATCCAGTTACCACGATCTCCGGAATGTGTGTAGTTTAGTAATAGAATAAATCATCTTTATTGTTGCACTATTTGTTAATGTGCTTTTGATATGTGTGTGCATTTGTTTTATAATATAGGAACTATTAGAAAAAGTAGACAAATAAATCAGAGATTAAAGACTACATGTTAATATCATGGAAACATTAAAAAAAAACATAATCAGCAAAATCAAAGAGGAAGAAACGCTAAACATAAAAATACGCGTAGAGGTGCTACAAGAAATAGAACATTACCGATATCTTGGACACGTAGTCACAAGTGATGGTAGATGGGAAATAGAAAGTTAAAATGAGAATAGGAATGGCTAAAATACTTACAATGATATGGAGAAACTACTAACATCCAAGAAAATCACAAATAAACTAAGAATGAGAATTGTAATATGCTACATCTTCTCTACATTAATGTATGACTCAGAAACATGAATAATGGGCAAACAACTACCAGATAGAAGTGTTGCCTTTGAGATGTGGATATATAAAATAATAGACAGAATTTCTTGGAATGAGATTAAAAAGCAAAGATGTTTCGACAATACGTTGTGTGAAAAAAAGAAATACAAATATATCAAATAAAATATTTTTTCTTATTAAAAGGGAGACTTGTTGAAGTCCTTAAAGTTAAAGGTAGGTCCCATGGCAGCATCCTACATTCGGAGACGACGACATCTCGGGATTGAAGACCTTACTTGAGGGTAGAGTTGAGGAGCGTCGATCAATATGTAGGCAGAGATGCAAGTGGGAGGGAAGCATAAGAGATGCACAGGTTAAAATTTATCAGAGTGCACCAACAAGACAAGAGACAAAATATATTGAAGTCACATGTTGCAGCTCACATACCATGCGGAGACGGTACACCTAATGATGACGATATAATATAATTTTGTATATGTATTTGTATTTGCTATATAACATAATTGTGTATTTGTATATACAAAATATATAATACAATATATCCCTGCGTAAAGGAGTCAAGTGCATTTCAGACAATAAGGATTAACATTGCAAGAGCTACATATTCAAAGGTAAGACTTGACAACAAGCATAGGACATTGGTAAGGAAACATTAACACCTTGCTTATCTCTTTGATCTGAACTGGGCGCTAGTAACTTTGTGTCCAAGTTTTAAGCTTTTCTTCATATCTACTTTATGTGTATCCCAGTTTACAGTCTGTCTTCGAAATCTACTTTGTTGTCCAGTTTGCATTCTGTCTTTGATAACTATTTTGTGTCCCGGTTTGTAGCATGTCTTTGATATCAACTTTGTGTCCCGGTTTGTAGCATGTCTATGATATCAACTTTGTGTCCAAGTTTGTAGCATGTCTTTGATATCAATTTTGTGTCCAAGTTTGCAGTCTATCTTTGATATTTCATAATTTTAGAACATTTATCGCCAGTTCAAAGCCGTAGACACGTTTCTTGTTAAAGAGAGATATGCCTCTTCTCGTGACATTTGTTGCTTTTCTCAAACATCTCATTTCACATACTATGATCTATTTCGTGAGTGTCTTTGCCATGTTTGATATTGGTAACACAGAGATGGTATAAAAGTACTGTTTATCAACTGTCGTGTTGTAGCCATGCAGATAGGTTTTTGAGTATTGGCAACAGATGGTAAGTCGGCATTGGCTTTCTGACATCCTGTTTCGATCTCTCCATAACGTGTGCCATCCTCTATAAAGACACTTTCTAAATTTGTTGAACTCTGAAAACCTGCTTTAGTTTTGTACCATTGACAAGTATGTTTAGCAGACCTGGTGTCCTGCTTTAATCTTCAGAGTCTCTGTTTTAGATTTGTTTATCTCATATCTCTGTGAGAATAGATTTTCAAAGCTTAATTATTTCGCAACTAAAATAGTCAGTTTACTGATTTATAATAACATTGGGTTAAATGGCATGAGCCCATGAACCACTGGATCAGCAACTAAACAACCAACCAACCAACCAAATTATAAACATTGTTGAAAGAGATCTTCTCTAAAACTGCTTGTCAATTCGGAGTTAGATAATAAGTCAGCCTGCTGTAAAACGTTCATGTTTATTGTTATCTTTATTTTCTCCCATGTGTTCCTATACAGTCTGATAGTATGTGTGTTCATTGTAAAGCTGGTCGACCTTGTGTTTTACATAAGTACTATTGTTAGTTCGCAGATATTTTGGTTATGGACCTTTCGAAAATAAATGACGCTAAAATATTGCTATTATTAAGTCCTTATATGCAGTCAAATTTTAGATTTTACAGATCGCAGGTTATTTTCTAGGAACAGTTTATTCATACTCATTCCTGTTGGTTATACCGGAATATTTCCGTGTATTTCATCGGTCATTGCGTTAAGAACACATCGTTGACACCATAACGTTGACAAAATATCGTTGGCAAATCAACGTTGAGAACACATCGTGACATCGCATTGTTGACAGGCACATGTTGACAGCACATCGCAGTGGCCAATGAAAATCATGGAAATATTTATGTCGACAGGGGTGACACTCATTTTGCCTTTAAATCTCACGTTAAATGTGAGTTAAACGACTTTTTCTTACTTTTGATTGAAGACTGTTCAGTTTCAGTTTCTATGGGTCGCTTTGTTGCACCTGGAAATCGAGAGTTGTAATTTCGTAGACGCATTTCACTGCTAACAAACTATTTTTAGAACGAGCATGCTCTTTACCATAGAAAATGTTATATTATGTGCAATTGAATGAGGTTGATATAGATCTATAATCTATGGAGGAAATTTTCTTTATATAGATAAGTTTTCTAACTGTAAAAAATATTTTTAACGTCATTGATATTCTAAAGTTGCATGTCAAAATATCTGCAATCTAACAGGTAGTTTCAGAAAACTTCGCTTCCAATCATGTTTATTAATTAATAAATGAAATATAAGAAAAGAGAATGACACGAGGTTGACATTAACGAAAAGTCAACCGTATATTTGTATCTTCTTAACAAATTATAATTTATTTGTAGTAACTTAAAATTATAATTTATGTCGTTGCAGTTGTCGATTTCCAAAATATTTTCTTTGTGTGAAAAGTTTTGCTGTGTTTGAAATCTACAATGTGTTAATACAATTTTGGCAGCACGCAGCACTGTTTTCAACAATCAACATGAAAGGTTTGCGTAATACTTTCCACCTATCACTATTTTTTTTTATTAAGTAAAATGTACCTCATAATGGTGATGCAAGTTTTTTTCAACTACGGACGCTAGTTCAATATACTTATATAAAGAGCTTTACAATGATCAAAAGAGGCGGAAGCCCCATTTCTGGTAATCCAGCGGCCATACCAACGGCCTTCTATACGACCTTCGACTTCCTATCATTGTTTCAGCATCGTATTTTACAGTTTGACTCAGATAGCTTGCGATTGATATACCTCTGATCTCAGAAGCCAGTGCATATAATGATTTTTAATCTGCCTTTCTGGCCAATAATAATTTTTGATTTTATTATTGGGGCCGTATTTTACCCATTTCACTTTTACAATTTATTTAAGCGGACATAATCAACTCGTGGTATTAAGTAAAATCTTGAAAATTTACAATTGTATCATAGACGAAGATCTGGACTAATTTATACTCGACAAACTCAATAGGTACACCTTATGTTACACAGGAAGTCAGGTTATTTGGGGATCATGAAAATTTTACCGCCTCAGAGAAGTGCCAATGCTCGTGCGGAACTAAATATTCTATCTATAACAAGAGATAGTCCGTTTGTGATACGTATCATTGATGGATTCCTGTCTAATGCTGGACTCACACAAGAAACGCCACAAGATAGCTGTGTAAGTAAACTTCAACAAATCTATGTGGTACATCACTGTTTTCTTAAGTCTAATACTACAAATACAAATATTACTACTACTGTTACTGTAACTGCTGCTGCTACATCTACAACTACTGCTGTTGCTGTTTCTAATACTACTTATGTTAATAATACTACTACTGCTGCTGATGTTACTAATACTACTGATGTTAATAATAGTACTGCTGATGCTACTACTACTACTACTACTACTACTACTACTACTACTACTACTACTACTACCACTATTACTACTACTGCTGCTGATGATTCGTTTCATTTGTGTTTGTGTGTTGCTTTCTTATTAATATTAAATGTCATGCTCTGAATAATTCTTAAAGTTAACCCTTCCAAACTCACCCACCTTTTATCTTCAGACTGATATATATATATATATATATATATATATATATATATATATATATATATATATATATATATAAGCTTCGTTGTTCAGGCGAGATTAAAACAAAAAAGAAACGATAATAATGGATAAATTTCATAATAATACAAATGAAAACAACTTCCTCCTTTTGTGAATGAAATCAAGCAAATGGGCCAAACTATAAAAGTACAAAATATAGTCCGCCACTTACTAAATTCGCGAAACGTATGAATTACATGGAAACAGAATTACGGAGTTGTTATATATATATATATATATATATATATATATATATATATATATATATATATATATATATATATATATATATATATATATATCGTATATAACTTTGTAACTCTGCGTCGTGTCTCCCCAGTATAGAAATCTCGACGTATTCCAGTGAAATGTGGTAGATAAACTAATTAGATGATAATCTCTCCCGTGGGCGATATGATAATTCTAATAATGAAACTTAAAATTTCTCCTTTGATCCGATTTTATGCTTACCATAAAAAAAAACGTGCACTCTCTGGCTGTCATTCATTTTCAGAATTATTACTTGTTTTTGGAATATGCTCCCTTCAGGACACTTGATCACCTGACTCAATCTGTCAAAGGCATTGGATCAACAAACGCCAAGTAAGATATTAAATGGACAGACTGATTAGGAAGTGACAAGTTCAGATATTTAATCTTATGATTATTAAGTATAGAGGGCTGGTTAGTCCATAAATTATGTCACCAATAAAAGAAGAAATATGAATAATTTTAACAGTTGTTGACAGGGAGAAAGTAGAGATTAACAATTGTTGACGTCAACAATACTATTTTTATACACTAAATAAATTGTTTGTGTTTGAAAAATTAACATAAAAATGAAAAAATGGCGGATTTTGTGTACTCTTTCTAAAACAATATATTTCAGAGGGTATGGTGGGGGTTGACATAATTAAGCTGGCAGACCTTGAGCTGTTGGCAATTGTTGACTTGGGGGGGGGGGAATAATTGACAACAAACTGTTGACGCAATTAATTAAACAGCCGCATGCAGAAGGTTTGAAGTTATCCCTTTTGTCCTACTAGACCAAACATTATGCAATAGTGAATTCTAAGCAGATGATATGATAGTATAGCGATACATTTCTGTTGTTGAAGTCTCACAGATTTGCATCTGTACAATTGTTTCTATTTCTGTGGCAACACTCAGTGTAGACAACATTGCACATCAATCCGTGCGAAGCAGATGGGGTTCGGCTGTTATCATAGTTCTAGCTGAAAATATATATTGGATCCCCGGCTATAAACAGGTGGTGCATGGTGTGTGGACAATAGAAACTCAGTGCTGGAAGTATCAGTTCCTTGTGATAGCCCAGGTTTCAACAAACATGCTAGCTCTACAGGACAGTAATTTTTAGTTAGGAAGGAGGACGTTTCTTAAATAAGTCACTCGCCTATTTCCGTGCGTAATTCCTTCATTTTCATGACATTTTAGAGATTTTTAGTTTATAAAATCGTTATGTGGTGGGTACTAAAAATCGTGTTCTTGTTTTCTAATGGGGAGGGGGTTTCAACCTCAAAGCCTCTAATCTACGGGCTTGTAGACATGCACTATTCGAGAGCTCTCTTGGATTGCGAGGAATGCATGACTGACTGCCTCACCCATATACGTGAACATGACTCAGTGCTGGATTGCTATGGACACCTACGACAGAAACGGATGCCTAGCACTGTAGATGAAGCTCATAACTAAACAAAAAAACCATTATACCCCTTTATAATTTACCCCCACTGAGAAGAAAACTTCTCAAAGCACTTCACACCGCTCGGCAGTATCTGCTGGAGTACGGTCATGGCTCAGCGTTGGAGTCTTCTGGGCTTAAAATAAAGCTCTTGGGAAATCATCTGATTACACAAAAGATGTAAGAGCTAATCGATCGTAATTCCTGCTGGTCAAAATAGCAACAACATTGTATCAAGCAAACAACCTGACCCGTGACCAGTACACAATCTGACCACTAACCAGCAAACAGTTTGCAATTAGTATTTTATTCATTAAATATCTACGTATTTTATGGCTTATAAATCTAAATTTTATATCAATAATTAATAAAAATAAGTAATTTAAATATTCATTTATAAGGATTGGGGTTAGTTATATTTTACATAACTAATCCTAACCCTTTACTAAGAAACAAAGATATTACACTAGAAACAAAGAAAGCGCTTTTCAACACCATTTTCTTACCAACATTGTGTTATCAGTGTCAAACTTGGACATTAGATTCTAGAACAATACATAAGATTAACACCACTAAAATGAAATGTGTGAGACGTATGATTGGAGTTAACTTGAGAGACAAAATCAGGAATGAAGCACTAAGGAAACAATTAGGGATCAAGCCAACAATAGAATACATACAGAAACAACAAGTTAAATGGTACGGCCACATAACCAGACAGAAAGAGCAAAGTATTATCCAAAAAACACTTAACAAACGATACGAAAACAGGAGACCTAATGGACGCCCTCGTAAAAGGTGAATAGATAGTGTATTAGAGACACTCTGAAATATAACAGCAGAAGAGGCAAATAGAAGGGCAAAAGACCGTACACTCACTCTCCCCTCAACACCGAAAGGTACATGAGGACAGAAAGAAGAAGAAGAAGAATCCTAACCCTAATATATTTATATTTAAATTAATAAATGATAAACATTATTGATAGACATAGCCAAGGGAAATAATCACAGAGGTAGGCATTCATTTCAAACCAGTTCCAAACAATCTGACTAGTTGACAGCAAACAGTCTGTCCAGTGACCAGCAAATACTCTGACCAGTGACCAGCAAAAAATCTGACCAGCAAACAATATGATAAATGACATGTAAAACATCTGACCAGTGACTAGCAAACACTCTGACAAGTGACCAGCAAAAAATATGTCCAGTTACCAGCAAACAATCTGACCAGTGACTAGAAAATAATCTGATTAGTGATCAGGAAAAAATCTGCCCAATGGCCAGTAAACAATCTGACCACTGACCAACAAACAAAAGGTTCTTGTTTGCAATTAGTGCCTACCTACGTATTTTATGGATAATTAATCTAAATATTATATCAATAATTAGTCTAAAATATTTTTTTTAAATATTCAATTTTTAGAGTTACGTTGATGGGTTAGTTATGTTTTACACAGTTAATCCTAACCCTAACCCTAAATATATTTAAATTAATAAATTATAAAAATAAACTGATAAACATAGCCAAAGGAAATAATGACATAGGTAGGCACTAATTTTAAACCAGCTCAAAACAATCTGACCAGTTACCAGCAAACAATCTCACCAGTGACCAGCAAATAATCTAACCGGTGGCCAGCAAACATATTATCCAGTGACTAGCAAACAATCTGACCAGTGACTAGCAAACACTCTGATCAGTAAACAGCCACCAATGTGACCGGTGACCAACAAACAATATGACCAGTAACTAGCAGCTTGACCGGTAACCTGCCAACAATCTTATCAGTGACCAGCAAACAATCTTACCAGCGACCAGCAAATAATCTGACCAGTGACCAGCAAACAATCTTACCAGCGACGAGCAAAAAATCTGACCAGTGACCAGCAAACAATCTTTCCAGGGACCAGCATCCGTGAAATAGTTCACCATATTCATTACTGACAGCTCCGCAGTTTGACTTTAAAAATTCCTGGTGATAATCCAGAAATTGCATTTTTAAAGAGATTTTCAGCCTAGACTCCTATACTTCAGAAGGAGATTTTCTACAATTTCTTTGTAATTATCAGATCTGTTTTTTCCAAGAAAAATAATTGTACACAACTGACTTAAATGCTAGCCAAGCTTCTTTTTCCTTTACATGATGATGATGTTCCTCCTTCGCAAGCGAAGATGAGCATGGCATGAAAAACATTAAATGCGATGGAAAAAAAATAATTTTAATTGGTAATCAACTAATTTCGTTTGTGAGTTCGTAGATGTCCGATTAGTCCGATTCGTGCACGGAAAGTTCTATTGCAGTGCATGCAGGAGTGCTGAAGGTTCGGGGTAGAGGAATTTTCGGATTTGTCCTTCCGCTTCTTGCGCTTGTGGATTGCCCGCAATGTTCTTTCTTTTTCAAATTCCATGATGCCAGCAGTGATCTGGGTTTTCCAGGCTGAGCGATCAAGTGCTGTAGTACCCAGGAGCTAGGATCGATGCTGCAGTGCTTGAGAGAGAATGCAACAAGCAAAGAAACTCATGCAACATGAAACTCATATACCTTTACATGCAACAAGCAAAGAAACTCATCATCGCGAAGAATTTTTCGAATTTGCGGACCAACATATACTCCCTCTCTTATTTTAGCTTCATTCAGTCTTGAATATTTTCTGATGTGATGTTTGAAAGCATTATCAGTGTTATCTAATGTCTTGACAAAATTTCATGAGATTCAGCTTAGAGTGCAACAGTGACAACAAAATCTTGCTACTGCCAACAAGTGCTGGGTTCTCCACATTCTTACTGTCACTCTGCAGTGAATGCCTGATTGGCCAATGTATTGTATAATGTATTGGCCACTTCGTGCACGACTTGTGAGTTATATCATCTACTAGAAGTATACTGTATGGTGGTAGGTCTGGTAGGTCACTGGTAAGACATGAGATGCTGGTTTAAATTATGATATTAAATTAAGACAAGAAAAGTTCGAATCAGTGGACAGAATAATATAAGAAATCAAGACCAGGTTTCAGCAACTGCAAGCGCTGGATGTTAAATACTCTTTCCTCACATGAAACAACTTGTTAAACCCAGAATACAAGTGTGAATTCGAAGAGCCTAACGACATAGATGTGAAAGAGTTTGAAATCGAAAGAGCGAGGTTACGCAATTTCATCGCTGTAGCTGATGTAAAAAAACAAAATAAAGTTATGAAGGGATCCTTTGAGATTCTGGAGTTTATTCAACAAAAATGCAACTATCATATTCGCGTGCCGAATATCATGATAATGCTTCGCATATTTTTAACAATAGCTATCAGTATTGCAGCATGTGAACGAATTTTCTCAAAGTTAATAAAAAAAAATACTTAAGGCCTACCATAAACTCCACAAGATTAAGTAATGTAGCCATTTTATCAATAGAACAAAGTATCACGGAGGAAATTAATTTTGACGTCGTCATAAACAATTTTGCAGCCCCTAGGGCTCGAAAAGTTAAATGATAATGTATTTTATGTACCTAATATGTTTTCAAATTAATATTTTCATCCAGTCTTTTACAATTGCTGACTAATTTTTTTTAATGCTACAAGGGCGGAAAATTATAATTCCGCCTCGGGCGCCATTGACCCACGCTACGCCACTGCCTAGTCCCTGTTGAAAAAAGCCACCGCATATCTCTGATAAACCCATTTGTATACTTGTTTAGCATTTTAATTTCTTAGATGCCCTATGTTTTATAGTCCTTTCAATCTGAAAAAAAACTACCTGAAAAAACACCATGTATTTTAACTCGTACTTTAAAATAGGATAGTGAAAGCATCATGTATTGTATCTCATACAATTAGGCCTATGATTCGGTATTTTATGTATAAGCTAAGTAGTTTACTAGTCACCATATTTCCATCAAATCTCGTCTCATCATTCAGGTTGTACGCCATGGAGATTGCTTGTGCCATAGATTTTCTACATCAAAGAAATATAATGCACAGGTTTGTATATTTTAAGACCAGTATCCGCATGCGCAATGGCTGTGGGTCTCACCAATGACCCACTAGACAAACCATCCATGCAATAGAAAACCTTAGTTATGGCATGTCGTTATATTGAGCTTTCTTAATTAAACTTTGTAGTACGTCATCTATGCAGTTATGATTTTCAGGGTTTTTTTGTTGATTTTTATAGTATGTTATGTGTATGTATGAATGCACCCTATGTGGTTTTGAAGGAGCCAGACATGAGCCAAACCCTATGTGGTTTTGAAGGAGCCAGACATGTAATGCGCAGCACTGGAAAGGGGGGAAGTGAATGCACTATATCCCTTTGTCTGAGGCCCATCATAACGGCACAGTGATTCAGAAAGTGACAATTCTTTTGCCTTGAACATTTTGTTGTATGCCTGGAGCCATAGGGAAGTTCATCTTAACGAGGCAACTGGTCGCGGTAAATGAGCATAGTGAACCTTATCTGGGCTGCAGTGGCTAGGAGCAGTACATAGTTAAAAATCCTTTCTGGTGGTCTGATAGTTATTTTCTGGTTCTGGTCCGGGGTCTGGAGAAAATCCACATACTTCTCAACACTATTACAAATAAATGTTTATTACAAACGAGATCGGACGTCGCCAAAACTTATATGGAACACAACAACAGCTCATAAACACATACATATATCATCATCATGAGCCCATGGGCCGCTGGATCAGCAAACAACGAACAGCAGTATAGACTATACTCTTCTTCTTTTCAGGGCTGGAAGTTTTCACTCCAACCAATGTAATGTTGGAATAATTTTCACTGGAAGAAAATCTCACTATATAGTCATATTATCCACTAGAAGTATACTGTCTGGTAGGTCACTGGTAAGTTATATTATCTACTAGAAGTATACTGTCTGGTAGGTCACTGGTAATTTATATTATCTACTAGAAGTATACTGTATAGTGGTAGGTCTGGTAGGTCACTGGTAAGTTATATTATCTACTAGAAGTATACTGTATGGTGGTAGGTCTGGTAGGTCACTGGTAAGTTATATTATCTACTAGAAGTATACTGTATGGTGGTAGGTCTGGTAGGTCACTAATAAGTTATATCATCTACTAGAAGTATACTGTTGCATGTTGGTAGGTCACTGGTAAGCTATTTCATCAACTAAAAGTATACTGTATGGTGGAAGGTCTGGTAGGTCACTGATAAGTTATATCATCAACGTGTAGGTCTGGTAGGTCACTGGTAAGTTATATCATCAACTGGTAGGTCTGGTAGGTCACTGGTAAGTTATATCATCAACGTGTAGGTCTGGTAGGTCACTGGTAAGTTATATCATCAACTGGTAGGTCTGGTAGGTCACTGGTAAGTTATATCATCAACTACAAGTTTACTGTTGCATGTTGGTAGGTCGCTGGTACGTTATATCATCTACTAGAAGTATACTGCTGTATGGTGGTTGATGGCTAATAAGTGTCCTCTTGTCGTCATCGGAAGCAGCTGAAAATAATTCTGACACTTTGGGAAATAGTAGGGCATTGTCGTTGGGTACCGGACGTATTGCAGATGGGATACTTAGATATTGCAGAGTCCATGTTTTCTTCTTTGATATTATTTCTTTCCCAATTGGAGGCACCATGCAAAAGTAAGAGTTGTAGATATGATCAATGGGCTCTCTCCAAATCATTAGAGCTGCAAATGGCATAGCTTGCTTTTTGCAAGCAACCACAGTTTAAGATGTGCAGCACATATATTGCAGCATATGTGTGGTGTCAAACTCTTATCTTGATCTCCTATACTGAAGCTAAAATACAAGGTGTACGCTGTCTTAATCACTTTAGATATATTCCGTCTGTGTGATAGAAAAGTCACTTCGCCAAATATAGGCCTATAACAAATTATTAGCACAGTTGATACATGCCCTGGGCATTTCTAACAAAGATTCTTTTGATAAGGTAAAATGCAACACTAATAACGAAATTTAATCAGAGATAAGATATTTAAAATGTTAGATGTTTTTTATTATGTATATCGACGAATTGCTTTGATGAAGACCATTGCAAATAAGTGTAGCAAAATTTTATGTTTTACACTACACAAGTTGTTTTCTAGTTGAATTTAATTCATAGTTACTACTATTGGCTTACCCGAATATGTCCGTGTAAGAACAATATTATATGTGAATGTACGTTATTGTTAGATTGCAGAAGTGGGCAGAATTCTTCGTTCAGTTGACCGATTTGCAAATATTTCGAAGGGAAATGCTTTCACATTCTTTTTTATTTACGTATTGATAATTACAAGTATCTCCAACACTACACAAATCAGATAGGGTTGAAAATCAACACATCAAAAATTCATATACTAGATTTTACGAGATCCAACGACAACATAAAAATTCAAAATGTTCCATTATTAAAAGTCAACAATTTTAAATATTTAAGCACCAATCTAGCACTGGATGGAGACTCATCAAAAGAAATTTTACACCGTATTGCCCTTGCAGCGGGTGCTTTCAATAAACTACGTAACATCTGGACGTCAAACACACTAAGAAACACCACAACACTCAGGTTATTTAACTCCAACTATTTTATCATCCCTATTTTATCATATGGATGCGAAAGTTGGAAAGCCACAAAAGCCACAGATGAGATACTAGACTCGTTTGAAAACAAATTCCTACGTACCATTCTGAATGTTAAGTGAAGTGACTTTAAATCTAACACTACTATAAGAGAGGAAAGTAAACAAACCTATATATCTTCCTTCATTAGACAAAGGCGCTGGACTTCCATCGGCCATGTTCTCAGAATGAACAGTAAGAATTCCCCAGCAGTCACTATATTGGGTGCCACCTGGAGTAAGAAGAAGAGGGAGACCTAGAGAAACTCTGCGAAGAACCATTAATAGAGAAGGCATGTCAATGAACCTAAACAACACGCAAGAATTGAAAGACCTGGCAACACAAAGACAGAAATGGAAAGCTATGGTTTCTGCCCTATGCGCCGCCTATGGCCCTAGAGGAACATAACATAACATAACAATTACAAGTAGTGTTTTCAGGTAATCATGTGGGCTAATAAAAGTGAACTTGTGGGTGGGGGTTTTACCCACGTGCCGTATGTCCCCCTACTACTGTGTTAGAAAAATGTTGTTGTTGTTCTATTTCTCAGAGATATAACACCAGAGAATTTTCTAGTTCTTCTTTCTGGGCATGTAGCGCTGGGAGACCTTGGTACCGCCATACAGCTGGACGGAACAACATTGACTAACCGAATTTGTGGATCATATGTAACTAGGCCACCAGAGGTAACCTGTTTATATATTAAAGTTGTGTAATATAGTACTGTAGTTCGTGGCAGCATAATTTTTTTAACTGTGTGGCAATGCACTGTTGCATAATTCTTAAACGTACTTTTGAACACAGTGGTATTTCGTAACATAGGCTTATATAACGAACACACTACACGTGTATTAAATATAGGGAATAAGTAAATATGTGTTATAAATACATATCGCTACTAAATAAGATAATAAAAGACAAATATTTGATAATTAATATGGACGAAAACGGTAAACGTTTCGATCTATTATCTTCATCTGAACAAACATGATATAAAGAAAACAACACATTTTACAGCATAAAAATATTTATTTAAAAACGTATTTAAAACAAATTAATAAATGATAAATTCGTGTTTAATTAATAGTGGTAGATATTTGTAGAATATTTCCGTATTCACTATTAGGAATTTGGTATGTGTATTACCTACGGCGCATTCCGGATCGTTCGATCTTCACAAAACCACGCAGACAATACATCACAAATACACCGCAGACATTACACACAGCTCCACCTGCAGAAAGTCTTAGGGTCTCACCAGGGCCTATAAGAACAACCACCTCGCAACAGTAAACCCCTAGTGAATGACAAGCTATATGGTCACTGGCGTCCAAAGTTCAATGACATTGGTAAAACATTGAATGTATACGACAAATACTTCCAAAGTATGGTGTGTTACTGTCGCGTTCAGGGCCATTGTGCAAATAAATCCAACACCTCGGAGCTTCCTCGACTATATCCTTCTTGAGATCTAGTAGTTTGTTTATTCGGTCACAAGAGCGATTCACTTATTCTTCAGCGTTCATTCTCAAACTCCTGCTAGATATCTCTTGTAGCAGGACCATGGTTCTACTAGATTTCCAGCAGGATGTAGTCCAGAGAATGGAAATGCGCTGTGTCGCCGTTTTATTCGCGCCAATGGCCGACACATCCGTCTTTGGCGGGAGTGTGTATTTGAAAGCGAACGCATGTATTTGAAAGCGAATGTGTTACAAAAGCATGCATTTAATATTTTCTTTCACTAGCATATTGATCTGTTAAAATCTGGCAGGTATGGAACGGGGAAAATTATACATTCTCAGTGGACGTATGGCAGTTTGGCATTTCACTCTATAATATTATTTCAAATTCAGTGAGTTGTTTTGTCATCTCAAATGTTTTAATATTATTTAATGCAGAATGTTCATAATTATGTGCCTTGTATTTACTATAAAAACACATTCTAGAAAAATTAATACTAAACAAAGAATAGGTCAAACTTAGAAAATTACATTATTTATTACAATCCTGGTAAATCTTAAATAAGGCTGGAGATGGCTTTAACGTCCTTGTCAAGGCTAACTGTGATTTGGAAAAGCAACATCAGTGTTGGAGTGAAAATCAAACTGTATAAGTCGCTGGTGCTTTCTGTTGTGTTGTATGATTGTGAGAGTTGGACACTCACTGCGGACATGGAGAGAAGATTACAGGCTTTGGAGTATAACTGCTACAGAAGAATTCTACGAATTTCCTATAGCGAACATAAGACCAATGTGTACGTAAGAAATAAAGTAGAGATGTGTGCAGATGTCCAGGAGCCATTGCTTTCAATAGTGAAACGACGAAAACTAGCATGGTTCCGACATGTATGCAGATACGATTCCTTGTCAAAAACAAAACTGCATGAAACTGTCGAGGGAGGAAGAAGCAGAGGAGGACAAATAAAGACATGGACAGACAACATCACGGAATGGACAGGGCAAGATATTTCCACACTCATCCGCATCGCTGAGGATAGAATTCGCTGGAGGACTCTGTGTGCTGAAGCATCCAATGTGGTACCCCTACGACCCTGAAGGGTTATGGGTTTATTGATTGATTGAATGAAATCTTCACACTTTTTATAAAATATTCGCGAAATTGTGTATTTTGTGACGTCACAGACTACCAGTTCAATCTTATATACAAATTGACGATCGTTAGTTTGTGGACTTCACCTGCAACCGATAAAGATGCAGTATACATGTTACAGTTGCCAGGAGTATTCCCGGGCTCATAGATATACACGCAAGGTCATTATATGACTTTTCTGAATCGGATTGAGTTAATTGAATGCACTGAATGATGAAGTGGAATATTTTAATTTGTGAGGTGTGCATCTTCGGCATAACACAACTGCGACAAGGTCGAATTGGAGAGAGAGGGCAAGATCGGGAAAATTGACGACAGTCTATTCAACAAATGAAAGGCGAAAACGAGTATACCTTCATATTTTTTATAAATGCTGCTAACCATTTCCCCACCGATACAATGTCCCTCTTTCCTAGTCTTAACTAAAAAAAATAAATCTCATCTTGCCGATGGATAATTCTAGTCAAGGGAAATAATCATTTAAAAATTAAGAGCACAGATTTATCTTCCCTTTTTCTTAACCCTTTATTATTTCGTTTTTCACTCCTGCAAAAATGGGTAGACCTATTTACAGATGTTGTATCCTTTATTTTATACTCATACAAACATTAGTAACTTCTGCTTTAATAGTAATCTAGAGACAAGTTATACTGAAAATATAATAACGATATAGTAAATAAAAAGGGATGGAGGTCGGTAATTAAGAACAATTAACACTTTATTTTTTTAAAAACAATGAAGCTACCTAAAATTAATTGAACATAATTTTTTTAAACTTATCTCCTTCTATTTATGCAGTGGCCATTTCTTCACGCAAATAAAGAGAAACATGTAAGCCAGATACTTGCAGGAAACATTATGTTCAACCACACATTCAGCGATTCTGCAGCCGACCTAATAAGAAGCGTGAGTACATGTTTTTGACTGCTATCTGGTCACTGAACTTGTTGACACTGATATAATGTTGTATGAATGTGCAGATAGTCAACTTACGTGGTAGTAGTAATAGTAGTAGTAGTAATAGTGGTAGTAGTAATAGTGGTAGTAGTAATAGTGGTAGTAGTAATAGTGGTAGTAGTAATAGTAGTAGTAGTAATAGTGATAGTAGTAATAATGGTAATAGTAATAGCAGTAGTAGTAATAGCAGTAGTAGTAATAGTGGTAGTAGTAATAATAGTAGTAGTAGTAATAGTGGTCGTAGTAATTGTAGAAGTAGTAGTGCTAGTGTTAGTAGTAGTAATAATAGAGGTAATAGTGGTAGTAGTAATAGTCACAACTGTTTAGAAAGACAAATAATGGAGTGAAAAGTACATGGGTAGAGGAGAAAGGGCAGACCAAGAAGACGATGGGCTAACGACATTAAAGATATCATGAATGTATCGTTGGAACATTCAAGCCTCATCGCCCAAGACTGAGAGGGGTTCAGATAGTTTATTGGGAAGACAACGTTCTCGAAAGAATATGTCACATGACACACACAGTAATTGTAGTAGTAGGAGTAGTATTAATAGTGGTGGTAGTGGTAGTAGTAGTAGTAGTGGTAGTAGTAGTAGTTAGTTGTAGTAGTAGTAGTAGTAGTAGTAGTAGTGGTAGTAGTAGTAGTAGTAGTAGTAGTAGTAGTGGTAGTAGTAGTGGTAGTAGTAGTAGTTAGTTGTAGTAGTAGTAGTAGTAGTAGTAGTAGTGGTAGTAGTAGTAGTTAGTTGTAGTAGTAGTTAGTTGTAGTTGTAGTAGTAGTAGTAGTAGTAGTAGTAGTAATAGTAGTAGTAGTAGTAGTAGTAGTAGTAGTAGTGGTGGTAGTAGTAGTAGTAGTAGTAGTAGTAGTTGTTGTAGTATAGTGGTTGTAGTAATAGTAGTAGTTGTTGCAGTAGTAGTAGTAGTAATAGTGGTTGTCGAAATAGTAGTAATAGTAGTATTAGTAATAAATATGGGTTATAATAGTAGTATTAATAACTGTTCGGACAAATAAAAAGTCCGGGTTGTGATTTTTCACTTGACACGAACACTCCTTTAGTGAAACTCAGCTGCAAATGAGTACCTGACGATTGAGAGGGGAGGCAAAGACAGCAAGGAACGGAACCTAATAGTTGCTAATAGTTAATAGACTTAATAGTAGCTGCGGTGTAGTACATGAGAAGTTATCTTCATCCCCGACGGAAGGTTGCTTGTATTGATAACTGAATTGTTGAAAATATATGATAAGCGTACGTTCATGTCTGTTTATTTTGTGTTTTATCAGATATTACAAGTCTTGCCAGGTAATAGGTTGAAAGCTCAAGCCATACTCAAGCATAAATACTTTGATGAGCTCAAGTATCCTTACACTCCGCCTTTTACACGTGAGTTTTTCACCACAGCAGTTATCGTACGCTCAAAAGCGGACATACAATTCATGCAACATACATCGACATCCATATGTCTGCATAATCTTGCACACACATCAACATATTCACGCTGGGCTATGTCAATTCATATTAGCTATATTCTTGTCGTTTCATGCGCTTGGAACATGCTTATATCTGAAGTTTTGTTTCTGCTATAGACTTGACTGTTTTGTAACTCTTACAAATGTTCCGTAAAGTTTTTCATCCATTGTTGATTCTCTGGTCCAGCGTGTTTACCTTAGCATTTAATACTCTGTGCATTCTTGAAGAACATGCCCTGCTGTTTGATGTGCTGTCCATATGTTGGCCCTGCACAAAGCTACGTTACTAATCTTGAACTTTGTATATATTTGGCTGCTGAGTCGGTTGTGTTCTGTTCTGAGAAGCAGAATTACATCCTGTGCTGGTCTGTTCATAATTTGTAAATCACTGTGTTGGTTTTCTAATTGCTTTGATCATCTATTTCTTATGATGGTATGTTATTGGCACATCTGTTTGATCATCCGCAGCACCTTCCTTAACTAGACGGTCTACTTCCTTGTCTGCAGGTATTCCACAGTGCGATGATATACACTGCATATAGGCTATGTATGTATATATATATATATATATATATATATATATATATATATATATATATATATATATATATATATTTATTAAGTCAGGCTCTGTGTCGACGTGGTACAGAGCGTGTCTGTGACAGCCAAAGTACCATGTTCATATTGCAGGCAATTATACATCTGGACCGTTCAGAATGCAATGGCAAAATATTGATTGTAATTATATTGCATAGAAAATCACTACAACCAAAAATGCTGGGCATATTGCTACACTCTGATTATGTTACCAGTTTATATGTGTGTGTGTGTGTGTGTGTGTGCGTGCGTGTGAGTACGTGCGTGTGAGTGCATGCGTGCGTGCGCGTAATAATGCATATATAACAACATTTAAATATATAGGTAGGTTCTATAGGCTTGCAACAAACATATGACATGTACGGCTAGAACGTCGGTCTCAGATTCCTGAGCTCTCAGGTTCAATCCGCGGTTGGGGAAAGGATTTTTTGTCTTTCGGAGGTGCAATAAAAATTCTTCCTGTACACCTCGCGGCGACAGCTATGGCAAAGCGGCCTTTATTTCCACAGCCTAAAAGCCTTCCTGCACTCCTTAACAGGAAAACACGCAGTAACGAAAGTAATGAAAGTGAAGTGTTCTTTAAATTTAAAAAAAAATGTTTATTGAACGACAAATGTTCACTGGATTAAAACTTTCCTCACAAATAGAACTGTTAACAAAATATACAATGAAAGTACATCATAGAAGCATTCTAATAGATACTGTCACGTGGGTCAGAACTAAGCTGCGCTTTTTTCCTTATTCATATTCATGATTTAACAGACCATCTCATAACCCCTAATTCCTTGTTTGCCGATGAGCTGGACAAAGAACTACCAAAATGAACTGAACTACTAGAGCAACAAAAAAATAAATTGTACTCTCTCAACACAGACTGCAGTTTATGAAAATTGAAGGTCAATAATAATAATAATAAATAATAATAATAATAATAATAATAATAATAATAATAAATAATAATAATAATAATAATAAACCCATAACCAGTCAGGATCGTAGGGGTATCATATTGTCTGGTTTGGTGCAGAAAGACCTCCGCTCACCTCTATCCTGATGAGTTCGGGAATTACACACTCTTTATCACTATTTATATACATTGAGTCGGATTGCAAAAATAGACAAGGCCGACCAAAAAATGCAAAAATAGACAAGGCCGACCAGAAAATGCAAAAATAGACAAGGCCGACCAAAAAATGCAAAAATAGACAAAGCCGACCACAAAATGCAAAAATAGACAAGGCCGACCAAAAAATGCAAAATAGACAAGGCCGACCAAAAAATGCAAAAATAGACAAGGCCGACCAAAAAAATGCAAAAATAGACAAGGCCGACCAAAAAATGCAAAAATAGACAGGGCCGACCAGAAAATGCAAAAATAGACAAGGCCGACCAGAAAATGCAAAAATAGACAAGGCCGACCACAAAATGCAAAAATAGACAAGGCCGACCAAAAAATTCAAAAATAGACAAGGCCGACCAAAAAATGCAAAAATAGACA
>CM067311.1:28432198-28614742 GCA_034231615.1 Meghimatium bilineatum
CTGAAGATATTCACACACTTCAGATATCTCAGTGCGTCCCAAGTGCACATATACACACACATTACACATATTTGCATCATTGTAACACATATCGACTTCTCCATTGTTTTCGCATTCTTCTTCTCCAATCAATGACTACTCACCTAGTCCGACATTATAGAAGAATGTTAAGAACACCATGGACAATGAAGATATCTTGAAATTTATTCAAAACAGAGAGCTTCCTATCAGCATCAGAAGGAGGCAGTCCACATTTTTGAGACAAATCATGAGTAGAGGAAAGATGGAACACATTGCAGCAACAGGTAATTTGAAGTGCAAGAGGTTGGGACGACCAATTTAGTTAGTTAGTCGTTGGATCATCGCAACTGCACTCCGGAAAAGTTCATAGGTGGGACAAGTCCATATGTGCTCATATCTTTCCTTGAGTGTATCCGCCATTTCACATTTACTATCCCAGTAGGTCGTTGAGTGACACTCATTCTTCCTCGCCAACGAAACCGCTCCTTTTAAGCGACACCACATTTCAAGCCAAGCTACCTTATTCTAGTCATCGTCACTTATAGTCATTTGATCGTGCGTTTTCCCGTAAGGCTTTTAAAATGTCTGCCCAATTCATCGCTCCGCCAACATCCGTAGTAGTCGCGTTTGCGGCCACACTGTCAGATCTCTCATTACCCCGTACTCTCGCATGTTTTGGCAAAAAAATAAAAGTCAATTTCCTCACACAGGAATTCTTCACCGCATCCAGTCAGTGTTCCCGAATGCATCCCGCCTGCACTTTCACAGTGATGCTCATCGAGTCACTGAGTATACAGGCATGTGTCGCAGTCTGCGACCACACCCATTTCAAAGTTTTAGGGGAAGACCAAGAGAAAAGATACTTGACAACGTAACAACGGGGCATGGGAGAACATCTGTATCAAAAATGATTGACAGCACACGAAATAGAAGGCTGTGGAATGACATGATAACGATCACTACACAGTATAGACCATAAGAAGAAGAAGTCCGATTTTCGTAATGTATAGAGTGATTAGTTTTCGGTCACTGTGAATTCCAGGTGCTACACAACATTTGATGATGCATTTAAAATGTTATTGCAAACCAATTTATGACGCATCTAAACTTCAATTACACACCAATTGATGACACGTCTAAACTGTTGTTGTTGTTCGTCCAGCACAAGTGATGATGAACATTTGTTATATCCACTTTTGAAAATCCAATTTTAGTTATGTCCTTGATTATGAGTTCGTAGATGGCTAATGAGCCCTATTCGAGCTGTAAATGTCCTTGGACAGTTCGGACATGGAATGACGACGTCTAAACTATTTATAGTACAAAACACTTTAATGTTATTACTTCTGGAATGTTAATGCCAGGCAAATACATTTTTTTCACCTGCGATGTCTGAAAAAAATGCTTGTGATGTGGCTGTATCAAATCCCTGACATGGGGATCCTTAAAACTTCTAAGATGGAAAGCATATCAATCAATCAATAAACCCGTAACCCTTCAGGGTCGTAAGGGTACCACATTGGATGCCTCAGCACACATAGTCTTCCAGCGAATTCTATCCTCAGCAATGCGGATGAGTGTTAAAATATCTTGCCCTGTCCATTCTTTGATGTTGTCTGCCCATGCCTTCTTTATTTTACCTCCTCTGCTTCTTCCACCCTCGACAGTTCCCTGCAGTATTGTTGTTGACAAGGAATCGTGCCTGCATACATGTCCGAACAATGCTAGTTTTGATACGAAAAATGATGCATCTACATGGAAAGCGTATACACATTGTTGATCAGGCCTCAGCTTCGTTGGGGCGGTCATCTCAGACGAGCGTCCTCCAGAGATACTGTTCTATGGTGAACTGTGTGCAGATAAGAAATAGAGTCCAGAAAAAAGTTTCAAGCACTACTTGAAGATATCTCTCAAGTTCTGCAGGATTGACCAAAGTTCTCGAAGAACCAGTTCTTGACCGGCCAATCCAACCTCGAATGAATATTAAAAGTTTAAAGAGAGTAGAACATTGTAAAAATTCTTAAAAGCCTAAACGCCTTGATATAACTATATGTAGTCCCTGTACAACATGCCTCTTTCAATAGAAGTAAGGAATTGAGTTCTTCAGTGCTACATAGATCCACTTCTGCCATTTTGAAGCAAACCATGGACAATAAATAAATAAACAATAGGGAGATTAGAGACAACAAAGATGTGGTGCTTCGGAAAAATGATAATGTCATGGACAGTTAGAACATGCTAAGAATCTCATGGGCAGTTAGAAAAAAGCTAGGAATCTTATGGACAGAAAAATGCTAATAATCTCATGGACAGTTAGAAAAATGCTAATAATCTCATGGACAGTTAGAAAAATACTAATAATCTCATGGACAGTTAGAAAAATGCTAATAATCTCATGGGCAGTTAGAAAAATGCTAACAATCTCATGGACAGTTAGAAAAATGCGAATAATGTCATAGGCAGTTAGAAAAATGCTAAGAATCTCAAGGAAGAAAAATGCTAAATCTCATGGACAGAAAAATGCTAAGAATCTTATTGAAAGTTAGGAAAACCTATGAAGATGTACTGGGGGAGATTGACACTAGCATGAAGTTATTTATCAACATCAGAAAGTGACAGTTCAAATTCGTTGGCCACATTATGAGAGAAAGAGGTTTGGATTACAATGTAATAGGCAAAATGAATGTAAAAAGATACAGAGGATGACAAAGTAGGAAGATACTGGATAATTGAAATCGTATAATGGTAGAAAGTAGAGCTGCTACACAGTACTTCAGATAGAATGTTGTGAAAATCAACGATCGTCCATGTTACCCGACACAGCACATGATAATAATTTGAGCCTTAAGTTTGTCACAATTTTTTTTTTTAAATAAATGTGTATTCACCACTACTAGCGCACATGTGTTGCCGGGACTCGAAATTGGAAATAGGAACATAGAAATCAGACCCAGGTTGCCAATTTTCTATCCCCAGGTGAATCATGGTTGATTATATCCACACTTGCCATTAAGCGTAAACCGTGAGAGCTTAAGTTTTCGTTCCAAGGCCAGATGTATCGCCTTGGATACAGACGTCACAGAAGTTGATGTTTGTTCAAGGCTATTTAATGTTTTCTGTTTCTACTTTTTGTCTTATGGCTAGATATTATTTTGTTATATGCTCCTATTTGTATTTTATGGCTTCAAGTCTTGAACAATAAAGAAACAGGAAAGTGAGAAATTAGAAGCAATAGATATGTGGTTCTACAGAAGAATGATGAGAATTCCATGGATTGCCAGAAAATTTGATGTGGGGGTGTTGAAAGAGTCAAATGCGAAACGGACCTTAATCAATAATATAAGGGAAAAAAACAATCTTCATTTTTTTTGCCACTTCATGAGACAGGGAGGTTTGGAGAACGTAGTCACAACAGGCAGGATTCAAGGCAACAGAGACAGAGGGGGACAACGTGAGAAAATATTAGACAGTTTGACAACCTGACACGGCAGGGAAACAACAACGATCTTGATACATAATGCTGGGAATAGATAGGGATCTATTGTCTTTCCCCAGGTGGTTTGTGATCCACTTGCCGTTAATCGTAGGGGTGATTAGAGCTCGAGCTTGCATTCTAAAGCCAGATGTGTGGCCTCTGCTGTGCTATGACCGTGTCTGTTCAGGATGTCCCTGACGTTTTCTATCCATCTTTTCCGTGATCTTCCTCTGACCTTGTACCTTGATCTCATTTGGTTATATGCTTGTTGGGCAACTTTTCGTGATGTATTCTCAGAATGTGGCCAAACCACTTGATCTGTTTTCTCTCTATGTAACCTGTACAAGATATTATACCTATTCTTTCCCTGATATATTCATTTCGCAAACTATCAAGCCTGGTGACCCCAGCAGCTTTCCTCAAGCATATCATCTCACAGGTCACTTTCTTTCTGTAACGTGAAGATGAGAGAGACCAGGTTTGGCACAGGTAACACAGTGTTGGTAGGAATATACTGTAGATCATTTGTCTCTTAACTTCCATCTCGATCTTGGGGTGAAGAAGTGGTGGTGACAGTTGGCATATTACTGCATTTGTCTTTTGACATCTCATCTCTATTTCTCTATAGAGGCTTCCATTTTCTGTAAAAATACTTTACAGAGATATTTGATCTCTGTTACTTGTTTTATTCCTGTCCTATATTGTCTATCTATATGTTTAGAGGACTCGGTATTCTGCATATTTTCATAGTTTCCGTCTTTATTGATCTCCATGTTGTATTTTCTACATGTTGCAGATAGTGAGCTAACATGATTTTGTAGTTGTTCTTCGTTGTCGTATATGAGAACAACCACAAAATAGGTTCAATACATGATAGTTACCAACTCTTTTCCTGATTTCTTATTTTATCTAGTTTAGTAACCATTGTAACTTTTCTTAAACACTTCATTTCACATGTAACGATTTTCCTCTGCTGCGAGGCTGTTAAAGACTATGTTTGACATTGGTAGCAGTGTTGGTATAAAAATTGCAAATATTATCTGTCTTTTGATTTCCATCTTGATCTTTGGTTGAAGAAGTAATGGTGAAAGTTGGTATATCGCTGTGTTTGCATTCTGACACTTTGCTTCTATACCTCACCTCTAACTTCGTGAGTTTCATGCAACACTGTTATGTTCATGACCACATTACTCTCAACTCTGGTGTGTCAAATTGTTGTATTAGACAACATATAACGATGACACCATCTACCATAACCTGCATCAGTATAAGACCTATTCTCTAGAGATAATCCAACCTTCTAAAAGGACTCATGTGACTATTTCATTGATAATAATTGGCTTTCACACAAAAGTATAATCATATTGACTAATGAAAATAATGGGAATAGTCAAATATGTCATTGCTAAGTCTGGATTTACAATTAATCAGTAGGTCTTATAAAGTCGACTGTCATGTTTCTACACACATTTGTATTTCTTTTTAACTTTCATAAACAGAGTTCACCATATGGATATTGGAGAAATGTGTGTACTTCAGGTCTACTGTAGACATTTCTCAATCTGTTATGGTATGTTCCATGATTTTACTTGTGTTTGTAGTTAGCACAATCTGAGTCTCTCTTGCATCTCCCTTCTATAGATATAAAATACAAACTGGTATGTATGGATGAATATTGATAAATATACAGTACTTTCATTGACTATTACTTGAACATAAAATAAGGCACAGATATTTTTCAAAAACGGTAAGTAAATAAACGAAACTACAACTGTTTAACTCCAATGTAATGTCTGTGTTAAAATATGTTTACGATCGCTGGAAACTAACAAAAGAACCAGAATAGAAGAAATTATTCATTTATTCTTCTGTTTCTGTATTCTCTCTCAAACTCCTGCAGATTAGTAGGATGTAGTCCGGAGAACGGAATGTAGTATGTCATGGTTTGCAGCTTGGCTCGGATATCTCCAACATATCGACTCCAACCTCAGCATGGCTTTTGATCCACTTTGACCCTTTATTGGATGGCACAGCCAACTCCACCAGACACCTCCTTCGTATTATGACATGCATGGAAGGTAAATAGTGTTGCTACTGTACTCCTATACCGGATCCCACCAATTCACAGGCGTTCATTTGAAAATAAAAGAGTTAGACCTAGAGACACTGTGTGTGCAGAGTGAACAACCATCAAAGAGGATGTGCCTATGGGTTCTCAAAAACATGCAAGAATTATACACAGTAGCATCACATCGCTGGAACTGGAGAGGATTGGTTTCTGCGCAATGCACCGTATTCGGCACCGAAGGAAAATAAGATACATAGATAAATATCATAAATAATTTCCACAAAAAAATAGGTAACAATGCTGTTTTGTCCACCGTTGTGCTATATATAGCGAACGTTTTACATTGTCGTCACCATAATTAGAGAATTATTTATTAATTCTAAACACTGATTCTAACCCTTCGCCCCCCCCCCCTTTCCCAAAAATATCTATAATCGAATTCTAATCCTTTTAACCCACCTTTACCAAAATCTATAATTTTTCTCAACTTATCTAAAACTGCAAAGTCACTGGTGGACGAAACGACAGAAGCGCCAAAAAGGAATATAAAAATGAATTTAAACTCAACAAATCCAGCAGTAGAAGAGAACATAATATACTGGTTTGTGTTCTTTTACATTAAATTTGTTAGTAAGCATCATTAGGCTCTGCAGTTAGGTTCGTCTGATTCAACTTTTTTTTCTTGAATTCTACTTTTATTGTAGTTACGCATTCTTAATATGAAAAGTCGGTTCATGTTAATTGGATGTGGCCTATTTCTTTACGGAACTAATCTCATGCATTATTTAACGAAACGAGGCTCAATGCCAAAAAATGGTGCTCGGTGCGTTACGCGAACATCGAATTAGCAGTAGCAGACGCTTCCCTTTTTGTTATCTCCGTTTCAAGGAAGCTGAATGAAATCAAACGTACTATTAAAAAGACGGACTGTTATCACATGGGGAGACCATATTTGTACAACAAGTACCCAAAAAAACTTCCAATATGTTTTAGTGATCATCCTTTATTTGCCATGACATCAACCTTTTCATTTGCCATTATGCTGCAACAATGACCACAGATATTGTTTATCTGTGATAATAAGCCGAAGTATTGCTCCATTTTACATAACTGCGACTATTGATGTACTTTTCATTAATTGGCAAAACAAATTAGAAATAAAAGACCAATGAAAACAACGGCAACAGTCAGAGTGACGATGCACACAGTTTTATTCAAATGAAGTTCTACTGCAGAAATGTTGTTGTGTGATGACATTGAAATGTAGTAAGCATGACATGAATGCATTCACGCTGGTGTTCTTTGGACCCATCTGGCTTGTAGCACTGATTTTGCATCAGTTGGATAACCTCTGTATTACGAATTTGTAATCAATTTGAACATGTTATTTGCCTCTGCTGCTATGACTTTCATATCTGCTTAGAAACTTGTGGAATATTTGCTTGTGTCTACATATGTTCCTATTTATTCTATCTATATATCTATACGATGTGGTCCTTGTTTGCCTAGTGGCGACAGGGGTGGAAGAGTTCTCTGGAGATGGCCTTCGTGTGTGCTGTTTGTAAGCTTGTTCCTGTGGCTTCTTTGATTTCTGTGATCTATCTTTTACATGGTCTGCCTCTGGCTTTATAACCGTTATGTCTATGTGTCATGTCCATTTTCCTATTTATTTTCTACCTGGAATTACCACAAATATTCCTGACCATTCATCTGATACTGTTTCTTTCTGTAATATCTTTGTTAGCTTTATTATCAATATATCTTCTTCTTCAGCACTCATTCTCAAACTCCCGCTGGGCCTCTCTTGTAGCAGGACAATGATCCTATTAGATTTCCAGTAGGATATAGTCCAGACAATGGAAATAGATCGTGTCACCGTTGTGTTTGCGCCAATATACTGACACATACGTATTCGATGAAATTAATGTATCTTAACTATACAAGAAACATAAGCGAAAAGCAAAGGAATAAATAAAATTGTTAAAAAGAATAACATACTGTGTAATATGTCCTTGTCACTAAAGGTGAGAAAGATATTCAGAGCTACTTAACACTGATTTTAACATACGGATGCGAATCTTCGATATCATCATAGGCGGAAAATTAGAGGCAACGGAGATGTGGTTCTATAGAAGAATGCCGAGAGTATCATGGATAGAGATGTGGTTCTATAGAAGAATGCCGAGAGTATCATGGATAGAGATGTGGTTCTATAGAAGAATGCCGAGAGTATCATGGATAGTTAGAAAAACTAATTAGGAGATTCGAAAAGATATAAATACTAGACGGAGGTTATTTAATAATGTGAGAGAATCTGTAATTTTCGGACACGTTATGAGATAGGGGGATCTGGAGAATATAGTTACAACAGGCAAGATAGAAGGCAAGAAAGATCGAGGACAGCAATGTGAGAACATATTAGTCTTGGCATCATGACATGGCAGAGTCAACAACAATCCTAATTTTAAAAAAACTAGAAATAGAAAGTTGTGGAAATTTAAAAAAGTATCAAGGCAATTGGAGCCCTTCATTGCTTGCTGACTACTGTTGGACTGTGACAAGAGACACCTCACCGATTGACTTCAAGAAGCAAGCAAAGAGAGCTCGAACGGCGACTGGATAATAATGCTATGGGTTCAAATGTGCTTTTAGAGTCATATGTCAACGTTAAATAGTGTTTATTTATTCTAACAGTTTATGGTGGAATATCACTTAATTTAATTTGTAATAACAATTATTATAATGCTAAAACGTAAAAAAATTACAGTTCATCAAAGAGATTAAACAAGTATATATTAAATTTGTATTGCTGAAATTTAAATTCATCATAAAAAACCAGAGCTGATTGGGTAATTTCATTATGATATTTGAAATGAGCATGCCAAAATCAATAAGAATTATGTATTTAAAGTCTGGTACAAAAAGTGTTTGAAAATTTGTTGACGAGTGTAGTTTGTTCATCTGGTGATGTTTCTCTCCCGCTTGTATCACTGCCTCCTTCGTGCTCGTCTCCCCTCGACTCTACCCTCAAAAGTAAGGTCTTCAACAAGGTGTCATGTCTTTTAATATGTCCAAAATATGTGATCTTTATTTCCTTTAAAAGTTCTGTTTTTTTTTCATACGAAGTGTTGTTAGAACCTTTGTGTTCACTGTCTTCTCTTTCACTGTTCATATTCTTCTATAGGTCTATGTCCATATATAAAAAGCATAAATTCTGTCTTCTAATTTTTTGTTCATTGTCCATGTTTCTGAGCGTTGTAATTTTTTAGATGTCAATGCTTTCCTCATGTCATTGAAAGTACTTGCATCGTGAAGTATCGTCTCCACGACGAAGGTTGACTGTAACGGACATAAAACATCTCCTGTCTCTCGCCTTGGTGGTGCAATCTGCTAGATTGTAACATGCCCATCTCGTAACAATTCTCTCCCACTTATATCTCTGCCTATTTCTATTACATAGTATAGATTATGTGTATATAAAGTACTTTTAGCCATTCCTATTCTCTTTTAACTTCTTTTCACATCTACCATCATTTGTGATTATGTGTCCAAGATGTTGGTAATGTTCTACTTGTAGTAATGTATCTCTATGTGTTCTTAAACGTGAAGAGATACTACAACTATGGACATATACACTATCTTACAAATAAACATTAATATTATAAATCTCTCATACCTGCAATTGTTTGTGATATTAGCCCGTATAACCAGTGCTATGTTGTGAAAATTAGTCCATATAACCAGTGTCATGTTTGTGAAAATTAGCCCATATAATCAGTGCCATGTTTGTGGAATTTAGACCATATAATCAGTGCCATGCTTGTGAAAATTAGCCCATATAATCAGTGCCATGTTTGTGAAATTTAGCCCATATAAGCAGTATCATGTTTGTGAAAATTAGCCCATATAACCAGTGTCATGTTTGTGAAAATTAGCCCATATAATCAGTGCCATGTTTGAGAAATTTAGCCCATATAATCAGTGCCATGTTTGCAACATGATGTCTCGTTTAAATTTTTTTTTCAAAGAGACAAAAGGTACCTGGACACTTTATTGTAACAATCCATTCTGTAAATGGACGCTCCGTACCATATGATTGAGCAGAAGTATCACGACTGCGAACATCACTGTAATGTTGCGGTAAGCAGCCCAAACAGTACACGTTAAGTGTGTGTGCTTTGTCATGGTTATGTGTATACATTGTGGTCGTGTTCATGTGTTGCATCCATACGCGCTTGTTTTCATATGTAACCATTGAATTTGTGGTTGGTAACTAGCTCTGACATCCGCAGTGGAAAATAAAATATCGGCATTCAAAATTAAATGTTATAGATAGGTACTAAGAATATCAGTACTAAGAATACTAAGTACTCAGGTACTAAGAATATTCAGAGTGGTTTGAGGTACAGAGTGGAGTAAGGCAAGGGTGCACACTCTCCCCATACCTGTTCAACATCTACGCTGAAAGTATAATGAGGAATGTGAGAGAAGACATACACAACACTGACTACCACGCTTTAAACATAGGTGGATTCCTAATCCCGGAACTACGCTACGCAGACGACACAGTACTTCTTTCAAACGATTTAAAGGGATTGGAACAACTAATCAAGAACACAAAGAAATATAGCGAAGCACAAAATTTGTATTTAAACACGCAGAAAACAAAAATCATGTCAACAGATATAACAACACAACAACCAAAAATCAGAATAGACAATACCGAGATAGAATGTGTGGATAAATTTGAATACTTAGGAGCAAACATCAACGGTGCAGTAGACTGCATGGCATAAATAAGGAAGAGATTGGCAATGGCATATTGCAAAATAACACGGCTGAAAAACATATGGAAAAACAACAAAATAGAAACGAAAGTGCTGATGTTACGAACTTTTATTTTTTCCGGTTGCAACATACGGCTGTGAAACATGGACTCTAAGTAAAACAGCGGCAAAGAAGATCAACGCCTTCGAGCTGAAATGCTACAGAAAGATACTTAGAATATCATGGAAGGATAAAATCAGAAACTCAGATATTATAAACACACTGAATATTCCAGAGTGTTGGTTACTAAACACAATAACAAAAAGAAAACTACGCCTGTTTGGTCATATAAAGAGACATAACTGTTTAGAAAGACAAATAATGGAGGGAAGAGTACCTGGGAAGAGGAGAAGGGGCAGACCAAGAAGACGATGGACTGACGACATTAAAGATAATATGAATACATCGCTAGAAAATGCAAGCCACATCGCCCAAGACAGAGAGAGGTTCAGAGAGTTCATTGGGAAGACAACGTTCTGGAAGGAATACGTCACATGACACTAAGAATATCATTGAAAGAAAGACGAACCAACGCAGACGTCATAACCAGGACATTTCTTCCAACAAAACTCTTTGAAACAACGTTCAGGAACCATTTCTCTGTGAGGATATGCAAGTTTACAATCTATATACACAGTTGAAATTATTCTTAAAAGCAAAATTATCTTATATCTAGTACCAAATATAAATTTGGTAGGAGACAAACGTTTTGCGTCACTATGTTACGGTAGTTCATTTGTTGGAGCAGAGATTTGTAGTGAAATCAATACATCTTGTAAATATTTGTTGACTGTACAATGTGTACTATTTTTATAGATTCTAGAAATTGGTATTGAAAGTCAACTTTTTTTTAAAGAAAGAGATTTATGAAAGATTTGAACGGATTACACTTAATGAACGCAAGTGATTCAAGCATTCAGAGAGTTTTTGAAATAAGCATACGATTCAGTGTATATGTAAAGTTTCAACAAGAATTCTTCAAATAGTCCATGCCGTGTATGGTTGACATAGTTTTGCCTATAAAAATAAAAACATCGATCTGAACAAGGTAGCCGCTACATTGAATGATTTTATTGAGACGGCGATTGGAGCACCTATGGACTTTCCCAGTGTGTGCTGAGTAATTTATTCAGACGGAGATCGGAGCACCTAGGTACATTTCCAGAGTGTGCTAATGATAACTTGCAATCAGAACTCATTAACTCAATAACTCAACAATTGTTGAGTATCAGTTGATAGGTGATGAGTTTACCTCTCCTTTGGAGATGCGCGCTCATTTCAATTAGCGGCAACCAGCGGACAATGTCCAAATAGGTTATATTAGGACGCACAACCAAAAAAGTATTAGAAGTCACAAAAACCACTAAAAAGTAACGTTAACATAAGTTCAGTGTCAATGTCCACTGGGGCTGTCCATAAATTACGTCAAAAATTTACACCAGGAGATGTCTGATACAGTTTGTCAGCAGCTGATAAAAGGGAACGGGATTTGCAAAAGTCGACAATATTGTTTTATACGCCAATGAAATTTCAGTTTGAATCATTTCTATACATATGTAAAACAAATTGTTCGTATTTTTTCTGCGACAAACATATTTTCAGGGAAATATATTACCCCACCGAGAGGTAATAAGTTGAAATAATTAACACAGGGGAGAGGAGGGTCACCCCTGACTTATGGACAGCTATTGGCAAGTCTAGAGGGGGAGGTTGTATCAAGAATTGGTCTAAAAATTGTTGACTTCATGTGTGGACAGCTATATATAACAACACTAATTGCTCATGTCTATTAGAATTGAGACTTCTGTAATAAAACTGTATAGCAATAGTAGTGGCGTAAAATACATGGTTAATCAGTTTTACAATGAACACACAGACTATTGGGTACGGGTACAAAAAGTACCAATAATAGTAGGCCTATATACGACAATTGTATACTGAACACAGTGTTGTATACCGAACAGTGTTGTATACTGAACACAGTGTTGTATACCGAACACAGTGTTGTATACCGAATACAGTGTTGTATACCGAACACAGTGTTGTATACTGAACAGTGTTGTATACTGAACACAGTGTTGTATACTGAACAGTGTTGTATACTGAACAGTGTTGTATACCGAACAGTGTTGTATACCGAACACAGTGTTGTATACCGAACACAGTGTTGTATACTGAACACAGTGTTGTATACTGAACAGTGTTGTATACTGAACAGTGTTGTATACTGAACACAGTGTTGTATGCCGAACACAGTGTTGTATACCGAACACAGTGTTGTATACCGAACACAGTGTTGTATACTGAACAGTGTTGTATACTGAACACAGTGTTGTATACTGAACAGTGTTGTATACTGAACAGTGTTGTATACCGAACAGTGTTGTATACCGAACACAGTGTTGTATACCGAACACAGTGTTGTATACTGAACAGTGTTGTATACTGAACACAGTGTTGTATACTGAACAGTGTTGTATACTGAACAGTGTTGTATACTGAACACAGTGTTGTATACTGAACACAGTGTTGTATACTGAACAGTGTTGTATACTGAACAGTGCTGTATACTGAACAGTGCTGTATACTGAACAGTGCTGTATACTGAACAGTGTTGTATACTGAACACAGTGTTTTATACTGAACACAGTGTTTTATACTGAACACAGTGTTGTATACTGAACACAGTGTTGTATACTGAACACAGTGTTGTATACTGAACAGTGTTGTATACTGAACAGTGTTGTATACAAAACACAGTGTTGTATACTGAACACAGTGTTGTATACTGAACACAGTGTTGTATACTGAACACAGTGTTGTATACTGAACACAGTGTTGTATACTGAACAGTGTTGTATACTGAACAGTGTTGTATACTGAACAGTGTTGTATACTGAACACAGTGTTGTATACTGAACACAGTGTTGTATACTGAACACAGTGTTGTATACTGAACACAGTGTTGTATACTGAACAGTGTTGTATACTGAACAGTGTTGTATACTGAACACAGTGTTGTATACTGAACACGGTGTTGTATACTGAACACGGTGGTGTATACTGAACAGTGTTGTATACTGAACACAGTGTTGTATACTGAACAGTGTTGTATACTGAACACAGTGTTGTATACTGAACATTGTTGTATACTGAACAGTGTTGTATGCTGAACAGTGTTGTATGCTGAACAGTGTTGTATACTGAACACAGTGTTGTATACTGAACAGTGCTGTATACTGAACAGTGCTGTATACTGAACAGTGCTGTATACTGAACAGTGCTGTATACTGAACACAGTGCTGTATACTGAACACAGTGCTGTATACTGAACACAGTGTTGTATACTGAACACAGTGTTGTATACTGAACACAGTGTTGTATACTGAACACAGTGTTGTATACTGAACACAGTGTTGTATACTGAACACAGTGTTGTATACTGAACACAGTGTTCTATACTGAACACAGTGTTGTATACTGAACACAGTGTTGTATACTGAACACAGTGTTGTATACTGAACAGTGTTGTATACTGAACACAGTGTTGTATACTGAACACAGTGTTGTATACTGAACACAGTGTTGTATACTGAACACAGTGTTGTATACTGAACACAGTGTTGTATACTGAGCAGTGTTGTATACTGAACACAGTGTTGTATACTGAACAGTGTTGTATACTGAACAGTGTTGTATACTGAACAGTGTTGTATACTGAACACAGTGTTGTATACTGAACAGTGTTGTATACTGAAAAGTGTTGTATGCTGAACACAGTGTTGTATGCTGAACAGTGTTGTATGCTGAACAGTGTTGTATACTGAACACAGTGTTGTATACTGAACAGTGTTGTATACTGAACAGTGTTGTATACTGAACAGTGTTGTATACTGAACACAGTGTTGTATACTGAACACAGTGTTGTATACTGAACACAGTGTTGTATACTGAACACAGTGTTGTATACTGAACACAGTGTTGTATACTGAACACAGTGTTGTATACTGAACACAGTGTTGTATACTGAACAGTGTTGTATACTGAACAGTGTTGTATACTGAACACAGTGTTGTATACTGAACAGTGTTGTATACTGAACAGTGTTGTATACTGAACAGTGTTGTATACTGAACACAGTGTTGTATACTGAACAGTGTTGTATAAACACAGTGTTGTATACCGAACAGTGTTGTATACCGAACAGTGTTGTATACTGAACACAGTGTTGTATACTGAACACAGTGTTGTATACTGAACAGTGTTGTATACTGAACACAGTGTTGTATACTGAACAGTGTTGTATACTGAACACAGTGTTGTATACTGAACAGTGTTGTATACTGAACAGAGTATTGTATACTGAACACAGTGTTGTATACTGAACACAGTGTTGTATACTGAACAGTGTTGTATACTGAACAGTGTTGTATACCAAACAGTGTTGTATACTACCATCAAGGTCTTGTACATTTATATGAAATAATTCGTACATATTCGTGTATTAGACATCATTGTAATGTAAAATTCGATAACCTTTTCCTGAAAAATCACTGACATGTGGTGGATTTTGACACATTTAGCCAAATTCCTAGTACTAAGTTCTAATTTTCTTAAAGGGAAAGGGGGTTTGAACACCCAACACCCCCCCCAAACTAACCTACGAGCCTGTGTATGATCGATTTAATGTTGACGCTGTGTTTATAGACAATTACTCTGAAAATGTGGTCTATAGAACTTTGATTTTTGCGGAAACCTGCCTGTTCTTCGGCTAGCATTTCTTCTGACAACCGATCTTCGTTTCAATCTGTTTAACATTCTCCCTGATTTTGCATATGTTTTGGCTGTAAGGAGTCCCATGATTGAATGACGATCTATTTTCGGGCTATGGCATGTTTTATCACTTGATATGCAGTAATATTGTGACTTCTTAGAATTTTGGTAACTCTTTCAATCCACATACTTCTTGGTCTTCGTCTGTATCGATATTTTCATTTTCATGCTGCATGCTCTTGCCGTTGAACAGTAAGGGTTCATTCACATTTAGTGGCCGAACCATTTAAGTCCGTTGTTCAATACATTTGACCACAGATCTTGTTCCAGCAGTACTTGTAATCTCTTAATTTCCTCACATGATCTGCTCTTTTTTCTGTTTGCTGCTTGTTATAGAAATCTCATTTACACGTAGTAACCTTTCTCTCTTGTTCTTTTGTTAGTGTCCATGTCTGACATTGATAACACAATAATACCCGACACTGTCAAAAACTGGCAGGTATTAATTATTACAATTATCGCAATATAGAATCTTCGTTAAAGGCATTAATATCTCCTGATCAAGCTGATCAAGAAGACGATGGACTGATGACATCAACGATAACATGAATACGTCGTTGGAAAATGCAAGCTGCATTGCAAACGACAGAGAATGGTTCAGGGAGTTCATTGAGAAGACAACGTTCTGGAGAGAAACGTCCCTTGACATGAACTAGGTGACACCAGTGAGCAAATGGAGAAAACAGCTTAAATCACATTTGGTGAAATAAGTATGTGGATCGGTGCACACACACACACAAATATATATATATATATATATATTCACGAGAGAGAAAGTGACATAAGCACATACTCATATATCTTACATATTATATACAATCTGTTTTCAGAGCGACTCTTGGAAAACCTATGTGAGTATTAACATTTACTGTTGGTGCTCTTGTATACTACCACAACTACTAGTTATCCCTATGACTACTACCACTGCCATACTACTACTACTACTACTAATACTACTACTACTACTACTATTACTACTACTACTATTATGCATGAGGTTGCAATTGTGGGTCTCACCAATGACCCACTAGACAAACTACCCATGCAACAGAAAACCTTTGTAGATGACGTGCTGTTATTTTGAGGCTCACTTATGGTAGCTTTGTAGCATCTTATCTATACAATTATATACCCTTTCTGAGTAGAAGGCTCCTTCAATAAGTCGAAAGCTGAAGTCTCATGGGTATAAAAGAAAGAAAATACAAACGACCCCATTGCACATAGGAAGTAAGAGCTAATCGCTCGCGATATCCCTAGGGTTCTCAAACAAATAAACAACCTATTACTACTACTACTACTACTACTACTACTACTACTACTACTACAACAACTGCTACCAACACCAATGTTACTGTTACTCTATCACTACTACCACCATATCAACTACAACTTCGACCCTTACTACTATCAACTACTACTACTGCAGTTACTACTACAACCGCTACCACTACTACCATAACAACTACTACTACTACTACTACTACTACTACTACTACTACACCTACTATGCTAATGCTAATGCTACTGTTGCCAAATTAGCATTACTATTGCTACTACTACGACTACAACTAATGCCACTGCCACTACACTACCACAACTAATAGTGTTACTACTTCTACTACTGTCAGCCACAACAAAAACTGTCAAATATTTCATGTTTCCTGTTAGGGAGTTGATCGGGGGTGGGGGGGGGGGATTTTGTAATTTAACTAACATTAAGCGTAATACTAGTCTTTACATTTGCTTACTTCTTCTGCAACTATTACTTCTTCCACTATTGCAACTATTACTGCTACTACTACTACTACTACTACTACTACTGTTACTACTATTATTATTATTATTATTATTACTACTACTGCTACTACTACTACTGCTACTGCTACTACTACTAATCCTACTACTACTACTGCTACTACTACTACTGCTACTACTATTACTACTACAACTACTACAACCATAATTGCTATTGATAACTGCTTTTATCATTGAAATTACAACCGCTTTGCTACCTTTCCATTTTTCCAGTCAATAGTATTTTGCTGTGCTTGTTTAATCTTCGATCCCCGTGAATTACAAGCAATGGTGTTCTTATTTCTTGGGCACAATTGTGTGGTTTCTCCAGAACTTTCTTTCGTATCCAGACGACTTCACCTCTAGGCGGTATGCAATGCTCTGAGAAGCGCCTCCTAGTTCAGGGACATGTGTGTATGTAGAAAATACGTTTCATTAATTTGTATCTATGTCTGTCTACCTATCTCTGTCCGCCTGTCAGTCTGCCTGCATAGCGTCTGTCTTCCTTCAGCGTTGAATACAGTGCATAATGCAGAAACCAGTTCGAGATTTTGTGTGCCAATTTTGCATGATGTAGAAACTCAATAGTGATACCCACTTTGATGGTTGTTCTGCAGAGAATCTCTCTCGGTCTTCCTCTTTTGTTTTCGCCATGTGGTACCCATTTTAATGCTTATAGTGGCAGTCTGTTTTTAATTCATTGTAACTAAATGTCCTTTTTGTTTTTATCGTTGTCTTCTTAAAGTTGTAGAACCATATTGCTGTTTGGTCTCTTCTCTTGCTTGTTTGATTTGAATTCTATTTAACTATTTTGTATGTAGACGCCCAATTGCCTAGAATCCTGCTGATAACGATGATATCGATGGTGGTCAGTTTTAATCACAGAAGTTTGTGTATAGCTTTAATGATTGCTTAAAAGGAGAACACGCCACACAATATGATGATGATGGCAGTTGTGTCGAAAAGGAGTTCCAGACTACAAAGAGTTCTCCAAAGTAAACACACTGAATCTTCTGACCACATCTCAATACAGTACAATTCCGCCGTCTGGCATAAGTAACAAGATTAGCAAACTTGTACTTCTGTAATGTTTTATCAATCTCTAGTCAAGTGCGCACTCTATGAGTGAGACTTCTTGTCAAAGCATTGTATATCGTGGAGTTTGTTTCTGTGTATGAAAACTTTGCAGACCTTCCCCTTCACCCCCACAAATCCCTACAACAGCGTTTTGGATACAAGAGCCTCGCCTTATCACAATTCAAGAATATACTGATTGATTTCAGATGTTTAGTTCTTCACTATCTGTTTACAGTTCAATAACGTACAAATTGATTTCACAGACATTTAGTTCTTCTAGCATCCCATCTTCGTTTCAATCTGTTCAACATCCTGAACATATTTTTATGTAAGTCATCACATGATTTACTGTCTATGTACAGTTCACTTATATACCTATTGATTCTACAGACCTTCAATACTTCACTGAATATCTACAAATCAATGATATAACGATTAACTGTACAGACCTTCAATACTTTACTGAATATCTACAAATCAATAATATGCTAATTGACACCACAGACCTTCAATACTTCACAGTATATATCTACAGATCAATAATAAATACATTAATCACTTCATTGATGTGTCTAACTTGTATATATATATATATATATATATGAAATATAGGATGAAGCCGCGTTTGTGCTCATTGAAGAAAACATAGGAAGATCAACAACTGGAAAGGTTAGTTTTTGTATCACCTTGTACAGCTGTGAAACTGAGAGGGGTGCAAAGGGAACGCAATGCTCTTGGTGTATCCAGGGTTAGCATATAACCAAGATCTCAAAAGAACCTCCTCGTGGTGCACCCTGGAAACAGAAATACAGAGGCTCATGCTGATCCTGGCAAAAACTTTTGGGGTGAATGTGGAGGAATCAGACGGAAAGAGGTTTAACTGTATAAGAGACACACAATATCTCCGACACCACCAGCATCAATATATGCAGTGGCACTGTCGACTCACAGTGACGTTAGTCAGTCCAGTCCGAACATTGGAGAGGCAGCCAATGAAAAAAGAACGGAAAGGTAGATGCATGGCGAGAGACGAAAAGACAACATACTAAGTACAATGAAAGGGCAGCACAGTACCAGAGGGCAGCACCAAGTACAAATAGAAAGGGAAAACGTTACAAGGGAATGGGAATTACAAGCTCTGTTAGCTCGAGACAAGCTTCTAGTTATCGGTGCTTCTTACGGGCAGAGACCCAGACCCAATCATGGGCACCCGGCAAAGCAAGAAGTCCTGACCTAACTCTAATGTCGAGCTTTCCTATACCGGAAACATGCTCGCTAAGAGAAAGGGTTCCGTACCCGATAAGCTCAGGCACAAACGGGACAATGATGGCAGCCCTGGCCCAACTCTACTGTCAAGCTTTCCTATACCGGAAATATACTTTTTGAGAGAAAGGGTTCAGTACCCCATGGGCTAGGCACAAATACGTTCGTTTTTGTTCAGCTCGAGAATACGCTTGCTCCCAAACGCGCGGTGAAACTCGAACTTGGATACGGGGTTCACAATGTCAGTGAATGACACCTCAGCTAAGAAGGCGAAAAAGCCTGGGTCCAACTCTTCTGCCAAGTTATTCCTTCATCGGAACCAGGATCGGGGAGGAGAAAAGGTTCATTACCCGGAGGGCACAGGAACAGAACGTCTTATACAAGGAGGCAAGTGCACTGACGGTTGAACACTTCGTGCGAGATAAACATGAGCGACAATCGTCTCGGCGAACAGTCATTGTACACCCGTGCGCCCGTCGACAAATAGACATGATGTCACTGTGGCTAGGGAAGCCTACTACCCAAATAAAAGTCATGACGAGCCCTCAGAGAGAGAGAAGGCGGATAAGAACTAATTAAAATGCGGTGTCCTATAACAGGGATCTCATTCATCGATTGACAATCTGCTGATTCGTGGTCTCTTCTATTGCTTTCGGAGAACATTGGCAAATGTTCAATCTGCTTTTCTAGAGTAAGTCATACTAATATTGTACTTTTACACTTAATGCACTATGTTTTCTTTCTTGGCATATTTGAAAAATTCATTGCACAAAATGCGGCTTCTTTGTTGAATAAAGAAATCACCCGGCTCTGTGGTCGCAATGTAGAGAGCTCGTTTGTTACTGCGACGGTACTAGGTTAAATTTCTGTCGCATGCAATAGTACATCAGGACCGTTCAGAAAGTAATGGCAAACTACTGAATGTATTAAACTGCCTAGAAAATCACTTTAACCAAAATATGCTTGGTTGGTAGCTACATCCACAATAGGATATTCTACCAATTTATAAATACAAAAGCAATAAATATTTTTGTAGCGAAACGCACAATTTTAGTTCAAGATTTAAGTTACCTTTTTTAATATACCAAAATTTGTTAGCTGTTCGCCTGTGCTGCAGCAGTAAATGTTTTGTACACTTTAAATTGGAATTAGACTATGAAGATATGTCTCTTTTTGGTTATGTCAGGGAGTCTTGTCATTAACAATTTCTGACTCCAAAGCCATCTCAGCTAATATGACATGTGTGCATTGAGGGCGTGGAAGAGGGTGCTCTATACGATTTTTGACGTACCCCCTCCATTTAATTAAATTGAAAACATTAATTAATGATGTTAATAGAAGTCACCGAAAGAGTATTGTGGAAAACAGCTTGATTCTATGTGGGTAGTGTGTGTGGCAATAGTGTGGTTGTGTATGTATGTGTGTATGTGTTAGCAGTGTGGTGTTGTGTGTGTGAAGCAGTGTGTTTTGTGTGTGTGTGAAAAAAGTGTGTTGTGATTTTTTTTGTGGGTGAGAAAACAGATCACACTGGGGCGCAAATTACACGCATAGATCATGTATTAAACATCCAACCGGGGCACACATTACACTCATAAACCATATATTAAATATCCAACCGGAGCACTCATAGACCATGTATTAAACATCACACCGGGACCGCATATAGACCATGTATTAAACATCACACCGGGACCGCATATAGACCATGTATTAAACATCACACCGGGACCGCATATAGACCATGTATTAAACATCATACCGGGACCGCATATAGACCATGTATTAAACATCACACCAGGGCCGCATATAGACCATGTATTAAACATCACACCGGGACCGCATATAGACCATGTATTAAACATCATACCAGGGCCGCACATAGACCATGTATTAAACATCACACCGGGGCCGCATATAGACCATGTATTAAACATCACACCAGGGCCGCATATAGACCATGTATTAAATATCACACCGGAGCCGCACATAGACCATGTATTAAATATCACACCGGAGCCGCACATAGACCATGTATTAAATATCACACCGGAGCCGCACATAGACCATGTATTAAACATCACACCGGAGCCGCACATAGACCATGTATTAAACATCACACCGGGGCCGCACATAGATCATGTATTAAACATCCAACCGGGGCCGCACATAGACCATGTATTAAACATCACACCGTAGCCGCACATAGACCATGTATTAAACATCACACCGTAGCCGCACATAGACCATGCATTAAACATCACACCGTAGCCGCACATAGACCATGTATTAAACATCACACCGGGACCGCATATAGACCATGTATTAAACACCACACCAGGGCACACATTTACTGCCGAGTAAAAGGATCGACAGGGTATCATATAGACTGTGGCCCGGCACAGACATTATGAGAGGCGAAAAGAAATGTTTTTTTGGGATTCAGTTAGCTATCCAATTCCATAGATGGTCTAGAGACAAGAAGCAATGCTCAAGTCGAATGTTTTGATGTCAATAGACACAGATAGAGAAACCAATTTGTAAACCATGATACTATGCAATTGTTTCTGGACTACGTCCTGCTAATCACCAGGAGTTTGAGAACGGACACAGAACTCACATTTTTTATTTTTTTTTAAATTCTATAAAATACAAGTGATATTCGACATCCATCTCTTTACACTGATCAGATCAATCTGATGATGCATAAAAAGTCCGCCTTCCTTGGCATCATGAAAGTGGTACCATACCGTAAAGATGCAGGGATACTGTCAGAACTAACTATGTTGAAGATTGCCAGAGACTGCCCCTTCTTGATACAACTTATAGATGGATTTATTATGAACAACGACAGATCGCAACGAAGTCTTGACGTCTGTGTAAGTATACTGTCTTCATTAAATTTGTTTTTCTTCAGATGCTTCACCACCAGATTCTTTCGTTGAATCGTGCGGTACCATCTGCTAGATTGTAACCTGTCCATCTCATTATGCTTTCCTCCCACTTGTGTCTCTGCCAACATCTTGATCGCCATTCCTCGACTCTATCTTCAGCAAGTCATGTCGTAAACGATAAATACTATATAAAGTAATATTGTTACTGGTATAGCCTAACTATCAATGTAAAAAAATAAATTATGAATAGCAATAAACAAAAGAACAAGGACCTTTTCCACATTGTTACTCAGTTGAGACTTTCTCAAGAAACACAAAATTATTAAATTATAACTGCGATCACTTGTAGATGTCGTACCGTAGGACACATCAAGTAATGATGTATGTTTCATCATCATAGTCAAGTGCGATCTCCTCAAAGAAGGTTGCCTGAAGCATACCTCCAACCGTCTCTTGTTTTGATGGTGCAATGTGCAAGAAAGTAACCTGTCCATCTTGTGATGTTATTCTTCCACTTGTATATCTGCCTACCTTTTGCTCCCCCTTCCTTCGACTTTACCCTAAAGTAAGGTCTGTAACAGGGTGCCATGTCTTTTAAAGTGTCAAAAATATTTTATTTGCTTGATTTTTATTTCCTTTAATAAGTATTTCTTCATATTAAGTGATGTTGAACCTCATTTTTTCCTTCTCTTTCGATTATATTCTCCCTATTATTCTATATTCTTCCATTTGTTACATCCACTTTTGAAATTTCAGTTAGAATTATGTCCATGTCTAATAGTTTGTAGATAGCTAACCAGCTCTAAATTGGGCTCTTTTATATAACCACATCTAAAAGACATCAACTATGTCTTCTAATTGTTTGTTTAGTGTCCATGTTTCTGAGCCATACATTAATATAGAAATGATGTGTCATTTTATAACTCTCATTTTAGCTTGATTATAATTTGTTTATATTTTAATATTTTCCTCATGTCATTGAAAGTACTTTCAGCCATTCCTATTCTCCATTTAACTTCTGTTTCACATCTACCATCATTCGTGACTGTGTTCGAGATATTGATAATGTTCTAATTGTTATAGTTTCCATGTATTTTTATGTTTTAGCACCTGTTCTTCTGTGACTTTGCTGATTATCATATTTTTGGTATTTTTGGTAATGGGTATTTATATCCAGTCCATATTCTTTAGTTGATTTATCGGCCTGATGTATTAGTCTTTGTTTTCATGTTCACTTTCTACTAAAAGAACATTGTCATCTGCATATCTCAGGTTGTTTAGTAGATGATGATGCATGGTTAGTAGAGGAATTAGGTGCGTTCACAATGATTACGCACAATTTGTTTTGTTACTGCGTCACTCTCCACTGTGTCGGACAACCTCTGACATTCTATTTGTTTTAATACTTGTCATGTCTTAATTTTTCCCCGATATTTGTATTATATTATTTATTTTAGTGGCTCTTTTTTTATATGGCTACGTGGTGGTATGTTACAGAACCCGTCTGTGACGGACAGTGTACCGTGTTCGAATCCCGCCACAGAAACTTGTGCCTTCAGAAAGCAATGACAAACAGAACATTGTCTTCCCATTGAAATCCCTGAACCCTTCTATGTCTTGGAACATGCTGCTTGCATTTTACAACGACGTGTACATGTTATCTTTAATAAAGTCAGTCCATCGCAACCTTGGTCTGCCCTTTCTCCTCTCCCAGATGTTCTCCCCTCCATTATTTGTCTTTATAACAGTTGTGTCTCTTTACTTGACCAAACAGGTGTAGTTTTCATTTTGCTATTGTATTTAGTAACAAACACTCTGACATCTTCAATGTGTTTATAATATCTGATTTTTGTGTGTTTTCCTTCCATGATATTCTAAGTCTTCTTATTATTACCATATTTGTCTCCATGTAAGATTTGTTTTATTGTGGTCCTTTGTTTTTCCTGATGACAGCTATTTAGTCGAAACGTCGTCTGTCCCTGTATCTCGTTGTTATGTTGTTTTATGTTTTATTTTGGTAACACATCTACGTATTCTTGTTTATCTTGACATTTGCCCTGTGTTACTCCAGCCACCTACTTCCTATTTAGGGTTGTTACCCTACACTAAACATATATCCCTTGATTTATCACAAGATACACGCGTGCATTTGTAGCTCGTTAAGTAATTTATCACAAGACACTGTGTGTTAGCAGCCAATGAAAAACTGAAACAGACAAGATGAGTGACAGTACGTTTCCAGCTCGCATGATCCAACTGGAATTGTGTGTGCTTCTCCCGTGTGTTGCTGGGGTCGGAAAGGAGATCAAATAATAACACTACTGTTTACATTCAATGCTTGTCGTAAGAAGAGGTTGTGAGGTGGAATTGGCTGTTCCATCCCGTATAAAGTCAAAGTGACCCGATGCCATGGTGAAATCGAATATCGCTGGCCGAAATTCAGATATTTCAGCGGCAATGGTACAATGCAATCCACTCTCCGGACTACATCCTGCTGATTTGTAGGATTTGAGAACGAACGCCGAAAAATAAGAAGTATGTGCATTAAGAGACACAACTTGTTATAATAATATGTGTCGAGAAATATATATCATTTGTTATCTGCCAGCTACTTTGACTTGCAAGCGCATCATGCTAAAAAAAAATAATCTTGGCAACTATGAAATCGAAACAGAGTACATTTTTGAAAATGATGTTCGCTTGCAAAATAATAGTTTACAAGAAGAGAAAAACATAAGACCACACGCAAACAATTGCATTTGAAGATCCTGGACAAAGTGTTCGTAAAAAAGAGATCGTGCAAAAATGGTACATTTATAATGGTCCAAACATTCAAAGAAGAGACCAAACAGCAGTTTGTTTCTACAACCGTAGGAAGATATACACAATATTTACGATAAGCCATATGCTTCTAAAAAATAAGAAAAAACATAAACAATCTTGGATGCGTACTTTGAATGAAAACAGACTGCCACTACATGCTTTAAAATGGGTGCCAGATGAGAAACGTAATGAGGAAGATTGAGACTCTTTGCAAAATAATTATTATAGAGGATATGGTTATGGGTCTCAATTACATGCTAGAATTACACATACTTGCATCACATCGATGGAACTTAAAACTCTGGTGCCTGCGCTATGCACCGTATTCTCCGCTGACGGAAAAGAGATGATAGAAATATTCAGTATATACACAATAATATTGTCCTGTTGTCTTTTTTCCAATCCATGTGTGCCGCTAGGCGTCATGGGGAGCCGAAGTCTTCTTTCTGTTGATAAATGTGATGCCACTACCATAGTGCAGCCTTGGTATTCTAGTATTTCTCTGATGTCATCTGTCCATCTTTGTCAGGGTCTTCCCCCGCTTTTCTTTTCAGTTGATCTTCTATTGAAGGCTATCTATGGAATACGTTCTGGTTCCATTCTGATCAGGTAGGCAGCTGAACAATTAGATTTTATGAACATGTATTCTTTGCACGATATTGTCTTCATCCTGTTTCTTATACTGTTATTGTTTATTATATTTATTTTTGTTACCCAGAGTACAATAATATTACTTCCCTTTATTTTACAGTACTACCACTTATTTCTAGAGTACGCTCCCTTCAAAAGTCTTGATCACCTCACGCAAGCAGTCAAAGGTATTGGTTCCACAAACTCTAAGTAAGTCAATGTATTTCTGAGTAACTTTGAACTAAACTCTGCAAAATAGATAGTTTTTTAAACACGCATCTACTTTAAACTTGCTTATTCCCTGTACCGATACATTGCGTAAGAAAAGAGTTTTAGCATATGTTTGTAATTATTTAGAAGCAACATCGATATGGTTCTATACAAGAATGCTGAGTATCATCGAGAGCTAGAACAACTAACGAGGAGGTGATGAGTCAAATTTGAGACGAGAGCTAGAACAACTAACGAGGAGGTGATGAGTCAAATTAGAGACGAGAGCTAGAACAACTAACGAGGAGGTGATGAGTCAAATTAGAGACGAGAGCTAGAACAACTAACGAGTAGGTGATGAGTCAAATTTGAGACGAGAGCTAGAACAACTAACGAGGAGGTGATGAGTCAAATTTGAGACGAGAGCTAGAACAACTAACGAGGAGGTGATGAGTCAAATTAGAGACGAGAGCAAGAACAACTAACGAGGAGGTGATGAGTCAAATTTGAGACGAGAGCTAGAACAACTAACGAGGAGGTGATGAGTCAAATTAGAGACGAGAGCTAGAACAACTAACGAGGAGGTGATGAGTCAAATTAGAGACGAGAGCTAGAACAACTAACGAGGAGGTGATGAGTCAAATTTGAGACGTGAGCTAGAACAACTAACGAGGAGGTGATGAGTCAAATTAGAGACGAGAGCTACTTAATATCAGAAAAAGACAATATGTATTTCTTTTTTGGACATTTTGTGAGATAGAAAGGTCGGAAAAACGTAATTATAGCGGGCAAGATAGAAGTCAAGAGAGATCGAAGACAACGTGAGAAAATATTAGATATTATGACATCATGGCATGGCAAAGAGCCAATAACGATTCTGATAAATGATAATGGGAATAGAGAGTTGTAATACTGAAAATATTGAAATAATCGTGGTGATCCATGAACGCCTACTTCAGTCGGCACAGAATCTGATGATATTTCATCAATCATTCAATCCTTTTGTGTAATTGGATGTTATTCTTCTATGTGACTTGTCCTTTCAAGAAAATTGTCCTCACTGCCCCTCTGTAAATCTCCCCACTGCCCCTCTGTAAATCTCCCCACTGCCCCTCTGTAAATCTCCCCACTTTTATACATGCTGCCCAGCCTCTTCCAGTGTCATTTCTAGAAAGCCTTTGATATTCTGCGTTCACCGTAACCTTAGTTGTCTCTTGTTCTCTCACCTGGGATATTACCCTCCATTATAAAGGTAAATATGGAGTTACAAACCAACATTTTATAACTCCCTGTCCCATATATGACTTATTCGTCTAGTCAGTGGTTGAGCAGAAAGTGGTTCAGTGACTCTAAGACACTTGCCCAGTAACGATGGCGCCATTCCTCGACATTCCCAGAACATGAATTCTGGTACCCTATATCTTGGTGGTTGGTGCACCACAGCATAACTGCTTTTTAAATTACGAATAACGAGTGAATTCGAAATCCGCGTCTGCTGGTCAACGTGTGAATTGCCTGACATTAAACAGCCCCGGCTCCCTACCATCCATTATCAATCTTTCTAACCAATTGTTGTCTTTTTATGTTTAAAATACGTTGGCTTGCGTTTTTTTTAAATAGTTTTGAGTAGCCAAGCTTCTATTGCATTATCTGTCTGTCCTTGATATTTTTGATACCTTTCTACCGCATTTCATTTCTCCATCTTGTTAGCAGTTTAACATATCTACACAGCAAGTAATGTTGTGAAGACATGTTATCTAGTCGTAATTTGTGACCCCATGATTTCTGATGCGCCTCTTAGTCTGGTATCTCCGACTTCAGCACATGTGCTTCTTGCGTGTCTTAGTCTGGTATCTCCGACCTCAGCATCTATGCTTCTTGCATGAAGACCTGCTCGATGTAAGGGATATCACTATCAATCTTAGTTTCCAGCCTCTGTTGGTTGGACTAAGCCCCCATCTCCACTTCAATGAGTTATCCTCGATTGGGACATTTAATTTAAAATGCTATTTTCTTCTCAATTGCGGATGTCATTGTCAAGTCTCATAAACGTACGTTGCCACTCGAATATTGCTACATTGGATATATTTACATTTTACTATGGCCTACATGTCAACAACGATCATTCAGTATTTTAGCCTAACCCATACATTGTGTTTTTTACCCCAAATTATGCCGGAACAGCATTTCACTATAGGTAGCTACGGAGTCATCTTGAACGTGTTCAATGGAAATTTATTACATTCTGTATACAATACGGAAAAATTATATTTACATTATGTACACAATACGGAAACATTATGTATTATATTACGCACACAATACGGAAAAATTATATTTATATTCTGTACACAATACGGAAAAATATATTTACATTCTGTACACAATACGGAAAAATTATATTTACATTATGTATACAATACTGAAAAATTATATTTACACTCTGTACACAATACTGAAAAATTATATTTACACTCTGTACACAATACGGAAAAATTATATTTACACTCTGTACACAATACGGAAAAATTATTTTTACACTCTGTACACAATACGGAAAAATTATAGTTACATTCTGTACACAATACGGAAAAATTATGTATGACATTTTCAGCACAATACAATAGTCTTGCAAGATTTTAATTACTACTGCTGTTATTGCTGTTGAACTAGAGCTTATGAGAATGTAACTGGTTCTCTCAGCCTATGTCAATGCCAAGGTTCAGTAACGTGAGAGTATTTTGATTGGTACTTTATCTTGATCCTCGAGAAGTTTGACTTGTTTGCTTTTGATTCCTGTGCATGTTTGATGTTTATTATGTTTCCTTTCAAACAAATAAAGATTCCATCTCATAATATAATTTGACCACAAAGAAAACAACAATCATCATTATCAAGGGTCGTCCGCACAACGAAAACGTTGGCTGCAACCAGACCTTCAAAATCCCGTCTTTTGTTTTGATGGTACACTCTGCTAGACTATAGCTTGTCCATCTCGTGATGATTCTCTCCAACTTGTATATCCACCTGCCTCTTGCTCGACTCCCCTCGATTTTACCCTCAAGTAAGGTATTCAACGAGGTGCCATGTCTTTTTAATGTGTCCAAAATACTTTATTTGATCCTTAGCTCCTTGAATACTTACTTTTCAACGAAGCTTTGTAGAACCTCTTTGTTCGTTTTCTTCTCTTTCCAGTGATGTTCTCTCTATTCTTCTATAGCACATGCTTCTATTGGCGGCTTTGAAGCTTGGAAGTCTATAAAGATATGTAAAGTTAGCTTGTTAGGTAGTGGATTTGTCTTGGTGGTCCAAGACACGCCTTTTCAACATTGAATATTACTCCAATTGGTTATATCAGAGTTAGATATGTCATGTCCAAAGTAGACCACGATAAATACAGCCAAATGGTTGCATACCTGCGTGTGATTGGATGTCTATGTATAATAATAATAACAATAAGTACTAATAATAAGGTCACAACCCGTTAGGGTTCGTAGGGGTACCAATTTGATTAAGTAAAATTACCTGTAATGGTTAGGTACGCTCTTTTCAACCATGGACGCTATTCCAATTTGGTTATATAAGAACTTTACAACAGTCAAAAAATAGCAAAGGTCGTGGTTCTGGCAATCCAATTCCCACTATCTGTAGGCTATTATGCAGAGGTGACACCCTAGAGCCATCAACAAAAGAAGTATAAAAAACACCTCTGTCTTTGTCCATTTGGACTACTGTAGAAAAATAATTCCCATAATATTCATTTCAAAATGTTCTTTTCGCCTTTTCTCCTTATCGTTACATGTCCAAAACAAAAAGGTTTACGCTGTTTCCCCACTTCACCACTGCCAAACATGGTTCTTGATAATCTGTAATTTTATTTATTTGCTTCTAGGAGAATCTATTTTGTCTTATGTTCTATATAAATAATTTTTATCAGCCGTCTTTAGCATTTGTATTCAAAAACCTGAAACCTTCTCTCCGTGATTGATATCCGGCTGGTGTTCAGCTATCACATCCGTATAAATGTACACATTGTACAGTGGAAAAGAGAAAAGTTGCCATCGAAATGAGATGCCACAGAAGAATTTTGATAATGCCAATGACAGCGAAAAAGACACATCAGGAAGTGATAAGGACATGACGTGTTGAAGAAGGTTGGCTCTTAAACAAAATTATAAGCTGAAATTTTTTTATCATATGAAAAGACATAACAGCATGAAAATTTAATAATGGAAGGCATGGTTGCTGGTAGCAAAAGTAAAGGCCGCGCAGATGCATATTGTTGGTCTTCAATAGTAGGTGTATGCATATAGACAAGATCTCAATGTGGCCGAAAGAAGCGCTACAAGGACTCGTTAAGGACCTCACTGAAAGCCTTTAAAATAGACCAAGATACATAGGAAGAACTTGCACAAAATAGATCAACGTGGCGCTCTACAGTAAAAAATGGCGCGTCATCTTGTGAAAAGAGAAATGCAGCAGCTCAACAGCGGAGAGTAGCTAGAAGGTTACGAATAGACCAAAAACCACCTAAGTTGTCATGCCATGCCCGAACTATCCGAAGACTTTTGTGGCTCGTATATGGCAATCTACCAACTCAATAGGCAAGGACATATCTCTAAATGAATTTCAATGGAGGATGTAACAAATAGTCATTATCATCATCATGTGATAAACGAACAACAATTGGGTCTTCACAATGAAAGATATCAGACACTTGGTTTTGCTTTCATACAGCTCTTTCAGAGGCCAACTTAATGTATACCCCTTTTAGTGACGAACGCTGTTTTCCCACATGTTTTTCACTTACGGTCTAAGTCCATTTTGATTATATCAAAGCTTTTTGAGCATTAGAAATAATGGAGATTGTGGTTCAGGTAATCATCAGACAAGTCACCGTGATTCCGGGTTTAGTGGCCATCTAGATATACAAAAGGATAAAGAACGTACTAAACACAAGAGACTGCTGCTACTAAAAATAGCCGTGATTTCGCGCACAATATTTACCAAGTCCTTCTCTAAAGAAATCTTGCGTGCTGATCACACACACAGCGGCACTATTCTTGGCTGAATCGAATGATCAATTATCTGTTCGCAATGAAGGCAAATTCCTTCATTAAATTCCTTCATTTTAAGTGAGATTGTTCTAAACTTTTTTGGGGGAAAAAACATATGAAAAGGTCGTGTTACTCGCTTTATTACTTACTTCCTCACTTCAAACTGCATGTTCTAACCTTCTTACGGGTGGGTGGGGTTTTTAACTCCTAAATCTCTCCTGTATCTGCATGTTTGATGGGTAGCTAGCACTATATATGTATATATATATATATATATATATATATATATATATATATATTGTAAAAGTCATTTAATGTGTACCCCATGTCGTTATATACGTTGCGCTTTTTTCAGCTGCGGCGAACGTGAGTTCAACTTGGTTATATCACTGCGTTTTGGACCATCAAAAATAACAGGTTGTCATTCAGCGAACAACAATCTCCGAATATTCGAGATGTGATAGTATGCATGAACATGAGAGAAGTCGTGATTGTATGCATGAACATGAGAGAAGTCGTGATTGTATGCATGAACATGAGAGAAGTCGTGATTGTATGCATGAACATGAGAGAAGCCGTGATTGTATGCATGAACATGAGGGAAGCCGTGATTGTATGCATGAACATGAGAGAAGCCGTAATTGTATGCATGAACATGAGAGAAGTCGTGATAGTATGCATGAACATGAGAGAAGTCGTGATTGTATGCATGAACATGAGAGAAGCCGTGATTGTATGCATGAACATGAGGGAAGCCGTGATTGTATGCATGAACATGAGAGAAGCCGTAATTGTATGCATGAACATGAGAGAAGTCGTGATAGTATGCATGAACATGAGAGAAGTCGTGATTGTATGCATGAACATGAGAGAAGTCGTGATTGTATGCATGAACATGAGAGAAGCCGTGATTGTATGCATGAACATGAGAGAAGTCGTGATAGTATGCATGAACATGAGAGAAGTCGTGATTGTATGCATGAACATGAGAAGAGATGTCGTGATTGTATGCATGAACATGAGAGAAGCTGCAAGAGGTGTATGGCTAGCAAGTTATAGAGCCATTAGAACCCATATATTCAATAATCTGCTGGAAGAAACTATGCGCATAGTGGTATGTCCATGGTGCATTGTAGACGATGTCGTTAAGAAATAACTCATGACAACGTATAGATTATCGATTACTTATTGAATCGTTAGAACAGTTCTAGATAAGATGAGTGTTTCATTAGTTCTTGTCCAGATTAGGTTTTATGGAATGGGGATTGCTTCTGGATTGGATTTCCTGCACCGCAAGAACATCATGCACAGGTAAGCCAATTATTGCGTATGTACAGGGCCGTAGATACGTCTTCCATTAGAGAGGGGGGGGGAACTAACACTGTGTTTTTTTCCCCTTGTGGTTGGTAGTTATAACGTTTGTTCATCTAAACAATATTATTATTGGAGAGGGAGGCGGTAGAAGGTGGTAACACGCCATTTAGCTTTCTTCCTATTACTTAATGTCGTGTTAAGTTTTTCAGATGGGAGGGGTTTAAACCCTTAAATACTCTTTCCGTGTATCTACAAGCATGCGTACATAGATTAACACTCCATTTAGACCAAATATACGGTTAGATTGGTTTGAAGGAAAACGGACAGATGTGCGTACAGAAGACCGTGCAGGTAGACACGTGTAGATGCAGACGACGTACAGATAGAAGTGAGACTAGACATATTATGTAAAGGCATTCCGACATGCATTCAACCAGACAGACGTACAGAGACTAAGGTAGATTTTCATATGAATGTGATAACAAACCAGATTGCAGACAAACAGAAATATGTGTAAGCAGAATGGTGTGCATGGAGACAGGTACACGTGGAAGTGGGCTGACTTGCAAGCATGACATGAGCAGGCAGTCGTGCTGACTGATGGAAATATAGACACATGTGCAGGATTGTAGGAAGCGGTGCAAACATGCATGCAATTAATTATGAAAAATCTACTGAAGTCCTAATTGTAGGGCCATTGGCACTAATAAAACAGCAACGCAGCGTATCTCAGTTTTCTGGACCGCTGGAAATATAATACGACCATTGTTCTGGAACAAGAAATTCGGCGGGAAATTGAGAACAAACGCTAACATATTATTGTGCAGAATGTGATTTAAAAAAGATTGGATTAAAACATCGTTTTCAAGACAGTTGGAATGAGGATAGGATGAATTGCTACATGTAGATACCGACTAACTTTTAATACTGACTTATAGGTACCGACTAACTTTTAATACTGACTTATAGTTACCGACTAACTTTTAATACTGTCTTATAGATACCGACTGACATTTAATACTGACTTATAGATACCGACTAACTTTTAATACTGACTTATAGATACCGACTGACATTTAATACTGACTTATAGATACCGACTAACTTTTAATACTGACTTATTGGTACCGACTAACTTTTAATACTGACTAATAGTTACCGACTAACTTTTAATACTTACTTATAGTTACCGACTAACTTTTAATACTGACTTATAGGTACCGACTAACTTTTAATACTGACTTATAGATACCGACTAACTTTTAATACTGACTTATAGGTTCCGACTAACTTTTAATACTGACTTATAGGTACCGACATACTTTTAATACTGACTTATAGGTACCGATTAAAATTTAATACTGACTTTTAATACTAACTTTTAATATCGACTTATAGATACCGACTAAATGGTAGTGTATCTTATAGTGTATCAACCCATACATTTTTGGCTGTAGCTATTTTCTAGGCAATATATATAGGACTATATATATACATACACATATACATCTGTCACCTGTGAAAAAATCTCCATTATCAGTGCATATTTTGTCTAATTTTGTATACTTTGTTTTCTATCAAATGAAACCAATGAGCGACACAGATGTGCTAGTCAGCGAACATTGCTTCTTTATTCTATTGTGACATACTCCTTGATGACCGGGTAATGCCTGGTGTGCCATCACTGAGGGTGGGTCAACACGTCTAACAGAAAAATGATAAGATAATTGGCCCAGAAGCGTTTGATGCACTCCTGGCAGGACGTGATGATCCTAGGATACTGCTGCATTGGAATACCTCCCTTCGGTGACTAAACAGGCATGCATAAATCCCTCCCTAACACAGCCATGCATGTAAGACAACGAACCGAATACGAGTTCAGCTACTGCCTCTGTTACTCAATTGAGCAGGGCCTGTACTTTTGTCAGAAATGTTATGGGCTGTCAAGAGGTACTTGTTCACAGCTAAAGATATTATTTCATCATCACCATCAATTTATTTGGGTGAGGATACTGTGCAACAGAGATAACTTTGTAAACTCCGTTGGTACAGGTACATGAGATATTCCTTGATGGCGAGATGTTTAAGTTACGGTAGAGGGTGAAAGAATACGCGGTGGATAGAAGAATACATGGCTGGATAATACAAAGAACTGGACAGGGTGTGAAGTTTTCAAATTAATCAGAATGTTAGAGATTCGTGAAGATCTCATGCAGCATCGAATGTCTCAATGTGACACCCCTACGACCCTAACGGCTTATGTGTTTTATTATTATTACTATTATTATTACTATTATTATTACTATTATTATTACTATTATTATTACTATTATTATTACTATTATTATTACTATTATTATTACTGTGTAGCAACAGATAGTACATATTTATTCATTAGAGATGTGAAACCAGAGAATGTCTTCATTCGTATAACCGGCCATGTTGCACTCGGGGACTTCGGTTTATCCATGGATGCTGCTGGTGGTTCTAAACGGGCTTGTGGAACATTCCTGACAAGACCACCGGAGGTAACCGGTTTCACTGAAAATCGTTGTTCTGATATTATCCATTTCATTTGCGCCATATTACAGTACATTGCATGTCGTCCTGATATTCCCTACAATACGAGGCGTGTTCAAATGAAAACGGGACTTGTGGATTTATTTAAAAAGTATCATACGCAATTTAATATTTTCAACGGAATTGAACAAAGCAACCACTTGTGAATAAGAATGCACCTGGGTTCATCAGAAAAAATCTCCGTATGCATTTAGGCAAGCATCCCACTGTTTAGGTAGACGTCGAATGCCGTCCGAGAAAAAGTTGCGTGGCTGTTCTCTGAACCATGTGGTCACCGCTGTCTTCACGTCTGCGTCGCTGTTGAATCGCTGTCCCTTTAGTGCTTTCTTCAACGGTCCGAACAAATGGAAATCTGCAGAAACCTGTGTCTTGAATTTTTTGGGTTTTGGTGAACCTGGATGTTTCCATTGCATGCTGTCAATTTTGCTGCTCGGTTCATAGTGGTGGCACCACGATTCATCACCTGCCACAATGCTCAACAGAAATGCATCACCCTCTGCCCTGTAACGCATCAGGTGGTTCAAACTCCACCCCATCCGTTCTTCCTTATGGTGGTCAGTCAACATCCGTGGGACCCACTGTGAACACACCTTCCGATAGTTCAATTTCTTCCGAACAACCATGTGGGCTGTCCCAATTGACATATGGAATTCTTCTGCAAGCGAACGAATGCTCCGACGACGGTCAGTCAGTACTGCTTTATCAAGCACATCTATGGCTTCTTCTGTTGCAACAATATGCGCCTCGTATAATGCCCGTCTCATTAGCCCATTCTGCAATATACCACACCTCTATGCTACGTTACACTATACCACACCTCTATGCTACGTTACAATATATCACACATCTATGCTACGTTACAATATACCACACATCTATGCTACGTTACAATATACCACACATCTATGCTACGTTAAAATATACCACACATTTCATTATGCTATGCTACACTATACCACACCTAATTACACTGTTACAATTATGTTAACAAGCAGTCGCTATAGTGTAACGGTAAGCCATTTGCCCGCTAACCAGCAATGTCGGGTTTCTTCGTCTTCTTCAGCGTTCATTCTCAAACTCCTGCAGATTAGCAGGATATAGTCCGGAGAACGGAATGCGTAGTATCATGGTTTACAGCATTGCTGCGATATATGCGCCTTTCGGCCTGACACATCCTACTTCAGCATGGCTTTGGGTCACTGACCCTATATGGGATGGGACAGCCAACTCCATCCCATAACCTCCTAAGTCGCCTTTTACGACATGCGTGGAAGGTAAAACAGTGTTACTATTCTTTGCTCCCCTTTCGGGTCCCGGCAACACACGGGCGAATGTCGGGTTTCAAGTTGACTCATTATTCACGATTTTGACCACACAAAAAACGATACTTCCGTGGTCAAACCAGCCACAGGTACCAGGCTCGTGCTCTTGGAAGATGGAGGAATGCTACAATATAACATATTACACATCGCATCACTCTATGCTATAGTACACACTACAACATTTTATTGTCTTATGCTGAAATCTACTCATATTCAATGTATAATTCACTGTACCTATCCAACCACAATAAGACGATTATTATGAACGTTACTAATATGATTCGCGTAATATAAATTTGTGGAACAAGATGATAGATTTTTAGTCTAGTCGCTGTTATCTACGGCAGACCAAACCAAATTACCTTGGCCAGAGGATTGCTACCCTTGATCTGGGGCTAGACAATAGACTTCCCAATGTACTACGACAGTACACACCCGAATGCACTATGCTACAAATAAATTTATGTTATATCATAAATATAAATTTCTCTGCACATCTTAACCCAGAACTTCTTGAATTGTATTAGACTCAGGTGCGATGGTTGTCCCATTTCCATATATCAAAGTAACCCCCCAAATAAATGCATAAATTGTAACAGAGCGGAAATATCACAGCACAAATATAAACCATGACACAATGCGTTCTGTTTTTCTAACTACATCCTACTAGCCAGCTGGAGTTTGAGAAGGTCCGCAGAAGATCTAGTTCATTGTATTGTTTTTAAGAGATTGCTGAATCGAAATCAGACTGCAACGTTGTTGTTTGTTCTAGTGAATGTTTCAAATGTACCTAGAGGTTTCTCTAGAGCTACGGAGTAATCTCAGCAATGTTCTCATCGTGCACGGTGTCGTTCTTTTGTTCTTTTGAAATGTAAAGTATTACGTGTGAACAAGCCCGAGGGCAATTAAGTCAATATTCTTCACCTATTGAACACTATTAAATTATGGAGATAACTTGAAAATTTGTTGTGCATGTAAACAAACTATGTTATACAAATTCTTCCAAGATCAACAGCCGACTAAAGATGTCAGCGTGTCAAACCAAGAGTTATGATGAAAACTGATCCACAGCCGACTAAAGATGTCAACGTGTCAAACCAAGAGTTATGATGAAAACTGCTCCACGGCCGACTAAAGATGTCAGCGTGTCAAACCAAGAGTTATGATGAAAACTGATCCACGATCCACAGCCGAAGAAATGCGTGAGCATATCGGACCAAGTGTTATCATGAAAACTAATCCACGATTAACAGTCGAAGAAAGATGTTAACGTGTCAATCCAAGAGTTATATCATGAAAACTGATTCAAAATCAACAGCTGAAGAAATATGTGATCGTCGGCACAATATTTATCATGAAAGCTTCTACAAGATAAACAGCTGAAGAAAGATGTGAAGAAATCAGACCAAGAGTGATCATGAAAACTGTTTCCAGATCAACAGCCAAAGAAAGATGTGGGCGTGTCAGACCAATAATTATCGTAAATACTACCCCAAGAACAAAACCTGACTGAAGACGTAAATGTGTCACACCAAGGTTATTGGGAATATATTAATACAGCGAGAGTAACGTTAGCTCACAATTAATTGAGAATTGACTTCATTGTATTCGAAATTTCTCATAATTTACTTTGTCCTTCTCAACAGAGTAGCACCTTTTTGTCTGTCCACATATTGTTCACAGTATAGCTCAAGCGATGATCCCCAGAATCCAATGAAGAAATGAACTTACAAACAAGAAGTCAAGGAACGATTCCCAGACCACAGCCTTGTGAACACAAGAACGAAAGCATATCGACTTCTCCACGTGATCCCCAAGGATCGAGAATTAAGAGGAATGCATGATAATACTAGAACAGCGTAACCGGTGATAGTCTAGAAGGCTTTTATTGCTGATTTAACAGCGTTACCTGCTGACTATGATGTTTACTGTTTGACATATGCATGTGGTTGCGTCTGTGGGTCTCACCAATGGCCCACTAGACATACCATCCATGCAGCAGAAAACCTTAGTGGATGACATGCCGGTATATTGAGGTTATCTTCTTATAGAAGCTTCATGGCATGTCATCTATACAGTTATGATGTTGTTTTGATGAAATGTTTTTCATGTTTGCCTGAATATATATGTATGCACCCTCTGTGGTTGGGAGGGAGCCAGAGATGTACTGTGCAGCACTGAGGAGGAGGAAACTGACATCACTGGTTTTCCTATGGCTGAGGCCCATCATAGAGGCACAGTGACTCAGGACGTGACAATCCTTTTGACTTGAACATTTGGTTGCATGCCTGGAGCTATGGAGAAGTTCGGCATAACCAGTAGTCAATTGGTGGCGGGGAATAAGCACAGTGGACCATACCTTGGCTACAGTGGCTAGGCGCAGTGCATAGGTTGAAACCTACTATCCTGGAGGTGTGATATAGTTATTCTCTAGCTCTGTCCCGGGGTGGGCCGAAAATCCAGACTTCCCAGCAATATAATGCCATCTAATGGCATTAGGTCAAAGGACATGAGCCCATGGACCGCTGGATCATCAACCAACCAACCAACCAACCAACTGCTTGACATATATTGCTTGTTTTTATATCAATCTTTGTCATCATCACATGTGCCGTTTCAGCAACGGAAATTGAATACGGCGGGCCTCGAACATCCTCCTTATCTTGCTTTGACCATGCCCTATGCTAGACTGAAACATGCCCATCTCGTAATGCTTCTCTCCCACTTGTATCTCTGCCTACCTCTTGCACCCCCCCCCCCCACACGACTACCCTCATGTAAGGTCTTCAACAAGATACAATGTCATTTAATATTTCCAAAATACTTTGTTTGATCTTTATTTCCTTTAATAATTTTTTTTTTCACTATGAAGTACTGATATAACTTCTCTATTCGTTTCCTTCTCTATCCATGCTGTTCTCCCTATACTTTTTTAGGGAATCAAAGGCATCGATTCTGTCATCTAGTTGTTTGTTCATTGTCCATGTTTCTAAGCCATACATTAATATAGAAGATATAATATATAGAATACAGAAGATTTAGCATTCTTATTTTAAGTTTGTTTGTAATCTGTTTAGTTTGTTTGTAATCTGTTTAGTTGTCAATATTTTCATTATGTCATTGAAAGTACTTTTAACTAATCTTATTTTCTTTTTTAACTTCTGTTTCACATCTACAAGTTGGGGGCCACTGAGAGGTGCTGTTTGAGAAGAATGGTAACAATTACTTGGAGTGCCAAGAAAACTAATATAGAAATTATCAGAGATACTGGAATAAAAAGACAAATTATAACAAATGTTAGAAGCAGACAATCAAGATGTTTAGGGAATGTGATGAGAAAAGCAAAACTTGAACATTTAGTAACCATTTGAAAGATAAATGGAGAAAAAGACAGAGTACAATAAAATTTCCTGATGGGTTACGTCATTGTGGCACAAAAATATGTCACCAACTGAACTTAATAATACATGAGACAGTTGTGGAAAAACATGATCGCCTACACCAAGGGTCAGCAACTTATGGCACGCGTGTCACACTTGGCACGCAAAGAAATTTCAAATGGCACGCAGATTCTTCACATGTGATGAATCTGGACTCTTCACATTCTTCTTAATATGTGATGTTGGCACTCTGAATAATTTGAAACCTTAAGTTGGCACACAGTTAGCAAAAGGTTGCCGACCCCTGGCATACGCCACTCGGCATGACACTTCATTGGTTCACACCCACCATCATTTGTGATTACGTGTCCAATACATTGATAATGATCTACATGTCAATACTAAATTGCTTGTCAATCTTACAGGTGTGGAAAGCGGAGACATACTCATTGCCAGTGGACGTGTGGATGTTCGCCATCACTATGTATAATATCATTTCGAATAAGGTGAGTGATGCTGTTCGGCGGGTGATGGGGATTCCAGTTGTAGAATCACGACGAGGTACGAGTTTGCCACTCTTTATTTCATATTTCAGGTGGGTAGCTGAAGAATGGTGCTATTTCTGGTTTTATTTGTACATGAATGTTTTCCGGAGTTATTACGCGTTTCAGATTATTGTTTGCCACGATGTGGATGTGTGGATGGAAGTAGAAATAATCGAAGTTACAGAAATAGACAGGTGGAATTTAGAAAATGTGTTGAAAAACGTTCATAGCAGGGCCGTAGATATGTTTTTACTAAGGAGGGGGGTTATAAGTAAAAAAAAAAAATCGTGCGGATACCCCCCAATATGAAGAATGATGTGATGACCTTTTTTTTACGAAAAGTCTTTAAGCGAGGGAGTTTTACTCACATTTTAACAACTTAAAAATACGTTTCATTTCTGCTTGTGAAGGAGTGCAGGGTGACTTTCTATGGGGTGTGGAAATAAAGGTAACTTTGCCATAGCAGAAGACGCAACATTTACAGAAAGGATTTTGATTGTACCTCCCAAAAGGAAATAATCCTGTCCCAACCGTGGATTGAACCCAGGACCTCAATCGAGGTTCTAACTAGTACTAAATGTAATGTTCTGATTTGCTTTAAAAAGGGGGGGGTGGAGGTTGAATGCTTCCAATCTCCGCCCCTTATTATCTGCGGGTTTTGCTGATATCGGAATAAGTGCCAGGAAAATAGTCATATCTTCTTCTTCTTCTTTCGTTTACTTGAAACATGTCTATATCTGTAATTCTGTCTCCTTAATAAAACTCAGTCTTTTGTAGCTCAAACAGCGTCCCATAGAGCTTTGATTCCAGTGTTGTTTCCTCTGGCCAATATGTCTGCCTCAGCGTTTCATGCTCAGAGCACTCTTGAAGTATATGTTTGGCACTCTGTGCTGCATGTACACATGGCCGTGTTGCCAATCTTGAACTTTGTATACATGTGACTGCGGAGTCGGTTGTGTCCTGTTCTGAGACGTATAATTATAACTTGTTCTGATCTGTTCATAATGCGATAGTCATCTTGTGCTGGTGTTTGTGGCTTTCTTATTGACTTGATCATCTGTTTTTTCTGATGGTAGGTGATTGGTATATCTGGTTGGTCTTCGGCAGCACCTTCCTTAGCCAGTTGGTCTGTTTTTTCATTTCTGGTATTCCACAGTGAGAGGGTATCCACTGCATGGTTACCCTATACTGGTAAGACAATTCGCTAAGTAGTTTTTTCAAGTCTGTTTGTTTTCCCGACTGGAGAGCTTGAAGCACTGACCTTGCATCTGTCAGGAATACCACAGGCTGTAGGTCACAGTTGGAGTTCAGCAATTTTTTAGCTGCCTCACTAATTGCCTGGATTTCTGCATCATAATTATTGCAGAATTTTCCTGTCGATGTTCTGATTGTCTCTAGGCTTGTGTGGATATTCTATATATACACCTGCACCTCCATTGCTCACAGCATTCTGTGCTGACCCATCTGTGTACACTCTGACCCATATATCTTGTGGATATTCCTCATCCAGGAAACTGAGGGTGACTGTCATTCGCTGCACACTGTTTTGTTCGTCCTCGCTTAGTATTCCTTTCACATGGGTCAGAATGTATATTGGCATTCCATGGCTTTCACTCCACGGGGTTTGTTCTGGTACAGACCTTAAGGGGCTGTCAACTTCAGGTAGTCTGTAAGTTGTCTACGGAGTCGTTTAGCTTGATGGATAAAGCTGCTTCTTTTCAGTCGCGCCAATGCTAGATTTTGGAATCTTTCCTTCATTGGATGACTTGGCATACACTGAAACTTTTCTGCTTGAATTAGTACTTTTGTGTCTCAGCGTTCGCCAAGTGTTTGCATTCTTCCCATTTTCTGCATCTCTGCTATGGGTGTTGATTTCATTGCTCCCAAAATTATTCTAAGTGCCTGGTTTTGCACTTTATCTAGATCTTGTAATGTGGTGTTTGATGCAGGACACCACGCAGCTGAACCATATTCCAGGTGTGGTCTTAGCCTTGCTGGTAAACTTTACTGAGTATATTTCCACTGGCTCCCCATGTGGTTCCACTTAGTTTTCTCAGGATAGCTAACTTCCTCCTGGCTTTTGTTGTTGCTTTGTTTATGTGCTGCTTCCATGTCAGCCTATCATCAAAAGTAACTTCGAGGTATGTGGGTTGTTTGTCTTCTTTCAAGAGTTCTCCATCTATCTTGATATGACCAGCTTTTTGTTTTGGTGAGAGGGTAAAGAGTGTAGTGCTGCACTTATCTGTGTTAATGCTGACGCACCATTTATTTGCCCATAAGAATAGGGCATCGATAGCTCTTTGTATTTGTTTAGTGGCCACTGTCGCATGTTCTTCTGTGCACCAGATCACCAGGTCGTCAGCATACATTGCCACTTTGATCCCGTGTGGTAGTTCAGCAACTAGGTCATTGATGTAAACCAAGAAAAGTGTGGGTGACAGGACTCCTCCTTGGGGGACTCCATGACGCAGTAGAACTTTCTTGCTCTTGCGACCATATAATTGTACCCTGGCTCTTCTATTATGCAGGTATGCTTTCACCTATTTGTACATTCTTGAGCTAACCCTGCAATTTCGCAATTTCTTTAGGAGCCCTTCTTTCCAGACCTTATCAAATGCTTTCCTGAGGTCTATCCCTGCTGCTAGTACCAGTTTCTTTTCTTGGAAGGCATCCTCAATCTCTTGGGAGAGGTAGGTTGCCTGATCTTCAGTAGAGTAGCACTGTCTGAAACCTGCTAGCTGTGATACCAGAAGGTTTTCACTTTCAAGGTACCACTGCATCCTAAGATTGATAATGTGTTCCATTGTTTTACATAGACAGCTTGTGAGGCTAATGGGCCTGTAGTTGGAGACTGTGTTGCCATCTTTTCCTGATTTGAGGAGTGGTATCATTATTGCTTCTCTCCACACCTGTGGAACATTACCTGTGGACCAGCTTGTGTTAAAGATCTGCAGTAGCTTTGCTCTTGCTTCAATTCCCAGGTTTCTAATCATTTCATTGGACACTCCATCAGCTCCAGGGGACTTTTTCATTTTCAATTTGGATATTGCATGCTCCAGTTCTCTCATTGTGATTGGTGCCTCCATGACTTCAGGTATAGGTTCGCCTTGTCCAATGTTTTGCTGGTTCTCTCGAACCTCCGGTTGTTTGCCTGGCTGACTTTGACGTTATTGTCTTCTGCAAAGGAATCTGCAAAGTAATCAGCTGCATGTTTACCTGTTAAAATGTTTCTATCTTTATAAAGTGTGATCCTGGTATTTCTCCCTGTACCTTCATCATTTAGTTGTTTTACAATTTTCCATAATTTCCTAGTATATCTTTCTTGGTTCAGAGACTCTGTTTTTTTCTTTCCAGCTGCTCCATCCGGCTTGTAACTTGGCTCTTTGAAATGTAGCCTTTGTTTGCTGATATTTGTTGTGATGTTCTTGGCTAGGTCTGTTCTCAGCCTGCTGTCTAGATGTTTCCATCTCATTTTGCAGCTTTTCCAGCTCATCATTCCAGTAGGGTTTGTAGTTTTTGCGTGCCCCCCCCCCTCCCCTGGGTATGGTTTTACTAGCAGCATGTAGTATACATCTATTAAATTCACTCACTGCTCTATTGATGTCTTTGTCCAAGTTCATGTCCTTAGCTAGAACACTGGTTAAATGATGGTACATTTTCCAGTCTGCCTTTTAATAGTTCCACCTAGTGAGCGTGCTGCTATCCTTGGTAAATTCATTGTGGATTTCCAGAAATACTGGTCTGTGGTCACTACCTCCAAGCTGCTTTCCAACGACACGTGTGATGTTCCATTCCAAGCCTGGTGAGTGGAATGCCAGATCTGGTGTAGAGGTGGTGTGCCATGCTCTAGAGTAGAAGGTTGGTGAGTCTGCTGGCTGGTTAATACGGATGAGATTATTTTAATCCTGCCAGCTCTCAAGTTCCTCACCTCTCTTGTCGATATGATCGTAGCCCCAGCTCTGAGAGTGGCTGTTGAAGTCACCACACAACATAAGTCTCTCTTTGTCTGGAATTGTGTCTAGTGCCAATGGCTTATCATTTGGGCAGTAGTAGTTCAGGAGATGGAATTCTGCACTGTCTGTTTTTAGGTGGAGCATCTGGTATTCTGCCCCTTCCATATATACTTCCAGTTGACATGCGCTGATATTGTTTTTAACAAGTGTCAGAATTCCACCCTTTCGCCTGTCCTTTATGTCAGACCGGTAGCACTGGTAGCCTCTGATTTTGAAGGCTATGTCGCTGCTGAGGTGTGTTTCTTGGATACAGCATATACTAACTTGTTCTTCACTGAGGACATTTTCAAGTTCCAATTTTTTGCTGTATCCATCTCTTTTACTGTTGACACCCTCAGCATTCCAGTGCATTATTTTTATTGGTCTTTTCTTTGTTTGGCCAGTAGCTCTATTCCCTTGCCTCCTGGCTCCTCGGGGCAATTGAGAAGGACTTCCAGTAACTGAGGTTGGGCCCTTTCGAGGTATAGGGCCCGACACCGTCCCTGCCTGAACGTCCGCCACAGGGCAGGCACCATAACTATTTATAGATGTAGACATGTTTCAATTATGTTTTGTGTGTGGCATCCTGATTATCTGTGCGCCTTTTGGCTGGATGCCTCCGTCTTCAGCACTCTGCTTACTTGGGCAGGACTATGGTCCTGCTCCAGTGGGACTGCCCGACCAGTCTTAGTTTCCAGCCCCTGATGGCTGAACTAAGCCCCATCACCTCTGCACGGTGCTGGTCTCGATGGGGAGTCATGTCTAAATCCAGTATTCTCCCTTCTGACTTTGTTTGTAGGGTTCGATGCCACTACTTTGGCAATCTTCTTCTGATGATGATGAAACTGACTTGTAGCATTCTAACAAGCTGCAGACTAGAAGAAAGATTTACTCCCAACAATCCAATCATGGGTTTTCCAATCTTCATCACGGTGGAGAACATAGGGTTAATTGCCAACAACATACCTAATCTTTTTTCGCCGTTTTATACAACATGCATGGTGGTGTTAATGTTACAATTCGTTGCTCTCTATTAGGGTCACGATAACATGAACGAGCAGAATGCCTAAAAGAGAAGATATATTGACTATGTTGATAAGCTAAAATTGGATGTGTCATGGCGTAGACACATGTATCGCAGCCAACCTGTGAACCATGAGACAACGTAATTATTTCTATGTACTACATTCTACTAATTTTCATGAGTTTAAAAAAGAAGGAAGAAGAAAAATACCAAGTCGTTTTACTAGGTATCCTCGTGTCACTGTGGGTGTGAGTACCCGATAGATCGAAAAAAAACACGAAAATTACACATGCATTTATTGTATACAAGTAAATACATCGCATAACCCAAACACCGAATACAGCACAGACGTAAGACTTTATGCTTTTGGACACATAAAAAAGCATTTATAAATACAATAATATCGAATACAGCACAGACGAGTCGATATTAATGTTGTTAGACAAACATAAATACACATACACACAAACATAGTTGTCGCTGTTGGCAGGCATACTGCAAATAAGTAACTTTAATAGGAAATGATTATTTTTTTTTAAATCGGATAGTATCAAAGATTCACTCAGTGTTTGGTGTATTAAAAATAAACTCACGAGGTGTTAAAAACGTATATGTAATTTAATACAGGTTTATCTGTCCTCGAGTAATCACAGGAAAACCACATAATTGAGTAGTCATCACTAGTGTAATCACATGGAAACTATATCACATCGTACATCATAAAGAAACATCAGATCGTCTGGTATAACAATAGAGAAACATCATAACTATCTGTCAACGTGTAGGTGATGTACCGGGAATGAACAAGGTGACACATTGGGATGTTTGTACATTGCATAAATTGTGAACACCCTTGGATGGCGGAGAATTCATAGCTTTGCCCCCCTCCCAATTGCATTGATCATGGCTGAGTAGCTATGGACACCTCTGACAGGAAAGAATGTCGCTGTCCAAACAAGAGGGAGCTCAATGACTCAAACTCTTCATGTTGCGAAAAGATTTTTAAAAACACGTCTCAAAATTTCTAGAATTTACCCGTTCCTAATTTTGTCTTCTCAAAGAATTGTTTAGCGCTGAAAGCTAGTTTTATGTGTATGAAATAACGCTCTGGAGACAAGACCACATTATACATAGAAAGCTCTAGGGAAACCACCTCGTTGTACATTGAAAGCTTTGGGTAAAACCACAGAATTGTACATTGAAAGCTTTGGGGAAAAACCACCACACTGTACATATACTATACAACAATTGGTATCAAATTAAGCTGTCTTTCCATGCTTTTATTGTTACTCAATAAATGAACATAATTTAACTAGAAAATTACATAATTTATGTGAATAAAGATAACCATAGCTGCATGTGTATGCATAGCTTTAGACAGAAACACCCAACGTTTATTTGAAATAATGTTTTTTATTTTATTATGTAGTGAATTTGTTAAATTTCGGAAGTTTGTGTGCGTGTGTGTGTGCGTACAAAACTCCATCAAGTTATTTATCTTGTTTCATATTTCTAGTGGCCTTTTATGGCGCCTAGTAAGGACAGGCAGATCCAGAAAGTCATCGAAGCGAAGTTCTCTTTTGACAGCAAATTCTGCGAAGCTTCGTCGGATCTGATTACCAGAGTGGGTACAGTCTTGTTGATCTTTTTTTTCTATAACATCGATAGTGTCTGTAGATATTCTGCGCCAATGTCCAAATTCATAAAATAACTCTATATAAAAATTTAACATGTAAGTTTGTATCTATGCACTGCTCCAAATTACCACAAACCAAAAGAGCCAAAAATCCTAAACTCCACCTTCTTAGAGATTTCACGAAAAAAGAGGCTGCGACATGCGAAAAGGCACGTTTTTTTATTTCCTAACTTTGTTTTAGGTAACACTCACCTCTGGAGAACGTATCTACGATCCTGCTTTACTGTACACATTCCCCTCCACCCACTGCTCTGTTTAAGCCAATTTCTCTATGTCTAGGTTTAGGGGGCCTTTGTCTTCAAAATAATAGTGTTGTTATGTCCTGAGTCTGTGTACTTTATGATGGGCCTCAATAACAATAGTTACATAACGCGGCTTGTTCACACACCTTCCCTAATGATGTGTAGCACATTTTTGACTTTATCCCAATCACACATTGCGCATTTATAATGATTGAGGTTATTAATGAAGCCCTAAAATGTATCTCAGAAATAGTGACAATCAGGATCGTTATTGTGTGGAATTTTCAATCAATGGTGCACACAATTCAGAATGGAAGGCTTTATCATCAAAAAGAGTTTTAAAAAGTTACATTTTCCCTTCTTCACCATTGAAACGTATAGGGGAATACGGTGCCAGATCGATATTTTTTTATTGCCCCGACATACCTGGGAATGAAGTGGTCAGCATCAAGTCCGCCGCCTTTACTTTCCCAGAACATACGGTACCCAATTTTAAGGCTGGGTCAATCCAACCGTTGGTGATTTTAAAATATTTCCTGTTGAACTCGAAATTGAAACTTAGATCATCCTAACAGGAAACCAGGTTATAAGTGGATAGAGTATATTAGGGATTTACACCTCCAAAGACTTAACGAAGATATTTTGCCCTGGTCACGCCAAAATTGAAGGCAAGCAGAGAGTCGACAGACTAGTCGAAGGTACATGTTAGGACCAAGCCCGTAGATTATAGGAGAGGGAATTTGGGGGTTCAACCACTCTTTCTCTTAACAAAAAAGAACATGACTTTCAGTAAAAGGATTGTAGCCAAGAGGTGGATAAGACCCTCCCCTTGACAATTTATCGCAGAAGTCATCACTTTCTCCATTAAAACGGAACAACATACACAAATTGCCGTAATTCTGCTTATATACATATCTGTGTGTATGTGTATGCGTGCGCAAAAAAAACAACATTCGTACTGATAACGTTTCTACGACCCTGGTTAGGGTAGAGATGACAATAAGGAGGACATTTTAAACTCCTTATATATGCGTATATTGGACGAAGACACCGTAGTGGATGAGACTGCTATTAAGAGATTTAGCGAGTTTGCAGCTGTTCGAAGAGATGGTAGAGTAGTACCTTGGGTAGGTAGGACTAGGATAATATGCAGTCAACGTGCCGCGGGAACTATCAAAATATATACCTTTCGCTGGAAGAGACCGAACTCCTATTGGGGTTACCAGGGTGCACTGCTGTCGGTTCAAATAATAACTAATGATATACATTTTTTTTTTCAAATGTATCATAACACAAATTTCAGAACGACATTTGCTAGAATCACATTTGCTAGAATCACATTTGCAGAATTAAATTTTTTTGTGTCATTCTGATAGTTCGCATGGACCATCAAAAATCTGACTGGTTCTGACTGTAATATTAAACTGTTAAACTGTAATATTTATATAAATTATACAATCAATTAGCTAAAAACAATTAAAATGCGTAAACTCGTTAGAATACAGAAATTCACAAAGTATAGAATTTTGTACATCGACAGTAATAAAATGAGAGGCAACATTCTTGGAATCGGCAGTAATAAAATATTAGACAACATTCTTAGCATCGAAAGTAATCAAACGACAGATAACATTCTTGGAATTATATATATATATATATATATATATAATATATATATATAAAACAATGCTAATATGAGTCCAGCAGCATATAACCAAATTTTCCGGTTATCTAGAACCACTTTGACAGTGGTGAAACGGCAGAAAATGTGTTTGGTTTCGATATGTAATGAGATACCAATCACTTAAAAAATTATTTTGCAAGAATAGTCTATGGAGGAAGGAAAAGATGCGGAAAAAGAAAATCCTGGATTGACAATATCAAAGAATGGTCTGGGCATGATTTTTCTACACTCTCCGAATGTATGAGGATAGAAGAGTTTGGAGAGCGTTTAGTACTGGTGTCTTCAGTGGGGCACCCCTACGACCCTGACGGTCTAAGGATATCACCATTTTTTGTTCCTCTATGCGGAATGATCCCAGCTGCAAATGCGCTGCTTCTTTGATAGCTTCACACTCTGCCTTGAAAGTTGTAGGATGAAAAACAGTGGCTATTGATTTCTCGATCTTGCTTCCATTGTACCGTTCTATATAATTACTTCACCACCACTTCTCAATGCTCCTCCGATGGGACATCTCTATATAATCTGATTGGAGAGGACTTCGAGTAATAATTATGAAACATCGTAAAAACAGAGCGTGTCCAATTTTGATGTTGGTAATTCAGTGATAGAATGTGGTTTGTATAATGCTGTTTTGCTGTTCGTTTTCACAATTGTGGGTACATTACGTGCAGCAGTGGAAACTTTTTAATGGCACAAATACGTACAATATTTAACGAAATGAAATATCGTTAAAGACGCATTTCATAGTAGCTACTGGTGGATCCAGCGATCTGCCCGTTGCACACTGAGAGCCCCCGCCCCTTGGATGACTTTTTGTGACGCGGGGGGGGGGTGACTCTCAGTGCGTAGCGCGCAGATCTATGCAGACCTATCGACTTTTTAATCTGAGTTCAGCGAGGTCTCGAAAACTGAATAAAACTACACCTAATATTAAACAGTTGAAATCTGGCCACTGCCGACCATAATGAACCCAATTTTGTTTTGAAATATAAGAAAGCTAGAACCTAGAACCCGTAGCTAACTAATGATATGTTTAAATCTCCTGAATCCATTTGATGAAAGCAGCTGATTCAAGTCGAGCCCGGTTTGAGGCTAACCACCAGAGAAATACTTCGACATAAATACTTTCAAGACGTATCATCATCATCATCATCATTGGATCCTCCTTTCACGGGTGAGTTCAAATCTGCAGGTTTAATGCCATTTTAGTAGATTTATAATGCTTACCTAATATGGAGAATTCTCAAAGCATTGCATACCGCTAAGAGTTAAATCTTTTAGTAATGAAATAATTATCGGGAGAAATTACCACATTGCACAAAGGAAGTGAGAGCTAATTGCTCATAATTCCTTGGGATCAAAACAAAAGCATATTAAGACAAATATTTTCACACACAAATTTCTTTTCACACAAAAACATCTTTTCACACAAAAACATCTTTTCACACAAAAACATCTGTTCACACAAAAACATCTGTTCACACAAAAACATCTTTTCACACAAAGATATCTTTTCACACACAAACATCTTTTCACACACAAACATCTTTTCACACAAAAACATCTTTTCGCACCAGAAACATATCTTCACACACACACATTTTTTCAGGTAGAAAGAACTATGTGTTGCTACCAATGAACTAGCAACTAATAGTCATCGTTTTCAGGTAGAAAGAACTATGTGTTGCTACCAATGAACTAGCAACTAATAGTCATCGTTTTCAGGTAGAAAGAACTATGTGTTGCTACCAATGAACTAGCAACTAATAGTCATCGTTTTCAGGTAGAAAGAACTATGTGTTGCTACCAATGAACTAGCAACTAATAGTCATCGTTTTCAGGTAGAAAGAACTATGTGTTGCTACCAATGAACTAGCAACTAATAGTCATCGTTTTCAGGTAGAAAGAACTATATGTTGCTACCAATGAACTAGCAACTAATAGTCATCGTTTTCAGGTAGAAAGAACTATGTGTTGCTACCAATGAACTAGCAACTAATAGTCATCGTTTTCAGGTAGAAAGAACTATATGTTGCTACCAATGAACTAGCAACTAATAGTCATCGTTTTCAGGTAGAAAGAACTATGTGTTGCTACCAATGAACTAGCAACTAATAGTCATCGTTTTCAGGTAGAAAGAACTATGTGTTGCTACCAATGAACTAGCAACTAATAGTCATCGTTTTCAGGTAGAAAGAACTATATGTTGCTACCAATGAACTAGCAACTAATAGTCATCGTTTTCAGGTAGAAAGAACTATGTGTTGCTACCAATGAACTAGCAACTAATAGTCATCGTTTTCAGGTAGAAAGAACTATGTGTTGCTACCAATGAACTAGCAACTAATAGTCATCGTTTTCAGGTAGAAAGAACTATGTGTTGCTACCAATGAACTAGCAACTAATAGTCATCGTTTTCAGGTAGAAAGAACTATGTGTTGCTACCAATGAACTAGCAACTAATAGTCATCGTTTTCAGGTAGAAAGAACTATGTGTTGCTACCAATGAACTAGCAACTAATAGTCATCGTTTTCAGGTAGAAAGAACTATGTGTTGCTACCAATGAACTAGCAACTAATAGTAATCGTTTTCAGGTAGAAAGAACTATATGTTGCTACCAATGAACTAGCAACTAATAGTCATCGTTCTTCTCCTTACTTCTACTAGATATGTTTTCTGAATACCCTCAACATAAATATTTCAATTAAAATGTATATGTTCTATTTCACAATATGCATATCCTATTTTATTTTCACAAATTGTGTCCATTCTAACTCTCGCAATTGTTATATTGTAATAGCGAATAAAACTGTCTTCACTTACAAACTGATTATGCGCTTTCTAACTTTCATGATATTTATTTCCTTTCTAACTTTCACAATGTGTATATGTGTATGTCCTATCTAACTTACACTGTTATGTCTAACTTTCACAATATATACGTCCTATCTAGTTTTCATGATATGTATGCCCTATGCAGCGTTCACAATATGTAGTGTTACCATAATTGTCAGATGGAAAAAGAGGACGTTTCGACGTGCGCCTTTAAATCCAGTGCACCCTTATTGTAGGGTTACCACAAGTGTCAGATGGAAAAAGAGGATACGCAAAATGTTCATCAAATATGGCCAATATTAAGTGTTGCACAAATAAAATTAAAGTTAAACTACATTGTTCTTATTAATTATAAACTTGTATTAACTGAGTGTTAACTGAGTTTCGGCATTTTTTAAATCTTATTTTTTTAATTTAATCAATTAAAAAATTTATTAATTAATAATTATCAATTATCACTAACAAACTCGCGTAACCGTCTACTATGCGAAATGCGTTATGTTTACGATAAATTGAAAATGGCTAACGGAACCAGGAGTTCTGATAGCTAATGTTAATATTGAGCTAAATATAATTGGCGCGCGTGTTTATTTCACTATACATAATAGATTAAAGTTTATAGCACAGAAAAGTAAGTAAAAAAGTATCGGGTCGGACGGACGGTCGGAGAAAAACCTAGACAAAGGGCATTTTCTGGAAAGCCGCCCGGACAGGGCCATAAAAAGAGGACGTGTCCGGGGAAACCCAGACGTATGGTAACCCTAAATATGTACGTCCTATTGAACTTTCACAATGTTTATGTCTATCAAACTTTCACAATATGTACGAATATGTACGTCCTATCTAACTTTCACAATGTGGTAACTTTCAAAATGTCTATGTCTAACTTTTACAATAGTTACGTCATATATAACTTTCATAATCTGTATGTCATATTTAACTTTCACAATGTGTATATCCTTTATAACTTGCACAATATGCATGCCCTATATAACTTTCACATTGTCCTATCAAACATTCATAATGTGTATGCATCACTCCCTATTTACAGCTCACCAACTGCTCAATATTTACAAGTATGCGGAGCCGGAAGAACAAGTCGTTAAGAAGCTTGTATCACAACTTCCATAGACGAGAACAATGTTAGTGCCTTGAACCTAGAAGAGAACCGTGATGTTTCCCAAATATAGCGTATGTCCAATCAATTGTTATATCAACCGCAGTAACATCAAACAATTCATATTTCCAATAAAGTATTTATAAAAGTAAAACTAATATTTTATTTTATTCTATAACGTTCTTATTCGTGTAATTTAGCATTACCGATTGTAATAAACAGAAAATTGTTACGAACTTTGAAATAGTGTTGGCTTATAAACCGGATAACAAAGTAATAAGGTGCTTATGTATATAAATAGATATATTATAAAATAATATAATAATCAATAACCCATTCGGGTCGTTGTGGTGTCACATTTGAAACATTTTGATACAGAAAGATATCGTGGGGTCCCTATCATCCTAATGAGCTTGGAAACTTCACACCATATCCATTCCTCAATATTGTCCAACTCTTCTTCTTTCCACCACGTCTTATTTCCCTGCGACAGTTCCCTAAGAACAGGATAAATCCAACCCTGTCATGCTGCTCTATCTTTGCTTCCTCCATTATCTATCTGCTATTGTCCTCCTCGCCTCCTTATTATAACCCTATTTGTCTCCATTAAGATTTGTTTTATTATGGTCGTTTGTTTGTCCTGATGAAGACTTTTAAGTCGAAACGTCGTTTGTCCCTGTATATCATTGATAGTTTGTTTTATGTTTTAATGTGGTAACACATCTACCTATTTTTGTTTTTCTTGACTTTTGCCCTGTGTTACTCCAGCCACCTACTTCCTGTTTAGGGTTGTTACCCTACACTGAAACATTTATACCATAAGAACAACCGTTGGCATCGAAGATTGTCTTGATACATGCCCACAGTTTACGAAGTATCATGACAGTCAACCAATTGATTCTTGTTGACCTGCTAATTCATTAATTATACAGTACATACACACACGTCTTATGTTTATATATATATTATATATTATATATATATATATATATATATATATATATATATATATATATATATATATATATATATATATATATATATATATATATATATATATATATACATACATACATATATATATATACATACATACATACATACATATATATATATATATATATATATATAATATATATATATATATATATATATATATATATATATATATATATATATATATATATATATATATATATATATATATATATATATATATATATATATATATAGAGAGAGAGAGAGAGAGAGAGAGAGAGAGATAACAACGGCATGAAACATAAGTAATGAAATGTATGGTTGCAGTCAAGTCAATAGGCAAAGGGGTCGATACAACAGACAATGACTTAGAAGCATCCCTGAATATGATCATGAAATTGAACATGATCTTAATTGTAGTAGGTCCAGAATCGTAAGTAGATCGGAGAATTCATAAAGTAGACTATGCTCAGAAAATATCCATCGTTGTTAAATTCACACAGTACTAGCACTAACAGTCCGTTTCTGATTTCCTACAGTGGAAAGGGGGGGGGGGCGTTGAGCACGCTAACACTCTACCCCTTATCTACGGGATTTCACAGACACATGCGCATATAAGTATATATTTAAACAACAGGACGATCTGGAAGCAAAAAAATCTCTACCTTATGTACTCCTCTTCTTTGTTGGTCTGAAATATGGAACATCATACTTACACATACAGTAAGAAAGGAGGTTAGATATCTCCGTGGCCCTCCCACCACCCTCGTACCCCACAAAAAAAATATTGTCGAATTTTTTTCAAGGCAAGTTCATATTAAATTATATCTTCTTAACTATAGTACATATAGTGATACATAGGCCTATTTACTTTCTGTATTCCCCTAGGCGTGTTTGTGCCTGGTTTAACTATAGTACACATAGTGATAAACATAGAAATTATACACATGCTAGAGAATCTGAACATTGACAGCAAGGATTTAAGAATAATCAAGAACATGTACTGGCAACAATCAGCAGCAATAAGAGTAGGAAATCAATTTGGCCCTTTTCAACAAATAAAACAAGGAGTCAGACAGGGATGCGTGCTTTCCCAGACCTGTTCTCTCTATACAGTGAAAACATATTGCGCGCAATAGTAGATATCCCAGGAATATCAGTGGGAGGACATAACATAAATAATTTGAGATATGCGGATGACACTGTTCTGATTGCAAAAAGTGAGGAAGACCTTCAAAACTTAATTAAAGTAGTAGTCACAGAAAGCAAAGAGAAATGTCTCTTCCTAAATATCAAGAAAACAGAAGTAATGGTTATTTCAAAGAAAGAAAATAACACACTTTGCACGATCATAGTGAATGATATAGTATTAAAACAGGTCCACCAATTCAAATATCTAGGTACAATTATTACAGCAGATGGAAGAAGTTCAACAGAAATAAGATGCAGAATAGGACAGGCAAAAACAACATTCAGAAAAATGAAAAATATACTGTGTAATATGACCTTGTCATTAGAGGTGAGAAAGAGAGTTCTGCAGTGCTATATAACCCCTATACTAACATATGGGTGCGAGTCTTGGACAATAAACAAACTGGAAAGTGGGAGATTGGAGGCAACAGAGATGTGGTTCTACAGAAGAATGCTGAGAATACCATGGACTGCCAGAAAAACTAATTTAGAGGTGTTAAAAGAGTTAAATGCGAAACGGACCTTAATCAAGAATATAAGAAAAAGGCAATCTTCTTTTTTTGGCCACTTCATGAGACAGGCAGGTTTAGAAAACATAATCACAACAGGCAAGATTGAAGGCACCAGAGACAGAGGGCGACAACGTGAGAAAATATTAGACAGTTTGACAACCTGGCACGGCAAAGAAACAACAACGACTTTGATACATAATACTGTGGATAGAGAGCTGTGGAGAGCCATGACCGCCTACGCCACCCGGCATGGCACCTGATGATGATGATGACACATAGTGATACATATTTACTTTCTGTATTCTCCTAGGCGTGTTTGTATCTGGTTTAACTATCATATAAAGTCACCTTGCTATGTTTTATCTATGCGTGTCTGTACTTGATTTAACTATCATATAAAGTCACCTTGCTATGTCCTATCTAGGCGTGTCTGTACTTAACTATCATATAAAGTCACCTTGCTATGTTTTATCTATGCGTGTCTGTACTTGATTTAACTATCATATAAAGTCACCTTGCTATGTCCTATCTAGGCGTGTCTGTACTTAACTATCATATAAAGTCACCTTGATATGTTTTATCTATGCGTGTCTGTACTTGACTTAACTATCATATAAAGTCACCTTGCTATGTCCTAGCTATATTTTTTTATGTGTGTATGTTATGTCCGTATCTTGAAAAAGGCCTATTGGTCCGAAACGTCAACTTTGTCCTGTGTATTGTCATCTGTAGATTATATTATGTGTTTTGTTTTGTTATATGTACCATATTTACATCCGTTAGTGATAGTGTGTAGTGTTTTAGTCATCATTCAGTAGGACTTCATTACCTGTTTTACACGTGGGTATTATTTTCCATTATGTTCTACTAGCAGTACCACCTTCTATTGATTATGTTTTATCTATGCGTGTCTGTACTTGATTTAACTATCATATAAAGTCACCTTGCTATGTCCTTTCTAGGCGTGTCTGTACTTGACTTACCTATCATATAAAGTCACCTTGTTATGTCCTATCTATGCGTGTCTATATTTGACTTAACTATCATATAAAGTCACGTTGCTATGTCATATCTATGCGTGTCTGTACTTGACTTAACTATCATATAAAGTCACCTTGCTATGTCATATCTATGCGTGTCTGTACTTGACTTAACTATCATATAAAGTCACCTTGCTATGTCATATCTATGCGTGTCTGTACTTGACTTAACTATCATATAAAGTCACCTTGCTATGTCCTATCTATGCGTGTCTGTACTTGACTTAACTATCATATCTTCTTCTTCATCGTTCATTCTCAAACTCCTGCTAGATCTCCCTTGCAGCAGGACGAAGGTCCTACTAGATTTCCAGCAGGATGTAGTTCAGTGAATGGAAATGCGTTATGTCGCCGTTTTATTTGCGCCAATGGCCCGACACATCCTTTTTTGGTGGATAACTATCATATAAAGTCACCTTGCTATGTCATATCTAGGCGCGTCTGTACCTGGCTTAACTATCATATAAAGTCACCTTGTTATGTCCTATCTAGGAGTGTCAGTGTTTGGCTTAAATATCATATAAAGTCACCTTGTTATGTCCTATCTAGGAGTGTCAGTGTTTGGCTTAAATATCATATAAAGTCACCTTGCTATGTCATATCTAGGCGTGTTTGTGCCCGAATTAACTATCACACAAATAGTTACATTGCTATGTCCTATCTAGACACGTTTATGCCTATTTCCTTCCAATATCAAACTGTTTCTCCTCGTTATCTAGGAAACTGCCCCAGAGGCAACGCAATAGATAAAAGGTATGCGGATTTGGAGGGTTCAAATCCACCTGCACAGGACCGCAGATAAGGAAGGGGTTTCGTGTGTTCAAACCCCTCTCTTAGAAAATCTGAACATGATTTTTAGTACTAAGAACATAACCAAAAAAGTCGATTAAAAACCCCGTCCCGTAAGGTTCATTCACAAATTGAACTTTTTCTTCAAATAAAAAGTAAAAAGTAAAACCCCCCTCCTTACGGTAATCATATCTACGTCCCTGCCCCGTAGGAAATGAGAAGATGGCATTTGCTCCTAGGAAGCAAGCAAAAAAAAGTGGATAAAGCCCCGTCTCCCACACATTCCTTTTCTTATTTCTTTTCCAAAAAGGTAATCAAAAATCTAATAGATGAGACATGTTCCATTGTGTTTTGTGCGTGGCATCCTTGCTAATTGTGCACCTTTTGACTGGTTGCCTCCGTCTTCAGCACATTGCTTACTTGGGCAGGACTGTGGTCCTACTCGACCAGTCTTAGTTTGCAGCCCCTGTTGGCTGAACTAAACCCCATCACCACTACACGTTGCAGGCCTCGATGGGGACAAATCTTATGAAAATGAATTATCTATCCACGGAAACTATCTATCTATTCGCTAAACCCTTTGTTGCCTTTCAGCGTCAGAAACTTTTTTCGGTGTCTTTTCACCTCTTCCGGTCAATCCAGACTTCCCATACATATGTGACCGTTGATATTATTACTGTTCGCTTTCTATTATATGTTTTAAGTTTACTGTCTGTCTTGACAAAGACCCTTTGGTCGAAACGTTGACTTGTGTGTGTCATTGTGTGTGTTATCTAGTGTTAGCAAAACTAAGTTACCTTTTTCCTGGATCTACAAGCCAAATCAGCATTCCAAAAATTGAGAACCATTTTGTGCAATGGGAGACTATCAATGCAGAACCGAATTCGAGTGCTGAGATGTTATATCGAACCAATTCTTTTCTTCTTCTTCTTCTTTTTCTACATTCGTTATCAAACTCCTGCAGATTAGCAGGTCGTAGTCCGGAGAACGGAATGCGTTGTGTCATGGTTTACAGCATTGCTGCGATATCTGCGCCTTTCGGCCTGACACATCCGACTTCAGCATGACTTTGGGTCACTTACCCTATATGGGATGGGACAGCCAACTCCATCCCATAACGTCCTTAGTCGCCTCTTACGACATGCATATAAGGTAAACATTGTTGCTATTCTTTGCTCTATTTGGGCCCCGGCATCACAAAAACGGAACCACTTCTTTTTTATGGATGTAAAGCATGGACTGTAAACAAACAAATTCAACGCGAATTAGAGGCTACAGAGATGTGGTTTCTGAGAATAATAATAAAAATACCATAGACAGCTAAGAAAACTAATGCAGGGGTTCTCAATGATGCTGGAGTGAAAAGATCAATCATATCAAACATTAGGGGCAGACAGTCAATGTTTCTAGGGCATGTGATGAGAAGAACGTCAATTAATAACCACTGGAAAGATCAAGGGGAGAAGAGACAGGGGGCGACAAAGAGAAAAGGCAAAGTTGTTAGATGGACTAGTATTTTACAACGGTAGAAGTTCACAAACCGAGCTTATTGACAACACAAGAGGCAGAGAGTCGTGGAGAAACGTGATTGCCTACGCCATTCGTCATAGGGCTTGATTGATTCATTGAGGTATGACAGTTTGACAGTGGTTGACCAGGGGGAGGTGGTTTGCAAAAGTTGACGTCAGCAATACCGATTTTACACACCAATTAAATTGTTTGAATTTAAAAATATTGTCTAAAAATGTGGGACACAACTTTTTTTTTTTTTGGTACTTTCTCTGCTAAAATTTGTTATAAGGGGAAAAAGAGGGGGAGGGGATTTTTTTTCCATGAGTAAACCGGAGAGTCAGACTTTTGACAGTTGTTGATTGGGGGGGGGGGGGGGGATAATTGTTGGCGTAATTTATGGACAGCCCTTTAATCTCATTGGATGTCATGTCTTACAACCATATGTCGCCATTGGAAATATAACTGTCTAATAATTGTATCTTTTTTTTTTCTTTGACATATACGGAAACACCGAGACCGTCGGATTTATAAGAGACATGTTCGTTAAATTAAGTTGGACCCAATCGTTACGAGTTTTGATTACTGTTTGACTTTCAGTTGGTTACTATTTATATACTTGGAATCGCCTTGGATAATTTTGGTACGCGATTCCATATATATATATATATAAATAGCAACCAACTGAAATCCAAACAATAATCAAAACACGTAAAGAATGGAGTCCAGCTTAATTTAGTGAACAGGTTGTCTATACTGTCGCTCGGTCACGGCCTAATCATGGCATATGTGAGTCCATGTAAACACACATAACGATGCAAAGAAAAAGCGGGAAAGAGAAAAGAACAAAATCACGTGACATAGAACAAAATCATGTGACACATTAATTATTTTTTTAAGAATTACTTCCCATGTAGAACAAAACTCTTCGCCAGATGTCGCTGTGCTAGAAAATTGTTCTACATTTTCCGGTAGAAAAAAATGACGAATTATGGAGAGAAGGTTGAATCTTTTTTTACTGAAACAGACTTCATTGTGAATATTTTGCGGAACTAGATTAGATTGATAGGTGTTTCAAATGCATCATCAATTAGTGAATTTTTGAACTAGTAACAGAAGTCTAGTGTCACAGATTTCCGGAAGAGCCTCATCCTCAACCAGCATGGATTATGATCTATCAAACGCGGGTACACAGAGTGGGACCGTGCACCACTTGAAAATCTGTTTGCTCAGTTCTGGCCAGATGGCTAATATGAAAGCTCCAAAAGTAAGGTGATCGTGTGTTTTTTCTCATGTCATAGTCATCCTACCATATAGGGTCCTAATCGCTGTTTAACCAAACACCCCTGTTATTTATTGACGAATCCCGTTAAATTAAATGGGTCAACAAGTTATTGATCAATTAACTCAATATAATAAATAATTAATATTTATTATTTAATAATAATAATTAATAATACTGTGCCATTTTAGAATACTGAATTAGAATAGTGGCCGTAAACCATCTGAATATTACTTAGACTATGCCTAGGCTACGAGGCCTTGTGAATTTGCAAACTTATGATCCAATCGTTTTTATCTATCCGAAACCATTTCTTTTTATTGTTTATTACTTTTTTTAATTGTCCTGAAATGATTGGGTCCCACTAAGTAATACAAACAAAAAAAAATTAGGATTGCGTTTCAATTTTTCATCTTACCACACTTAACACTGTGTACGTACTGTAAACACACCAACCAAAAATTACGTAAATTTTCAACAACAAAAATCAGGGTTTGTTATTTGTAATCAATTCAGCTTGCCAAAGGTTAAGAAAATCATGGTCGCCAAAATCACTACTATATTCTAACAAACAACTGCTGGATGATAATCCTGAATGAATGAATAGGTACCAGGCTAGCCTATCCATTATCTTGAGTACAGACTGACTACTCAACTGTACCTGGTACACAGTTAGGACTATAGACCTATATTTACTAGGCCTATTGAAATTTAGGTAGGCCTACTTGGACATAATTTTCAAAATAGTAAAATACTAATTAGTATTAGTACTACAGTCTACAGCTTGATTTAAGATTGCCCTTGATTTGAAAATTGGGATACAATGATACAACCAAGTCAATCCTGAGGAAAGTTATGAATTTGTTTCAAATTAATTTGGCATGCAAATAATTTAGGGCCTAGGCGACTTGCCTACAGGAAAATATAAACTTAATTTCCAACAACGCGAGAGTAGATTTTAGCTGATAATTTCTGAATTTTCTTAGTTATTTTCTATAAAATGACACAGATTTATTGTATTCATGAAAACAAGAGATGCATCGTTGATCATAATACTGCAATTCTTTAGATGCACCAAGAACTAGGCCCTAATTAATACTCAAAATGATGACTAATTAGCATAAATAAAATTAAAATTAATTTACTATTAGGCAGGTAAATATAGGCCCTAGGCCTAATTTAATAAAATACCACAAAAACTATAGGTCTACTTTGTGTTCGTGAAGACAAAATGCATCTGTTTTTTGCATGTTATTGATGGAATTTTCTGAAACATGCAGATTAATTAGACCTAAGATCTAACTTCTTATACATTATTGCGGTAGATTTCCAAATTTCACATCCATATGTCAATAATGGAATCACACTTGCATTGAATAGTCACCGTTTAATGTGTTTACTTGAGATTTTCGATCTTTAGATGATTGAAAGTTTGTTAAAGGCGTTGGAGGTGAGAGTAATTCAAGTCATGATTTCTGAGTTTGGTATCACCATCTGCTGTTATCTTGCTTCCCAAATATACACAATTTGAAACGTTGTCTAGTATATTATCATCTAGTTTAATTGATTCTGTCAGGCCGGTAAAGTTCATGATTTTCATTTTATGTGTGTTTATTTGAAGGCCTATCTGTTGCGCAAAAAAATTGAATCTTTCTGTTTTTTCTTGGAGATCTTGGTGTGTTGGACTCAGTAGAGCAATATCATCTGTGAAGGTGAGATCTTCCAGGGTCTTTTTGTTTACCCATTTGATTCCTAGTTGTTTTTGGTCTGTGCATATATGACTGCCACTACAAGCATTAAAATGGGACCAAATTACAAAAGAAAAAGAGGAAGACCAAGAGATACTCTTTGCAGAACAACCATCAAAGAGGGTATGATCATGGGTTTCAACAACATGCAAGAACTACACACAGCAGCATCACATTGTTCCAACTGGAGAGCTCTGGTTTCTGCCATATACACAATATTCAATGCTGAAGGAACATAGATGGTCTACCAGAAATAGCTAACATATTCATATTTTTTTTAGTGTAATATTTATATCTACATTACTTGTCATTAGGCGCTATAGTCACTAACAATATTATTAATTATATCAATATTAGACTCGCCCTTGTGTTGCCAGTGCCTGAGAGGGGAGCAAAGATTAGTAACACTTTACTGCCACATATGTTCTAGGAGAGACTAAGGAGGCTTTGGTGTAGTGTTGGCTGTCCATTTACATTCAGATCAAAGTGACCCAGAAGCTGTACTTAAATTGAATGTTTCAGGCCGAAAGGTTCAGATATTGCAGCCAAGCTGCCAATCTTAACACAACACATCCCATGGCCGGACTACATTCTGCTAATCTGTAGGAGTTTGAGAACAAATTTGGAAGTTCATTTTTGGGTGCCTTATTAGGAAAATCAAGTTATTCTCCTAGAAAATGGTGTGAACACCTTTCTCCATCTACAGTTCTTGACCACTGCTTATGTCTCTTTTCTTGTTCTATCCATGTTTGCCGCTAGGCGTCATGGGGAGACGAAGTATTCTTTCTTTAACTAACTGTGATCCCTCTGCCATAGTGTAGTCGTGGTGTTCTAGAATTTCTCTGATGTCATCTTTCCATCTTCTTCTGGGTCTTCCCATTTCTCTTTTCAGATGATTTTTACTGAAGGCTATTGATGGAATGCGATCTGGTTCCATTCTGATTAGGTGGCTAAACCATTTGATCTTTTGTGTGTCTATGTATTCTTTGCACGATATTGTTTTCATCAGATTTCTTATAGTGTCATTGTTTATTCTATCTCCTTTTGTTACCCCAGGGCTGTTCTCAGGCAATTCATTCGCATACGGCGAGTTATTGTTCTAGTTTCTCTGTCAGGGTCCAGGTCTGGCATTGGTAACACAGTGTCGGCAAGAACACCGTGTTTATTAACATTCTTTTGTAGATCATGTAGATGTTGTGGTGTTTTAGTAGTGATGTTAATTGATATAAAACTGTGTTTGCTTTCTGACATCTTGTCTCTATTTCTCTATCTAGTCTTCGAAGAACATGCTGCCTAGATACTTAATTCCTTTACTTTGTTGAGTTTTGTGCCAACTATGTACTGGTATATTTCTAGTGGGGATTGATTTCTACATATCTTTAATGTCTCTGATTTTGGTGTGTCGATTCTCATGTTGTTGGTTTTGCAATGGGTATTTAGTGCATTTAAGTGTTTTTGCAGCTCAGACATATCATATATCAATGCCTGATCCTCTGCAACTAGCAATTGGTTAATGATGTTACTGTCTTCTTTTTCTCCATTCTCTTGTGCAGGTTGGTTTTTGTGTTTTGTTGATTTTAAGGTTTATTTGATTATTTTGTCTATATAAATTTCAACTTATTTTGGGGTCTATGCGAGGCCGTAGGTTTTATTTCTATTATCATTGCGTATGTCTTCCCAACTTGACTCAGTAGATATCTCTCTGTATTTGTTGCAATCTCTCATTAAACCCTTATTCTTCCATATAGGTATTATTGTTGCTGTCTGCTAGGAACACATATTATTGTTTACTGAGGTGTCATCACATTTGTTCATTAAATATGTTGTTATGCCGTCTTTGCCCTGAGCTTTGTGTAGTGGGCTATTTTTCAGTGCCTCTTCGACTTCAAATACATGTAAATATAAAATAATTGGTAATTGGCGGGGGGGGGGGGGGGGATATGACCTGCAGTATTGACATACCATGCTTCCTAGTACTAAATGTCATGTTTCAGCTTGAAAAGAGGGATTGGGGTTTTACATCTCCTCCCTCCCAATCTACGGGCTTGTGTAATGCATTGTATCTACACACTGTCTTCTCTTTCATAGACAATGACTTGTATATGCCACCTTTAACTGTATGGACTACCATTGTTCTCTGGCCTTTTATGTATGGACTACCATTGTTCTCTGGCCTTTTATGTATGGACTACCATTGTTCTCTGGCCTGTTATTGTATGGACTACTGTTGGTCTCTGACCTGCTCTTGTATGAACTACTGTTCTCTTGTCTGTTCTGGTATGGACTACCGTTGGTCTCTGACCTGCTCTTGTATGGACTACTGTTCTCTTGTCTGTTCTGGTATAGACTACAGTTGGTCTCTGACCTGCTCTTGTATGGACTACTGTTCTCTTGTCTGTTCTAGTATGGACTACCGTTGGTCTCTGACCTGCTCTTGTATGGACTACTGTTGTTCTCTTGTATGGACTACCATTGTTCTCTGACCTGCTCTTGTATGTGTATGGCCTACTGTTGTTCTCTTGTCTGTTCTTGTTTGGCCTACTGTTCTCTTGTCTATTCTGGTATGGACTACTGTTGTTCTCTTGTCTGTTCTTGTATGGACTACCGTTGTTCTCTTGTCTGTTCTTGTATGGACTAGTATGTTCTTGTATGGACTACCATTGTTCTCTTGTCTGTTCTTGTATGGACTACCGTTGTTCTCTTGTCTGTTCTTGTATGGACTACTGTTCTCTTGTCTGTTCTTGTATGGACTACTGTTCTTTTGTCTGTTCTTGTATGGACTACTGTTCTCTTGTCTGTTCTTGTATGGACTACTGTTCTCTTGTCTGTTCTGGTATGGGCTACCGTTGGTCTCTGACCTGCTCTTGTATGGACTACTGTTCTCTTGTCTGCTCTTGTATGGACTAATGTTCTTGTATGGGCTACCGTTGTTCTCGTCTGTTCTTGTATGGACTACTGTTCTCTTGTCTGTTCTGGTATGGGCTACCGTTGGTCTCTGACCTGCTCTTGTATGTGTTTGGACTACTGTTGTTCTCTTGTCTGTTCTTGTATGGCCTACTGTTGTTCTCTGGTCTGTTCTTGTATAGACTACCATTGTTCTCTTGTCTGTTCTTGTATAGACTACCATTGTTCTCTTGTCTGTTCTTGTATAGACTACCGTTAGCCTCTGACCTGTTCTTGTATGTGTATGGACTACTGTTGTTCTCTTGTCTGTTCTTGTATAGACTACCGTTGTTCTCTTGTCTGTTCTTGTATAGACTACCGTTGGCCTCTGACCTGTTCGTAATTGTAAATATTATAAAATAGATGAATAGAAAAAGTGACATGGTTAATTTTATAAATATGGCCATCTTGAGGTTTACATTTATTAGCACAATTTTCCATGAGTATAAACATTACCTCATAAAATGTTTGATATTTCATTAGAAATAGTTATAGTTGATACAATAGAACAAGTAGACACATCAAGTAGGGACTATAGATTATCTATCTATTAACATATTAGAGTATCAACATCCAGAAAAAAGTATTCATTATCAAACTCCTGCAGATTAGCAGGATGTAGTCAAGTGAACGAAATGCATTGTCATTTTTTACAGCTGTACTAAGATCTCTGCACCTTTAAATCTTACACATTCGACCTTCAGCATGGGATGGAAGTTGAACAGTATTGATATTATTTGCTCCCCTTTTGGACCCTGTCTGGTCAAAACTATGACAATCAGAAAAACTGAAGAAACCAATACTGAACATACAATACATAGATTCAGCAAAAACTCAAGTTTCACATATCTGGGACACAATCACAAATGATGGTAGGTGCAAAATGTAGGTTAAAGAAGAATATGAATGGTCGACAGTACTGTTAATGATGTAGGGGAAACTACTATTATCCAAATTATAAACTAAAAATGATAATTGTAAAATGCTATAATATACTCTCTTAATGTTTGGCTCGGAAAAATGGATAACAAACAGCTAGAAGACAGAATTGATTACTTTGAGATGTAGATTATATAAAAGAGTAGAGTAACCTTCATGGGAAGAAAACAGGTTCTGATAACATTGTATCAAAAAAGAATTATTAAAAGAAATACAAATCACATACAATATTTAGTACCATTGTTTTGTTGATGTGATGTTTCTTTTGTGTTTTTCGTGTTACAATTTCAAAACAGCAAATAAATATATTTCTTACTTTATTGAAAATCATTTGGCTGAGCTGTTGCAAAACAACAAAACTAACATTCCTAAGAACTTGCATATTCCCGGTGGCAATATATGGGTGTGAATCCTGGACAATCATTTACAAATTGAAAAAATAAAAAATAAATATTTGAAATAAAATATTACAGAAAAAATCCTCAAAATATCATGGACCAAATATATCACCAATGTAGCCATCCTGAGAGAAATGAATGTAAAAGAAAACTGGCTAAACAGCATGGTTCTTTCTAGAAAACTACAATATTTTGGCCATATCAAACGCCATGACAGCCTAGAGAAGACCATAATGGAGGAGATGATGCCAGGGAGATGAACAAGAGGCAGACCAGGAAGAAGATGGATGCAAGACATCAAAGACCACCTGAACATGACAGTAACAGAAGCAGAAAAACTGTCTCAAGATCAACAGAAGTATCAAAAGGCTGTGATGATTGTTACATCCTGTTCAGGATATGCTACCTGATGATAATGACTTTATTGAAAGTTGAAAGAGGTTGAAATTTGGCACATGCATTAATAAAGTGTTAAAAATAAATAGTATATTTGGACATATTAATTCAAAAACATAACACCGTGTTAAAAACCTTAAGGCAGAGTTGAGGGGTAATGAGCAAGAGGTAGGCAGAGATACAAATGGGAAGGAAACATCACAAGATGAACAGGATACAGTATATCAGAGTGCACCACCAAGGTAAAAGACAGGAAGTTGGAGGTCTGTTGCCAACCTTCGATGCAGAGACAGTTTAATGGTAATTGATACAGCATTGCATTTGTTTTTATTATATTGGTTACAGAAGCGTAGTAGCCTAGTTGATAGTGAGCTTGCTTACTATCACTGGTATACAGCATGCCAGGTTCAAAACCACGTCCGGACAAAAAAGTTTGAGTCATAATTTCACGTCTGCCACTCGTCCAGTCGACCCAGCTGTAAATTGGTACATGGTACCCACCTGTAAATGTAACATAAGTTAGGGTAAACGCAGCAAGGAAGAGAACTGGCCATCCTACTTAATAGTTGCTGCAGCTTAGTACATGAAGAGTTATCTTCATTTCCCGAGTGCAAAGAGTCCCACATTGCTCTCGTGCAGAGCCAGGGTTAGCAGATAACCAAGATCCTAAAAGTACCTCCTCCGTGCACTCCTTGTGCTGCTACTGGCCAACACTTTTAGGTCCATGGATGTGGAGGCTGTAGATGGAATGATAATTGCTTGCAAAGAGATGAGCAATATTTTCAACACATCCATCAGCATTGTTGGCACACAATGAAGTAAGACATCTGCACATTTCATCTAGGTCGGCCAAAATGCAGAAACATTGGAGGGATGATCAATGGCGATGTCCCAATGGTGTGCTTGTCGTAGGGATGACATATTGAGTATAATAAGAGGGCAGCGCTACATGCAAAAAGAAAGGGAAAACGCTTCATGGAAATCAGAACTAAAGTATTGTTGAGCTTGAGAACAAGTTTCAAGTGCGCAGGGCTCCGAAATATGTATGGAGACTCAGACTTGGACAAGGGGTTCACATTGTCTGTAAATGATACCAAGACAAAGGTGGCAAAAGAACATGGGCCCAATTCTATTGTTGAGATTTCCTATACAAGAATCATGCTCACAGTTGAGAAAAAGTTCAGTACCCCATGGGCACAGACACAATATGTCTAATTATGTAAGAGAAGTTCGCTGACAGCGGAACATCTTGTGTGAGATAGGCTAGTTGACCCAAGCCTAAATCCCTGATTACTGCCTCCTCAGAGACTGCCACCCAGGAACATATTTTGGCCTGTAAAGTCCAAGGGCAGTGGGTGATAAACCATCACGGTGAAGACTTAACGCATATCCATTGCCTGGCGACAGATAGAAAGACTGTCGCATGCTAGAGAAGCCTACCCTAATTAAAGGCATGCCAGAATCTGATGTGCTGGACCTTCTGGGGACAAATAACGCAGATATGCTAGAAGCACAACATACTTATGTTCCCTTGCAGAAATCACATACTTTTGTGTTGGTTATCAGAGAGCGAATACAGAGAAGAAGAATCTTTATTCCCAACAGTAGGTTACTGCCATGGGGCATACCTTTATAAAGAGTGATGTTATTGCACTCTAGGTAGTGCCATAGGTGCTCAGACTCCCGCAGCAGAAGTAAAGGGTTTCTTCTGCGTTCATTCTGAAACTCCTGCAGATTAGCAGGATGTAGTCCGGAGAACGGAATGCGTTGTGTCATGGTTTACAGCATTGCTGCGATATCTGCACCTTTTGGCCTGACACATCCGACTTCAGCATGGCTTTGGGTCACTGACCCTATATGGGATGGGACAGCCAACTCCATCCCATAACCTCCTTAGTCGCCTTTTACGACATGCGTGGAAGGTAAACAGTGTTACTATTCTTTGCTCCCCTTTCTGGCCCCGGCAACACACGAGCGGTAAAAGGGTATATACATGACTTGTTGATGAAACACATTATTTTGTCCCACGTGCTTAGGCCTACTCATGCCACAATTCTACATTCTCATTCACAGCCTAAGATTATCCTTCTCTGGTCACATTCAGATACTTACAAAGCATTTAAGCACATTCCTATTATCAATCATCAACTCAAACTATATGTCATAAATGCAGGTCTGTCTGATCTCATTACTGTGATGCTATGTCATAAATTTGATGTTATAATATAATTTCAGGTATGAAAAGAGCTCGATCATCAACTATTATAAACCAAATTGATTATCAAATTTTAAACAGGTATGCTTTTAATTTCGATTATTTATTGTTCATATTAGATACAAGCTGCAAATTTTAAAACGGCAGGTACCAGGAAAATCTGGCTGAACAGATGGGCAAACTTATCTTTCAGTTTCAAACAGGACATGCAAGGATCAATAGTCATTTAAACCATATCAAATCCCAACAACTACCCACTTGTAGACACTGCTCTCATCCCATTGAAACAGTGGAACACTCCTTATTGACTGCGATTACCTTTCAACTGCCAGGAAAAAAACTTCTACAGACGCCCTTAACAGTCACTAACTTACTGTATGGATCACTAAGTCACCTTCAGAAGACTTGCACTTTTTTAAGAATGGCATTGTGCTGACAAGGGTAGAATTACTCATCAGCATTTGGATATCGACAACAATAACAAAATGGCAGGTGAATCTTGGAAATAGGGTAATGCAATTTTGCTAATCTCTGAAAACAAAATAAATCTGTTTCAACCAAAAGACCTTTATCAAGAACACAACATAACATATTATAATTAAGAAACAGCAACTGTCCACGATCACATCTTAGAAGGCTCATTTTTTATATCTGTTATGATGTGATTAGTACTATACCTTACTATTGATGTGTTGTGCTGTTTTTGGTAAAGACATTTTGTTGAAATGTTTATTTGTGTGTGCTTCTAATAATTAGCATAATTTCATTACACTGATTTCAAGTTTCGCTACCGGATTACAGTTTTGCTGTGGCTATTCAATTTTCTATGTTCTAATTTTTAGTGTTCTATTATCAATTTTCTGATATTTTAAAGATAGATTCGATCATATATCCCAGACTTATAAATGTTTTATTCTATGCTACCAACCATTAAAAAAATCATCAAAAACATGATTTTTTTCATGCTTAGAATGTTTATGTTCGTGGGTGATTTTAAAGCCCAGACTACATGCAAGTGATGAAGTTTGTGCAGCCCCATTGAAGTTTCTGTTACATTTTTCATGCAAAATAGCAAATACATCAATTCTGACTTTATTAAAAGTTGAAACAGGTTGAAATTTTGCACACACATTAATAAAGTGTAGGCAAGTACAAGGCATTATCTGGTTTTTATTGAGTGTCTGTTATTATTTTTTTCATGCCTCAACTGATGTTAAAGAGTGATGGCAAGCTGCTGGTATGCTTGTCAGTGAAATGGTAACCAGAGAAATTGCCAGACATTTCAATTGTGACCAGTCCATTATATTAAGGCTGTACTACATTCCTGGTATCTTGTACAAACTGATACCAGATCTGGTCAACCTTGTATGACTCTAGCTCAAGACTGTCATATAGTATGATAGTCTGATGCATCTGCGCAACTTATTCCAAACAGCAGCAAATACACATGGAACTCAGGGACTTATTGACGCGGAGACTTCCCGCCTGGCTTGCAAAACAGAAGTCCTAACAGTGATCCATATTTTTACTAGATGCAACTGGATCAACAGTCTGGCTTGAGCCAACAAAATAGACATTATCCAAGGGTGGAATGGAGATCAAAGATGTTCTCTGATGAAAGACGTTTTAATGTCGCATTTGCTGATAGGAGAAATCAAGTCTGGCGTTAACCTGGTAAAAGATGTGCTATGTGTGTATAGTTCAGCAGAATATATATAGGAGAAAGTGTACATGTGAATTCTCCCATGATCACCGTGCTCCCCTGAATGTTTTCACAATTAATGTAGTCGCTAATGTCTACATTAATCAAGTAATGCAACCTATAATGGTGCCTTGCTTCCCAATAACTAAGAGTGAGGATCATTCAGCACTCGAACGCTAGGACTCACTGCTAATGTAATCAGGAATTTCTTATCCCAGCAACCTTTTTGTGTACTGGATTGGCCTGCAAACTCTCCTACACGAACCGATTGAACACTTTGGATGAAATGAACAGAAGGGTCCAGCAGCATGACATCAACAACTTTAATGATCTCAAGTGCGAACTCATTGTAGAATGGAACTCCAACCCCATATATTTTTCTAGACACTCTGAAATAGAATGAGACACAGATGCCTATCTTGTATTGATGCTGCTGGGGGACTCATGCAATATTAATTACGGCTGTGGCTTGATGACAGCGAGTAAACATTTTTTTTTACTCCAAGGGTAGAGAACTGCTTACTATCCAGTTCTGAATTGTTTTATTTTTTAAAATACTGCAGATTTGATTCAGCAAATGCTTCATAAATGTGGGAAAAAAATAGTTTCAGCAGATGCAGTGGCTCATAGGCAAACATTCTGATGTATGTTTAATGGTTGCTAGTATTCATACTAGTTGATGTCCATTTATGAAAGCCTAGTTTTTTGTTGTCCTACCAATGTAATATTTCCTCTTGCTTTCTGTATTTGTTATTTCAATATCCTTGCCTGTTTCTTCTTCTCTGTCCGTGTTGCTGCCAAGGTAAAAAAAAATATCTCCTATACATATCTTTATAAGAATATAGAACACAAATAAATGATGTTTAGGATTCACGCAAAGAATTATTCTGGATACTTACTTCTGTAAATGGCAATGCCAAACTAATACTGGTTTTCTTTGAAAATGTGTGAAAGTCAATTTATGGCTCATGTCAGCCGAAAATGTTACATTTCACTTAATTTCTATTGGATATTCCTTTTTTCATCACCATTGATATTACAAGACTTGTGGACTAAATTGGGATTCTTCCTTCTAACATGATACATTGGACTTTTATGATTTTCATAGGCTAACGAAACAAAATGACCAATAAAAATCATGGGAAAGTCAAATGTGTCACTTGAAGGATGAATCCGATTAACCAGCATGACTGTATAAATGATTAAAAAGACATGGTGAAATTGTCCAGATTTTGTCAAAGGTGAAATCAGATATTTCAAAACAGCAGACTGACTTTTGTGCTAAATGTTAGTACGTGGGAAAAGTGGGCGGAGTCAACTATAAATCTGGAATTTGATGCATATCACCAGAATTTCTTGCATCAGTGTACTTGACCATTTACTATTCTGAGCAAAAATAAATGAGATGACCATTTGAATATTTCACATTTACATTTTTGTTTTTATGGACATTTATGAAAGTTTCTATATATTGAACCAAAGTAATAAACAAACAAAAAAAGGTGGGTATGTGGCGTATACCCATAGAAAAGCACTGGTTATAGGAGACATTTCTGTTCCATTCAAGTTTTCTTGAATGAATCTGCCAGAAATCCTTCATGGAAAAATCTTTTATTCTTTCATTTGTTGTAGGTTTGTAAACTTGGTTGGAACTCTTAATTCTTCAAAAGTTTACATTAATTAAAAACCTCACTGTGAAATGTTCATAATAAAACTGACATAACATATGTCTATTCTCTGGACTACATCCTGCTGGAAATCTAGTAGCACCATTGTCCTGCTATAAGAGAAAACTGGTGGGAGTTTGAGAATGAGCAAAAAGAATATTCCATATTTCATACTTCATAAAACCTACCAGTATATTTTAAGTGATGAAATCCATTCTCAACTTTATTGTACTAGAATTTATAGAATTGTGACGGTTTTTCTATATGATCTGTGCAGGATATTTCTGTTGTATAACTCTATCTATTCGCTAAACCCTTTATTACCTTTCAGAGTCAGGGGTAGAAGAGTTCTCTGGAGATGGCACTCGTGTGTACTGAGTATACTTGTGGAATTTGTCGCCTCTTTTATCTCGGTGTTCCATCGTTTTCGAGGTCGACTTCTAGGTCTGCCTTCACTGTATCTGTGTAACATACCTTGCTGTAGTATGCTGTCTGGTGGTAGTCTGCTGATGTGTGCAAACCATTTGATCTATTGGCTCTTAATATACTCCAAGATTGGGGTGGTGTCTGTTCTTTGTTTAATGTCTTCATTTCTCACACTGTTTCTTAGCGATATTCCTAGGATTCTGCATAAGCATGCCATTTCAGCTGTCACTAGTTTACGTTTGTCTTGTGCTGTCGTTGTCTATGTTTGGCTTTGGTAACACAGCGTTGCCATAATAATCATTCAACTGTTCAATCGTGGTATCAACTGTTTGATCAATTTAGGATGCATCCATCAATTTCAATTGTTCCAATGTATGTGATAAAATAGTATTGTCACCTCTTACGATACATATAGCAGGTAACAGTGTAGTTATTCTGTGCTCCCCTTTCAACATTGTTCAATTTTATGGTTTAGTGAAATTTACATTTACATTGTTTACATGATTCCACATGCCTTGCTGCACTTGAATTACAGTCAAGTTCACACAAATTAGGACTTGTAGACTATCTTAATAATCATGTCATGAAAGATAGCTACATTCAGTTACATGTATATAAGTGTTTTGCTCTTTGTGATTATGTATTATACATTTGGCCATTGTTGCAGGGCTCAAAAGGAAAACAAAGAACAGCAACACTGTTTACCCTCCGTGCATGTCATAAGAGGTGACTAAGGAGGTTATGGGATGGAGTTCGCTCCCATCTCATACAGGGTTAAAGTGATCCAGTAGCCATGTTGAAATCAGATGTGTCAGGCTGAATAACGTAGATATCACAACAAAGCTGTAAACTATGACACATCACATTCTGTTCTCTGACTACTCTCTACTACTTCTACGTTCGTTCTCAAACTCCTGCATATTAGCAGGATGTAGTCCGGAGAACGGAATGCGTTGTGTCATGGTTTACAGCATTGCTGCGATATCTGCGCCTTTCGGCCTGACACATCCGACTTCAGCATGGCTTTGGGTCGCTGACCCTATATGGGATGGGACAGTCAACTCCATCCCATAACCTCCTTAGTCGCCTTTTACGACATGCGTGGAAGGTAAACAGTGTTGCTATTCTTTGCTCTCCTTTCGGGCCTCGGCAACACACGGGCGACTCTACTAATTTGCAGGAGTTTTATAATGAATGCACTAGAAAAGGATATACATAGAATTGAATTATAAATGGAAAGAAGCATTTCTCTTTGATCTTGTTCTAGAACAAGATTTTATTAATATCACATGTGGTGACCGGGACTTGTTAATGGTGCAAAGAATATGTCACTGTCTTCTTTCCAGGTATATCATATGGATGATTAAGGAAAAAAAGGGGGGGGGCTGCACCCATCCTGTCACATGTGAAAAAAAGTCATTGTCACTTTATGCCTCAATTTCTTATATTTGTCTGCTAGCAAATTGTCCTCATGGATGACATAGAGATGCAGGCGAGTAACTTTGTACATTTGTCTTTTCATGGCAGACTCCTAGGTGGCATGAATGCTAGGTGTGCCATCACTGCAGATGGATTCTCATTTCAACACTGATGAGATAGTTGGCCCAGAAATGTGTACAGTGCTCCTGGCAGGACATAGTGACCCTGGGATACTGGTACACTGAAATGCCTCCCTTCGGGGACTAAACATCTAAACATGCATCCATAAACTTCCCTTACACAACCATGCCTTTGAGACAACCTTATATGAGTCTAGATGTGGCCTCAGTTACAGATAAGAAGAACCTGTGCGTTTGTCAGATGGCTATGGACTGTCAAGAGCTACCTTTGAGAGAGACCTTAAGGCATCATGGGCAGAATGCTTAAATGATAATTAGTCAAATGCTGACCTTGTTGTTTTTCTTTGTAAGGCTGCCATACTTCTTGGTTTATGAATCTTTGAATACTTGCTTGTTAGAAACTAGCGCTTGAAATTAAGAGATAAAAATGTTTTACACTCTTTATTTACAGAATACTTTGAGGATAGTTTCATCAATATACACAAAATGGTGCTTGTGACAACTTTGTGACACAGCTACAAAATCTTTCTACTGGAAATTATTGGAATTTTACCTATAATTTTCCAAATCTTCAGTAATGGTGGATGTTGCAAATAAAATGAACTCATCCACTACAATGAATACAAGCTCAGGGCAAATCATTTCATCAGAATCACCTGTCATGTCACCAGGGGTCAGAGAAGCTATGGACCTCATTTTTCCTAAATCATCAACTCAACTTTTACAAAGGGGAATTTCATTTGAGAATTTAGGTGTTAAAGAAAATATAAAGAATATGCATCCTATTACAGCAGCTGCTTTATCATCACATGTCAGTACTGGTGCTTTACCATGCTCCATTTCTTCTGTTCATTTCACTACCTCAAACACTGTTATGACCACTTCAACTGAGGTTACTTCCAGCTATGGAAATGGGTCCTCTGTTGTAAGCATTTTTCCATTTGTGACCACTTACTGTTCACAATCAACTTTCCCACCATACAAAATTAAAAATGTTAACAAGAAATCAGGATTTAGATCTAAAAATATGCATGTTGAACTACATGATAAAGCTCTGGAAAACATAAGGATGCCACAGGCTGATTCTAGAAACCATGCTGTTGAAGGTGAACCTGTTTGGAAAACATCTGGAAGACTAAATTCTTTTGATTTATCATCCAGCGATTGCTATTCCAAAGATAATTCAGAAGACATACAGAGACCATTTGCAAGCATTGCCAAGGAGAAGGGTAAAAATAAAAAGTCTAAATCATACAGTGAAATTAGTTTTAAAAAGTCAGGTAAGCATTTACAAGCATCATCTCAATCTGGCATTGAAAGTGGTGAATTCTGTATGCGTCCTGTTGGTAGCAGTGCTGTGTCACTAAAAGACTTGGATAATAATATACAACAGCAACCAATCCAACATTCTAGGAAGGAGTTAACTTCATGTGATTACTTTATTGCTAAAAATAACTCATATTTGAACAATCAAGATGGTCATGTGCAAGATCATGTTTTTAAAAATGGATCTTTATTCACGGATTTTTACCATTCTAGGATAATCAAAGAAAACATTTCAAATATTTCACTTTCATCTACAAAAGATAATCTACAAAATGAGAGAAGAAAATCAAAGCAGAAACTTCCTAAAGTAAATTGTTCTTACTATCACACTGAGAAGCATAAAGACAAGATTAGAAATACATTCCTACCGTGTTGTGTGGTTGTAAAAAAAGTGAGCTCTCTGGCTTTATATAATCACAGGATAGATTTGTGTGTTTCTGATAGTGTGTTACCTCTTTCTGATAGATTGAAACATCTATCACAGTTGTGTAACAAAGGCTTTCTTAATTGTAAACATAAAAAGGCACCAGTGGTAGAAGAATTAGTTTATAAAAATATCTTTGAAGAAACAGTTTTACCAGAAGTTTACGATTCTGAACTTGATGGTTCCAGGGCGAAGAGAAGTCTTAGAAAGAGAGACAAACACATCAGTTATGTTGAACCTTCGGAAGATGACATTTTAGATGAGTATTCTAGAAAACGTTCTCACACAAAGCATAAAGATTCAACTGGACGGTCTGAGGATGAGTGTTCTGGTGATGGCAAAAAAAGAAAGAAAGAAAGCTCATCGGATTCAAAAACTGTTGTTTCAAACAGTATGACTTCAGTTGTCTGCAAGGATAGTATATCATCTGTTACCTGCAACAGTAGTATATCATCTGTTACCTGCAACAGTAGTATATCATCTGTTACCTGCAACAATAATATATCTTCTGTTATCTGCAATGACAACAATGATAGAACTAAAGCAATGGTGAGAAACAAAAAATCAAATGAAGTTATTGTGTATCCTCCAGCTGGCTATATCGTTAAAAACTCTTGTTGCATCAGGGTTGATGGAAAAGATGGGCTCACTTCTAATGTATCTGAAAAGTCAAAATGTGCTCCATATTCAATTCAGAATGATAGACCCAGTGTTCCGATTCAACCTTCTTCCAGGAATATTTCAGTTATTTCACATAAACCTTTACTGGAAAATTTCAACCATCGCAACCCAATGATACTCCCATCACTACCACCTGGGGGTCTGCCAGACAAAGCTGTTTTTACGTCATCACCAAGATCTGCTGCAAGTGAAGCAAAAAAGCCCCCACAGTTTTGTGTAGTAAAAATGGATGGAAAAGATGTTCTTTTGCAGCTGGTTCCTTCAAGTGGGGTAAGTGTACCTGGCCCTATGGTTGGGTCAAAAATTCATCCTATACCAATAATACCTGGTCTTTATGAGCAACAGCCTCGACCAGCTCACTCAACAGTTTTGAGCTCCACACAGGCAGTGCCAAGTACATCCTCATCTATTGTAACTGCATCTCACTTAGGTCCAGTACCATCTGCACCAGCTGTGCCTCTACAGCCATTGTTTGGATTACCAGTCATGAACACAAGTTCCCACAATGCTTCTTTGGCATCATTACCTGTGGTACCAGCTGCTCAACTATCAGGCTTTGCTAATACAGCTAGTATCAGACCTCTTAACCTCACATCAATGGCATACATCTCTCCAAATTCTATTGCTGGTCTGTCTTCACCTGTTTACCAAATGTCTTCAGAAAACTCCAGGATACCTTCAGCTGGTGCATCTACCACTTTATCAACAGTATCAACTCAATCATCATTATCCACTGCTGTCACATCCGTCACATCAATGGCTGCCCCAAATACTACAACAGTGGTTAGAAACATTCGTGCACTTGGCCCAAATTTGAGGGCAGTAGTCCCAAACCAGTCAACATCACTACATTCTGTGCGAATATTTGTACCTGGTTGCACTGCTCTAGGCACACCTGGCCATTTTGCCACCATTGGAAGTATTGCTAATAACAGTCCCCTTACTCATCTGTCAGCTAGCAGTGCATTGTTACCTCAGCGCAAACATAATGACCAGCAATTGTCACCAGAACAACGTGAAGCAAGACGCAGAAAACTGGAAAAGAAATACCCTCTTCCTCCTGGTGTGGTTATTAAAACAGAACCATTAGATACTGTTCCAAAACCGTCTGCAACAATTACATCTGTGAGTGGATCAAGGTCTTTGCTATCACAGAATGTACACTTAGTCTCAGCTTCGAGACCTGGCACAAGTTTTCAGAGCATTCGAATAATCAACTCAAACTTGCCGAATGCAATGTCAGTAAGAAATGTAAGAGGTAACTCAAATATTATATACAGAGCTACATCAATAGGGGGCGGACAAACTGTTCTGGTTCCCACATCATTTGGACAGATATCCACAAGGTCAACCACAGCAATAGCATCTACCTCTCTAAGTTCCTCAGCATCATCAATTATTTCTTCTTTAGCAGCATCTTTACAGCCTTCAAAAATCACAAATACAACTTGTGTCAGCAATGCCTCAGATATCACAACAGTTGTGTTGCCATCTTTTAAATTACCGTCAGAAATCTCCACACCACCATCATGCTCTTCACTGTCGTGCATAAACAATTCTAAACAGATCTCAAGTATGACTATGTCTGATTCTGGCAGTACCGCAGATTTAATGTCAACAAGTGCATTGTCAATACAAACATCTGTCATCACTTCATATGATTCATCAATAAGAAACAATACAGTCACAACTCTGACAACAGCTCATTGTAAAACATCAAGTTCAACAGAAGTTGTAGCAGACATAACACCAAATAACAATCCAGAACTGACTGATACAACTTCTAAAACTGCTACATTGATAACTATGAGAACTGGTCTCGAGGAGCTGAGAAAGATGATTCAGGTTCAACAGATTCGTGGTCTCAAGGGTGAGAGGATGGAGAAATTGAAAGAACTTTTACGCACAAAGGAAGAGCAGTACATAGCATTGCAAAATCAGACCAGTACAAGATCTGCCTTGGTTAATGGCGATGTGGCAGAGGTTGAAGTTGGTGATAATGCCACTGTTGTAGGTGGATCTGAGTTAGATCCTTTTGTTATTGACTAATTAAAATGAGTATTGCTGTGTTTGATTGCAGTTCTCTCATTTTACATTGCATGACATGTCTCTCATGCACAATGCATTAATTCTCATCTCCTTCAGATTGACAGGATGTAGTTCAGAGAACGCAATGTAGTGTCATAGCTTGCATCTTAGTTGAAGTATCTGCACTCTTCTGTCTGGCACATCCTACTTCAGCATAGTATTTCTGGATCACTGACCTTCTAAAATTGGGTAGCCATACTCATGCCTATCCTCATCTTAAGTTTCTCCATGTGTATAACTGGCCAAAGTTCTATGTTCTTTGCTATTCTTTTATGCACTGGAAACATGAGAAAGTGATTACTCTCGATAAATTGTATTATTTGTTTGCCTATTACCAATGTTTCATATCTTAATGAAATTTGTTTTAATTTTTTCCCTGCCACACCTTGTTCAGTCAAGTTTTGCATACAGCCACACTATTTTTGTATATGCTGAGTTTTAAGGATGTTGATTTTAAGAAGTTAAAGCCGATACAGTTAATATTTTAAAACTTTCATAATATGCTCATACGGGAATTAGCTTTACAGTTTTGATGTTAACATATTAAATGTACTTTTTTACATTTATTTATTTATTCTGTTTGATTTTGCACAACAGTGGCAGTATTCCTCCCCACATCCATTTTGAGGTGAAAGTAGCTGTTTGCGCACCTTATTGATGCAGTTTGTCCCCAATATATATTCCTAATCAGTCTGATGTCTTTTCATTTTGGACTCTTGTCAAAAGCCTTGCTGTAGTTCTTATAAAGCAAATATACATAATTTTGTTGGACTTCTATATATTTATCTATCAATAGCCAGATACCAAATATAGCTTCTCTGGTTCCTTTGTGTTTCCTAAAACTGAATTGTTCTTCACCAATTTCAATGTGTATATTATTTTTCATTCTTTCATGTATTTTCTTGAGTAGTATTTTGGTTATGTGGCTCATCAAATTTATTGTTCTATACAATTCACAGGCCTGGGTTTCTTAGTTAGTGGTATGAATATTGATGATTTTAGGCATGTGGCATGTTTTTTATATGTCATTGCAAAGTGATAGTTTCCACATCAAATTCATCTACAGTTTTTATGAATAAATCTGTTGTTGATCATAATAAAATATATCATGTTCCTATTTCTGTCTCCAGGGCTTTTCCATATATATAATTTTCTGTTTTCATGTTCAAAGAATGTGTTGCATATGATCATGTTCTCCTCACAGAACTGTATAAGTTTTCTCTTTTTTCCTTTCTTGTCCTTAGTCCAAATTGTCCTGCAATGTTCTTGTGTCTTCCTTTCCCTATTTTTGCATTCATGTCTCCCATGACTATTACAATGTCTGTTGATTTTACTGGCTTGAGTAGTTGTGGGTCTTTGTAATGTATCCAATTATCCTGGGATAATTTTCCAATTCTTCTTCAGTGCAGTCTGTAGTTGGTGCATATGTCTGTACAATGGCTAGATCAAAAGGTTTTGCTTTGATCTTTGGAATAATTATTCTATCATTGTATGTCCAGTTCATTCATTCATCTTTTGCGCTGAAGTTAACACATAGGGCAGAGGTCAGATCTCTCCAATTCTGTCTGTTCGAAGCTATTCTGTGCAGTTCTTGAATAGTATGAATATTGGTTGTTTTACTTTCTCTAAGTATTGTTCTTCTGTTTCTTTTGGTCTACCCCTTGCTCTTTTGCCTGTAGGTATCCATTCAAGAGATTGGTGGTGTATTCTGTTGATGTCTGCACGTAGGACATGTCTGATGTAGGACCAACAGCATTTTCTGATAACATCTGTGATGAAATTTTGATGTGTCTCTTCTCTGATTTTATCATTCAATTTGAATTCACTCCAATGGGTGTTAGTTATCCTATGAAAACATTTGTTCTCGAAACTCAGTAATTTCTTTTCTGAAGATAAGGAGCTTTTCCAGCTCTCACATCCATATGATAGCACCGGAATAACGCAGGAATTAAATAAGCGCATTTTCGTGCGTGTGCTGATTGACTTTGACTTCCAGATATTAGACAGTCTGTTAAATGCACTTGATGCTAGGGCAATGCGAGTTGTAATTTAATTGGAATGAACTGACTTCTGTTACACAAATCGGTATGTCTTGTACCAGTTGATATATTTTTCTATTTCTTTCCTAATAGTATTCCTAACAAACCCCACCCTGTTCATGGTTTATAGTAATCTGAATGTATAAAGTACATTCTACTTTTCATGTGAAACCAGCATTCTTCCATCACGTCTCTGCTTCTCCTAGAATATCTACATTTGAAGCTTCTGCCTCTAATACTGCTAATGCTAAGCCCAGGGGAAACATAAAAATTACATGTTTTCATTTACAATAGTTTCTGTTCTTTTTTAATCCTAATTTTAAATAACTCTTTGTCAGGGGTGAGTACTGTGGCTTATATCTGGTTATTTCAGTTCATACCTGGTTTCAAATGTTGAAAATTCCTTTGCAATAGAATGATAGAAGGTTTGTGGAAATGGCAAAACACAGATCATAAAAAAAACTGGCTCTGGCGAAACATACAAATTACAAGTTTCCCCTTTTCTACACCATTGAGATTATGAGCAAAATGGTGTTGTGCACATATTTTTCATGAACAGCGGCATACATAGGATGGTGTAGTCAGCATTATGTCAGTTGACATTGCTTTCCCAGAAGATAAATATGTAATCTCAATGCTTTAGAACATCTATAAAGATGCAAAATGTCACCCAAGCATATTTTCTATATGGATCTCCACTATGTGAAGGATTACTCTCCATCTTATCTTGGAATCACCTTTGATTATAAGATGACTTGGAAATATCAGATTGAAAAATAAATAAAAGAAAGGCATGTGACTACTGTCCCTAATTAAGAAATTGGCTGGATCCAATTCAGACTTGGCTACATCCTCTGTCCTAAAGAAAATGTGTACAAGTTATGTTAGAAGTGTCTTGGAATGTTGCAATGGATCAAGGGGTACAACAGAAAGAAAGTCCTAAAAAATAGACAATTTACAGAATCTAGGATTTTAAGATTGATATCGGGTGTTATGAGATCTACCCTAATATTAACAATGGAGAGTTTGGTTTGCTTAAACTCCCTACAAGAAAAAAGTGATGCCACCACTTTGACTTAATCTATCAGATATGAGTCTCTTAAAACCCACCCTTTAATCTGCAGAGTAAACTATTTCCGCTCCAAAAACCAACTGAACAGAACCAGCTTTGTGAATGAAGCTCACATACTTAAAGGAAATCTGCTTCATAAAGATAGCTCAACTCCCCATTGGTCCCTAAATCCTTACCAAGAATAGATTCTTTACATAGCATTAAAACAAAAGCTGACCTAGATCTGTGTCCTGAAATTATTAGTAATGGCGATGCTTCATAATAATTACCCACAATTCTCTTGATCAAGTATATACAGATAGTTCAGCGGGGATTTATATACAAAATTCTCTTGATCAAGATAATTCAGCGGAGAAGAGGCAGTGACAAATAGTGGTGAGTTCATTTATATAAAATAGTCCAATGTAAGCTCAAGAAATCAATAGCCACTGGTATTCATTCTATAAATGTCAAGGTGAAGTTATCAAAGAAACGCATCTGCTGTAAGGGTCATCCTACCTGAAGGAAACAAAGATAGTGATCCAAATCATGACACATCAGCTTTGCAAGCCATTTTTAAACCAACCACATTCCACCTAAATGCCTTAAAAACACTCCTTCCTTAATTAACTACGCAAAAGAATTATTTCTTCAATGGATTCTAGGTCATTCCCTAAATAGAAGAAATAAAATACAGTGAGATCCCATTATAAAAACTTGGTCTTGACTAACAAAATATGTAATAACCAAAACTAGCTGTATACACGAAAGAGTAAACTGATTGGGGATTTTGAGATGTATCGTTAAATGGGAAATTTGGCTATAATGGTATCCACAATATAATATTTCATTGTGTATGCATCTGAAATATCCTTATTAACACTTTGCTGACCAGCAATCCTAAGTGTACTTATCTCCCATTGCCAAGGGTGCACACATTTTTTAGACATGGACGGTGTTGTATTTAAAAATATGTATAAAATTAAATTCATGACATAAGGCTTGAAAGTTACATAATGTTGTATCATAATGAATGTTTGCATTTTCTGAATGAATTTGAAAACCTCAGTTATTCCAAGACTGAGATCCTACTTATTATAATGTTGTCCATGGATTTACATGACTTTTTAAATATTATATCACTAAAATCTCACCTACAAGAATATAAAAGTATTCAAGAATAAAAGATATATAAACGATGTCAATAAACTACTTCATGGATGCTCTGCAATTTTGGAATGACATGCTATCTCAGATGAGCTACTCTTAGTAATACTACCACTACGGTTGCCACATTTCTGATAACAGTAGTGATAGTATTCAAGTATCTGGGATAGTATGTCATTCAAAAATTGCAGCACTCACAAAATAGTTTCTTGACATTGATTATATATCTTTTATTCTTGAATTTTAAAAAGGCAAAGTTGGTCACTAATGGTATATAACAGAAAATCAACAACTGTCAAATTTGGTCAGCAAAGTATTAAGTACTCAGTATGGAAAAAACTTGTAAAGTTTGTATAGTTATTCTTTTTCTTCTGTGTATTCTGTCTGATAACCAGCATGAAAGTTCATGTGATTTCTGCTGGGTAACATGAAGTATGTTGTGCTGCCAGTTTCACAATAGAACTGCATTATTTTGCACCTTCTGAACCAGCACATCCGATTTCGGCATGTGTATCGTTTTGTTACGGTGCTTGATCTTCTAGCAAAGCCAGTTTTAAAGTAAGAATATTTTCTCATTTTGATGATCAGGGTATGAATTGTACAAATAGTATTCAGTTAATATTTAGTTACTATTCAGTGACTAACACTATTGTTACATTTACTTATGGTTGTATGTATTTTATTGTAACTCATTCAATAAATTGTCTCAGTTTTAGTTAATATTGTTAATGCTAGTGTGCCACAGAAACTAATCATCTTCTTTAAGCTCATCATCTTTCAGCACATGATGATGGGTATGCATGCTGAGAGTTTCAATAGTTCACTGGTTGTACAAACATTTCATCCGTCCTTGCAGAGGTTCTTACAGACTTGTGCTAGATTGATGCCAAGGTTTATAAGATAGCATCCTCGCCAATGTTTGAATCATCATGGAAAAAGTGCTCCTGGAAAGACCACGATTTAAATGAATGGGAGACAGCAGTAATAGTGGTCCTGGATAGACCATAATATTTCTCCAGTATCTATCAAATGTGCTTCCAAAACTGAAGTGTCAGCCTAACCATTATCATGAACTACTGCATGTTACAGTAGCAATTAACAAAGATAGTATTACATGTTCCTGGCTTGTACTCATATTACTTGTGGCTGTATATAATTTCGGAAGGTGGTGATCTGTCTGCAACTATGAATTTTGTTGAAATCAATTTGAAGTATTTATCTGCTATGTTAACAACTGTGATGTATTGAAATAACATAAATTACACTAGTGTGTGTTATTGATTGATTTGAATGAACATATGTAGACACATATCAATGCAAACATTTTATGTCTTTAGCAAACTTTCTCCAACTCTTTTGATATGCAGCCATTTGTAGTGCATCTGTAAAGACTCGTGTTTTCTTTATTACTAAACATCATACAAGTTTGTTGAATGCTGATCCAGTGTCATGTGGGCTCATTACCTTTGGCCCAAAGCTGTTGTGTATTGTATAAGCTGTTGTTTTGTTCCATATAGTTGTTTCATCCATCTTGCCATGAAGGGAGTAGCACTCTTCTAATGTCCAGCATTAGGCATTCAAAACAGTGAGTCAACGGTTTCATAAGAGTGTATACACAGCCGTCATCCTGAAGCATGTTGTGGCTGTATTCTGTTAGGTGATTGTATATGTTGGGTTAAAAAAAAGGATAAATCCTTAGTGTTGGTGAACAACCTAAGGTACTAAAGTTGTGAGGGCTGGTGCAATGAAGGGGGGGGGAACAGATACATAAAGAGTTTTGCAACAAAATACAAAACACACTGATATCAGCTGAAAGAGATGTTTCTACTTAAAAAAAATGTTATCTGAACAAAAATAAATATCAAGAAATGAATATTACAAAGAATCATAATGTAAGAGAGGAGAAAAAGAAGATAACGATGACAAGATAAGAGAAAGAAAAGAAGGAGAGAAAGGAGAAATGTGGCAAGAACAGAAGAGAGTAAAAGGAAAAGCAATAGAGCAAGTATAATAAAAGAAAAATATAAGGGATATCAAAGAAAAAAACATGTTTTGGGTGCTAATTCTGCAGATGATCTTCCTTGTCATTGTTGGGCATATTTAAATGATCATGGATATATTGCATAACTATGTTGACTTCATGGGATATACACAGTACAAGTGTGTTCCATTTATTTGTTTCTCTAATGGTTAAAATGTGTATCCAATTTGGTGCTTGAGATGTTTGAAAACACCAAGTTTAGAAGTGATATTACAATGTATTTATATTTAATTTGCAACAACCTTTCATTTACTATCCGTTAACTTGTGATTCATAGCAATCTCGGATAATATACCTACACTGTATAATAATGTGAACATCTCTGTAGCGTACAATCCATATCCAGAAAACTATAACCCATCAGGATTGTAGCTGCATCAAATGCATGAGCACACAAAGCCATGGTTATATAGTGTTAACCATAAGCATTTTGAAAATGCTGTAACTTTTTTGTTGTTAGAGATTTAAATAATATTTGTACATATAAATAAAGAATTAAATACTGCATATATCGGTGTAAGTTTTGTTTGTTTGTATGTGGTATGAGACGTGGGAAAGTCATAAAGATGATTTTTCACAAAAAACCAACAAATTATAACGAGAAAAAAAAAAGAATAATAAATGTCTTGATTACTTTTTTTGGAAATATTTTGGAGTGGCAACACTGTTTGCAGACCTAATTCAGCAGTAATTATGGTCAAATTGCCATAATTTCACTGGGAAAAATGAATAAACATACAGGTTAATCATAAAATCTTTCTATAAATCTAGATCTACTCCCAAACTGATCGATATAAGACAGTTGATTTATATAGTCAAAATATACGAAATTGCATAGTTTAACGTATTTTCAAGTGTGATTATCAACCTACCTCTCAGGAATCCATTTTCAGAAGAATAATCCATGATGATTTTAATAAAATACAATAAAACAAGTCTATAAAACCTGATTCACATCATGGCGCTGCTCTGATCTGAAATTACCAAGATATTGCGAAAGTTTCGATGTTTCACTGAGATTCATTCACCTTTCCACTACATTTGCAGAAAAAATGGAAGTCAATTAAATAACTTGGCAGATTTCAAATAATCTGGTAACCAAAATTTTTTTTATAGGGTTTCTTTTATTGATTACAGGGGACTTAGCAATGGGCCTTTGTGGGGCTTGTAAACTCGACTGCAGATATTTTAGATAGTGTAAACTGTTGTTGAACGCACTAAAGGTTAAGATACTAGCTCACGGACCAACTGACTAGGGTTTCAAGTTACTTGGTATTCATGGTTTGAAATAAAAATTACTCATGTGGTCAACCACAAGGAAATAGAGCACATAACTCATGATCTGGGAAGGCTGAAGAATGACTCCATTGCTACTGAGAAAGTGACGCTGGTCAGATTGTTTCTGGTTATCCACTGGCTAAACACTTATGGGAAAACAAAGTGCTATGATGCTGGTTCATAACTCAGCTTAATTTAGCTTAATTTTACCTTGTACATTAAATCCTCCAATAACATATTATGTCCCTCCATTCTTTGATGTTGTTTATCCCGGATTTTCTGTCTTCCTCTGCTCATTCGATTGTTCCCTGCAATATCATTTTAGATAGGAAATCATGTCAGCTTTCATGCTAAAACTACACAGGTTCTCAACTTTTTACTATTGAAAGGCATGCCTCTTGTGAACCTATATGATCTCCATTTGATTTCTTTTAGTGCACATTTGTCTGATGATACTTTCTAAAGGAAATATATAGAATTGGTCTGTAACACTTTATACAAGCACAATACATAGTTAATTTCCTTCTTGACATGTGGCTCAAACACAATGTGCTGCAGAAGTTAGACTTGTTGGGTCAAGGCGCAAATAAAACAGACACAGCGCATCTCCTTTGTCCGGACTATATCTTGCTGAAAATCTAGTAAAACCACTGTTATGCTACAATACAAAGCAGGAGCTTGAACACTAACAAAGAAACAATACAGAATTAGAGGGAAAAAATAATACTACAATAGGAATTTTTGATGTGATATTTCAAAATATGTAGAGGAGTGACATAATTGCACTTGGATTTCTCCAATTGTACTCCACCCCTCAACAAAGTGGCATGCTAAGTGTACCATTAAATGCATGTAACTGTTAGCTTCAATTGAGAATTCCTGGGGTTCTAAGAATAAAATGCGCTTGTAAACAAGACATCATGACTCTATATAGATTTTAGATCTCTTGAACATAAGGCTACTAACATATATACGTTGATCTCCGATGTGATATTTGAAAAATGGTTCCTTTATAATTGTTTGTGTGTGTGTGTGCTGTTGTTGTTAGAGGAACATGCTCATTTTACTCAATTTGTCCATATGTACCCACTCAATCACAACAGGGGCAGATGTTGATAGTGTAACTTAGAGCTTGCAGTTCGAGTGACAATCACACATAAATATGTGAAGATTCAGTCTTTAAATTGAAGACATTAAAATGGCATAGAGGATTATCTTCCTTCTAGTGAGTTTTATCCTCTAAAAAATGCAGCACACCGCCTGCTAAGAGTACTACTAATTGCAGATCATTCATAGCTTCAAGGATCTCAGAAAAAATGCACTTTGTAAATAACAAGCTGGATTCAAATCGACAACCTCTTCAACACCAATATGAGCTTAACCACTATACAGGGGGATCCCAGAAATTGAAATAATTTGGCATTAGTTTTACGTATGTGAGCTGAGCAGTTATCAACCACCAGGTATTAGGGGGTAACCCAGACAGTGTTTTTGTGTGCATACAATGATTTAGTTTCTCTTGGTGTTCATCATCAAACTCATAACCCTTCAGGGTTGTATGGATATCATTCAGGAAACAGTAACACAAAAATCCCACCATTTTCCTTGTTTGGGATGCAAAGTACCGACACTGCTCTCGACGGACCCAGGGTTAGCAGTTAACCAAGATCCCAAAAGTACCTCCTCGTGGTCCACCCTGGAAACAGAAATAGAGCTGCTCATGCTGATTCTGGCTAAACCTTTTGAGGAGTGTCTATGAATGTGGAGGCAGCAGATGGAAAGAGAATTGACTGCTAAAGAAACAGTCAATATCTCCAACACTACTACACCAACACATGCAGTGGCACTGTTGACACACAGTGATGCTAGTCAGTTTGGTCCGAGCATTGGAGAGATGGCCAATGAAAAAGACAAGGAAAGATAGAAGCATGGTGAGAAATGTAAAGACAACATACTGAGTACAATGAAAGGGCAGCACAGCACCAGAGGGCAGCACCAAAGTGCAAATAGAAAGGGAAAACATTCCAAGGAAATTAGAACTATAAGCTCTGTAAATTCGAGACAGGCTTCTAGTCACCTGTGATCTTTACTGGCAGAGACCCAGACCCAATAGTGGATGCCCGGCAAAGAAACAGCCCTGGTCCAACTCTAATGTTGAGCTTTCCTATACAGGAAATATGCTCGCGGAGAGAAAGGGTTCCATACCCGATGGGCTCAGGCACAAATGGAACAAGATCATTTAGCTCGAGAACACGCCTTGCTCCCAAACGCGTGGTGAGACTTGGACATTGGTGAACGACACTTCATCTAAGAAGGTGAAAGAGCCCGGGTCCAACTCTTCTATCGAGTTCTTCCTTAACCAGAACCAAGCTCGCGGATAGACGTGAACGACAATCGTCTCAAAGAGTCATTGCACACCTACGCGCCCATCGACATGTAGGCAGACTGTTGTCACAGGCTAGGGAAGCCCACTACCAGAATTTAAGGCACGACGAAAACAGATGTGCTGGGATTCGGATGCCCGGGCCACAAAGTGAGCTAACCAAGATGCAAATAACACAGTTCAACTGTGTAACTAGCAGTACAATGTACTTCACGCTCCCTGGCAGAAATCACACAATTTATTCCTTGTATATGAGTTATAAGAGAGTTATATGGTTATAAGAGAGCGAACACAGAAGAAGAAGAAGTTCCTTGTTTAAGTGTGGAGAATCTTAATTCTGTCCAGCCTTTATTAATATCATCAATCCATACTTTCTTTTGTCCACTTCTTCCATCTTCATTTGTTCCCTGTAGGATAGTTTTGGAATGAAGAATCTTGTCTCATCATGTGACCAAACAACACAAGTTAGTCATGTTTCACCACTGCCAGTTGTGAGATGTTTTTGTTTCTCATGTATATGTTTTATATAATGGATGCACAATATTCATCTATAACACTTGTTTTCAACAACCTGTATTGTCTTTATTTTTGCTGTAATTGTCCAACATCCATACAAAAGAATAGGTGAGAATATGAGATCAAAAAGATGTGCAACTACTCTCAAGAAATGTCTTTCTCACAAGTTGATAATGACTGGATTAAACTGTTATAGCACAATTCTTGTGATATGTGTTTTACTGTGTTTCCAGTGATTAGCAGAACTTTGTTTATGTGTTTCAGATTTTGCCTAGTACAACTTGTGATTAGTTATGATACCTGTATTATACCGAAACGGGGAGCAAAGAATAGTGATACTGTTACCATGCTTGTTATAAGAGGCCACTAATGAGGCTTTTGTGGTGTAATTGGCTGTCCCATCACATGGAAAGTCAAAGTGATGTGTCAGCAGGTCGAGAGATGCAGGGTTTCACTGTAAACCATGACACAGCGTATTCCTTTCTCTAGAATACATCCTGCTAATCTGTAAGAGTTTAAGAACGAAGAAGAATATTGCATGAATTCTAGACCTATGAAACAGAGCCTCCTGGATGCAGATAAGTTCTCTGGAATGAAAATATTTAAGAATGAACTCATTCCATACATAAACACGATATATCATGACAGAGAGCCCTCCCTTTCTAGACATAACGATACATCGGTCCTGTAGATATATCATCTAAATTTGCTTCGTTTGGTTCATAAATGACAAGTATTAACGTATTTAGCTGTTTAACATTTAGAAATCTGACTAGCGAAAGGAAACCATCGTGTTACTCTGTGATTAGATGCGTGACATATTTATTTTAAATTAAAATTCAAACAAGATAGATTCATAATTTCTGAAATTAGCAATCTTCCACTAGTAAGAGAGCTCAAAGATTTAGCAAACATTGGGCTTTATTATTCTTTGAGTTTTATAATTGGAGATATTATTTCAAATGATGTGTTGGAAAACAACAGTGTTTTCGATTTTGACAGTGGAGATTACCGACTTGTTGAAAATCGGAAAATAAATAGGCCTAGACCTAATCCGGTAAAGGAAAAATAGCTAATTAATTATAAAACTGTTCCAACTGCTATTGATTCTGAAGAGTTAGATAGACCTAGTGACAGCAATGATAATATTGCACTACATTATACAGGAAATAGAGTTAGACCTAATGATAATATTGAGTGTAATAAAGTTCAACTTTGGAAATTCAATTCTTGGAAATTCAACTTGGGAATATTTCTTAAAGTTTTGCAATATTTTTTTCAGTTCTGAAATTTGATATGAAAAACACAAAATGGCATAAAACACTAGGCAGTTGATAGATTTACTTCAAATAAACTAATTATGTTCAGTAAATGGACAGTCAATGCATTTACTTTAGTAAGATTGGATATCAACATTTCAAGACAAGTAAAATTGAGGGTGAGTAGAAGAAAATATCTGGTAAAAAAAAGTCTGTTCAACTAATATTCCTGTTTGTGGTGCAATTTTTGTATTTTGTTCTTACAATTTTTATATTGTATGTGGATTCCACATTTAATTATCTATCTATTGATACCTTATATGACCCATGGCTAATACTTTGTCTTCAGGAAGCTTGCGCCTGAATCATGTTGCGGTCCAAAAATTTAGCTTAAAATTAATTACGTCTAAATCCAGGGAATAATTGCGCCATGAAAGAGTTAATGACTAAACTAGAAACATAACATGCCACTTTAGTGCAGAAATTTGTCTCAATTACTAGAGACATTAGAATGCACTGTATAAGAAGCAGAAATTACTGTATATTTCAGAATATAAGCCAATTTGTTTATAAGCAATGGATGTAACTTCAATGTCCAAAATGTTACCAAAATCAGAAACATGTGTATGGGCCGATGTATAAAAAAAATACCAGTAATGATACTGTGGAATCCCGTTATAAGAATGAAAGGACAGGTAAAATATTGCTAAAAGGAAAACACAAACTTTAGCAATGGTAAGATGCAAGGTAATTTCCATTTGCCCCACCCTATAGGTATTCATTCACGTAAAATACAACAAAGAATAATACAGTGAAATCCCTCTATATTGCTCCCTGTTTTGACAGCTTTCCTTATTTAACATTTAAAAAAATTCCTAATTATATTTATTCTTTATTATTTTGTACTGACTATAGAGAATTTCTGTTATTTCATACATATTTCATCAGTCCAGACCAAGTTAACTGTATAGTGGGACATTTACCTCGAGACGTTGCCCTTTTCATAAAACCTGTGACCAAAAGGTACCAGAGTGTTCCAAGATATCCGATTCATTCATTTATTCAGTGCTGTGTCCACAACAAAGATTAGCTACAATGATAATCATCAGCCATTATGGTAAATTCAAAGTCTAGTCAATGAATAGATCAGGTCAACTTTTGACTTGACAAATAGCAACATCAGCCATGACATTCAAAGCACCTTCCCAAACTTACTGGTGAAGAACAATTACCAGCTCTAATTATAAGTGGATCTGGTCCAGTCCTAACCTAAACAGCATCTCCCTGTACAGGCCTAATAAAGAGGAGACCCCTGTCTGCTTTGACTACCTTTAAATTGCAGGGTGGAAGGAAATGGGAAGACAGATTTTGTAAAGAGGACTGGACATGAGAAAACACATTTCACTGTTTTAGGTTACATGGCAGATCAGAGGCTCCTGTTATTATTTTTAAACACAAGACTGACTGCATAAGGCAGCATAATTTCCAAGTGGTGTGTTTGTATATGCTCACATGAAGGGCTGGATGAAGGTCACACTGGAGTGGATGTATAAAGTTGGGGTGGGGGAGGTGTAAATGAACGATGCTGTAAGATAGGGGGGGCTGTCTCTATAATTCCTGCAGCCACCAGATATCTCCTTTAAACCATTTAATGGCAATGGAATGAATGGATATCTTCATCAGATTTAGCTATAACGAAAGGTGGCAATATAAAAAATGCTGATATCGCTAAGTGGGTCAGAGAATCATGATTGATCTCTATTCTGATTGAAATAGTCATCCTATCTTTCAAATAGTAATGTAATGGATGGAAACGAGGGTGACACGATCTTTGAAGACAATGCAGAGGACAACAATGTACCGGTAGACAGTGAGATAGAAACTAATCATATCCACCCTGATGTTCCCATGACAGAGAATGAAATTCATGAACTGTTTCAGAATATAGACAATGATTTTGACTTTGAAAAATTTGACTGTCTTTTCATACCGTTTTTTTTCCTTCCTGTTACCGGTATTTGACATTATTCACTAGTATCACTTTTGTGTTGCTACCACACATTTTTTTGTATGCACATATAGGCTGAAACTCCTATATCAATAACAGAAACAAATACTGCAATTCTTGGCTTATATTCGAAAATATACAGTAGTGATACACAGAGACATAATAATGCATTTTATGAGAAGTAGTTAAGACTCCGATTCATGTTATTGGAAACTGGCTTCAGTTTGCAAGTAGGAATTCAGTAGAAAAGGCAAACTGGTTCCAAAAATGCAGTTTTGAAAACTGAAGTATTGGACTGAAAGATACAGATATCACAGCTGTGTTGTAAACTGTGACATAAAAAATAGGCACTACTTAGAAGTTTTGCTAATCACTGGAAATACATGATAACATGCACAAATTGACGTTTCAACTAAAAGGCCTTTATCCTGAACATATTCACAACAAAATATGACAAGAACAATATTAGTCACATTCACATGACAGAACTAAATATATATATATATATATATATATATATATATATAATTCTTCCCTTCTACAATGTTTAAAAAAATTATTTTCACTTATTCAGGCCTAAAGTATATTGGGTCAGCTGTCATTCTCCAACCACAGAGTTGTCATTAGTAACACTTCCTCTTGTCATGTATATCTTAAGAGCTGAATAGGGAGGTTCTGCCGAAGACGGATGTGTCGGGCCATTGGCGCAAATAAAACGGCGGCACAACGCATTTCCATTCTCTGGACTACATCCTGCTGGAAATCTAGAATGGATCATGGTCCTGCTACTAGAGAAATCCAGCAGGAGTTTGAGAATGAATGCTGAAGAAGAAGAATAAGGAGGTTGAGTATGGGGTTTACTAACACATCCCATAATCTCCAATGTGATGAAGAACCTATGTGTGGGCTGCTGGAAGGAAATCAATCCTTTTATCTATGACATGACTTAATATTTCAAGAAAGTCATGATAAAGGGCCCCTCTCAGGGTTTTATCATCATTACCGGGGTATGTTCTTTTCATTCTTAAATTTCCACCAGATCTCTCTTGTAGCAGGAAGTTGATCCCAATAGATTTCTAGCAGGATGTAGTCCATAGAACAGAAGTGTGTTATGTCATAGTTTCATTTGTGCCAATGACCCAACACATCTAATTTCGACATGGTAACTAATACATTCAGTGGTTTACCATTTTCACTGAACAGTGGATATCTGTTGCCATATCACTAGTAGGCCAGTCATACAAGAGACCTAGTTCCTGTACTGTACACCAATGAAATTTAATCACAGTCAACCATGCTTGACCATTTCATCACTATATGTATCATTATCGACATAGCCACAGTTGCCCACACCATCCATCAATTATTCCCTGTTGGTAGTTATTTTTACTGCAGTCCTATATATATATTGTTAATCTGTATCTTTGTCAAAGCCCAACTTATTTATCCAATTAGAAAGTAATATTGAACTTTACCATATGAATGCATTATTATACATTGTATGTTTGCTGGACTTACAATTTAGAAATTATGTTTATTTATTTAATATCAATTTCTCTCTATTTCAATATGTTTGCAGTACACTTGTCTCCATTTAATTTATTATTGACATAAATTTCACCATAAGTGAGTATATATATAAAGTTAGAATTCTTTTACTGTATGTAACTAATGTTTTTTTTTCTTTTTTGTCCAGAGTATATATTTTGCAATTCTTAAAAAATAAACCTCAAATAAAATGTGGATAACATAAAAACCACATAAAAATAAACTAAACACAGTTCATGAAAGGAAAGTTACATGTTGTATTATTTTGTTTTCTTGTGGATGAAGTATTTTATATGTGGAGGTTGTATATTGATACTGCAGTCAAATCCTATTATGTTTTATTGGTGTAGACATAAAATATTGATGTAATAACATAAATACTTTGGACACATTAAAAGACATGACACCCTATTGAAGACCTTACTTGAGGGTAAAGTCAAAGGGAAGCGAGCAAGAGGTAGGCGGAGATACAAGTGGGAGAGTAACATTACACGATGGACAGGTTACAGTCTAGCAGAGTGCACCACCAAGACAAGAGACAGGAGATGTTGGAGATACGTTGCAGCCAACCTTCGTTGCGGAGACGGCACTTGATGATGATGAATAACATAAATTCACTATACACAGTTAGTTATTAGATCATCATTGCATACATTCATATTAGTCCAATGGTTTAATTTCCAGTTCTAGAAAAAAAGTGTTTTGGTCACCAAAAGGAATATGATAACCCAGTCTAATAAAGTGGGTATCAAATATGGGAAAGTGAAGATGGGGGAAAATGTGATGCTGACCAGATAAATCTTGATGGTCATAACAAATTTGGACCTAACACCTATTCCCCAATATGTCTCTCTGGCATAGGAAGGGACTGCCTTACTTCAATTTTACCTTAATTGTCAAACATTGTGCATGCTATCTCTTACACACAAACAAATAAAACATGAAGACAAAACTCCAAGCTATACAGTGAAACCTCGGTTTTCATCGATAATCCATCAAAGAACAATCAGCAAAATCCGACACCGATGAAAACCAAGATAATTATTTCCATATGAATCAATGTAAATCCAATTAATACGTTCTAGATACTCCAAAATACATACCAAAAACACTATGGTTTTATAGAGAATAAATATAGCCTTTAATACTAAAATCAATAAGAAATTAATATAAAATGAATATAAAAGACTAATGTAAAGAATAAATGAACATGGCATCTACTTTTCTGAACTCTTCTTGGTGTAAGGAAGATGGCGAGGAAGGGAGATTTTATTGTTTGGAAGAGGAATCTCCCTCCATAAGAACCTTAGGTATCAAGGCACTATCTGGGGTCACTTTCCTTTGATACTAGGACAAGCTAAAATTCCAACAAAATTCAAGGCACCTGACAAAAACCAGTAACAAATTTTTCCCAGAAAATATCAATGGAAACTGAAAATGATGAAATGCAAGGTTTCACTGTAGTTGTGTATCTCAGGAAGTGTAACTATGAAAACTGACTTCTGAAAAATATAATTTTCGCTAAAAAAATGGCGTAGAAAATGAATGTTTTCTTTGTCTTGGTTTTGCGGATGTCCTACCGAAAGCAATGGCAAACTACAGGAATAATGTGCCTAATAATAATATTATGGATATTCTGAACACACATGAATTTAACACCAACTTATAAATAGCTAAGCAGCCATCAAGATTGAAATTTAAGGCAAGCGCGAGTCATCATGTCGCTACTGCCATTGTTGTTGACAAATTTAACACTCGTGGCAGTGGTAAAGTTAAGAACAATGTAAAACAAAGTGTTATGTGTGGCACATGGAACTTCAGAACTTTATATTAGGAGAATATACACATTGTAGCGAAAGAAATGAGACATCTAGGATTAGGTATATTAGGAATTGCAGAACATCTTTGGTCAGGACAAGGACATAGCAAATTAACAATGGGTGAAGTTTTAGTATTTTCAGGCAGAGAAAATGGTGGACAGAGCAAGGTAGGTTTCCTTGTGTCCAAAAGATTGTGGCCATCTGTACTAGTTAATAATCCTATTAATAATCACATGGCGAGTATCAGGGAAAAATAAAATTTTCACAGTCATACAAACATACACACCGACATTAGCTGCAGAAGATCAAGAAATAGATGAGTTCTATGAACAGTTATAATCTACAATAGACAAAGTAAACAAACAGGACATACTGATAGTAATGGGGGATTTCATTGCCAAAGTAGGAGAAGGAAGGCTAGAACACAAAAATGTGTATGTGGTAGATTCAGCCTAGGAGATAGAAATGAATTGGGGGGGGGGGGGGGGGAAATTGCTTAACAGCATTCTTTTTTTAACAAAATAAACTTGCCATCACAAACACCTTCATACAACACCCTAGAAGATTATTCACATGGAATTCTCCTGATGGAGCAAGTAAGAATCAAATAGACTACAGCATAATACAAAAGAGATGGAGATCTTGCATATTCTCTTGAAAAACACCCAACCTCACTGGCTCCTTACAGTTAATTTTCACAATATGACCCTCTGACCATAAAAGTTGCAGACTCCATGACACAACATATTCTGTTCTCCAAACTACATCCTGCTAATTTGCAGGAATTTCAGTATTAAGAAGAAACAGTAGAAAAAGAGATAGCAAAATTACAAAGGTAAATCAAAATGACCATGAAAATAAGAACATTATCTTTAACTACAGTAGAATCCCACTATTACACATCCTTTTATATAACAAATTTTCCTATACAGCAACATTTTTCAAAATTCCAAATTATATTTATCCTTTATTGTTTGTATGAATTGTATATAGCGAATTTCTGTTATATATATACATATTTCGTGAGTTCAGACCAAGTTGTTATAATGAGATTCTACTGTAATGAGATAATACATGAAAGAATTAAAAATAAGATAGACATGGAGGTCAGTGAAGAACAATTTGGTTTTAGGTAAACAAAGCAACCAGAGAAGCTATACTTAGTATCAGACTAGTGATAGATAAATATATAGAAGTCCAAAAAAGTATCTACATTTGCTTCACAGACTACAGCAAGGCCTTTGACAGAGTCCACCGTGAACAATTAATAAAATGTCTTCAAGAAATAGGCATAGATGGAAAAGACATCAGACTGATTAGACATATATACTGGGAACAGGCTGCATCAATAAGGTGTGAAAACAGCTACTCACCATACATAGAAATAAGAAGAAGAGTAAGACAAGGCTGCATTTTATCACCAAGCCTATTTAATATCTACACAGAGAATATCTTTAAAAATATAGAAGAAATGCCAGGACTCACGATCAATTGGAAAATAATAAACAACCTTAGATATGCAGATGACACTGTTTTTTTGGCAGAAAGTAAACATGAACTACAAAGACTAATAGACCAAGTCAATAAATCAAGTAATGAATATGGACTGGATATAAATATCCAAAAAACAAAAACCATGATAATCAGCAAGTACACAGAAGACCAACAGCTAAACATAAACATACATGGATAGAAACTGCAACAAGTAAAACATTATCAATATCTTGGACACATAGTCACAAATGATGGCAGATGTGAAACAGAAGTTAAAGGGAAAATAGGAATGGCCAAAAGTACCTTCAATGACATGAGGAAAAGGGTAACATCTAAACAAATTACAAAGTTAAAAATGAGAATTATAAAATGCTAAATCAATTCTATATTAGTGTATGGATCAGAAACATGGATACTAAATAAACAATTAGAAGACAGAATTGATGCCTTTGAGATGTGGGTATATAGAAGAATTGGGAGAACATCATGGAAAGAGAAGAAAACAAATAAAGAGGCGCTAAAAGCACTTAATATGAAGAAATAATTACTAAGAGAAATAAAGATCAGGCAATTAAATATTTTGGACACATTTAAAGACATGACACCTTATTGAAGACCTTATTTGAGGGTAAAGTCAAAGGGAAGCGAGAAAGAGGTAGACAGATACAAGTGGGAGAGTAACATCACAAGATGGACAGGTCTAGCAGAGTGCACCACCAAAACAAGAGACGGGATGTTAGAGATGTGTTGCAGCCAACCTTCGTTGCGAAGACAGCACTTGATGATGATGATGATGACCTGTCTATTTATTGTTCTTAGTCCTGGAAGGATGAGGCCCAGACTCTTTAGTTATAGAAGAGATGTTTTAAGAGAAAAACAATGACAGCATGGCAAAATACACTATGACCACTACATGCCATTTGAAAGCTCTGCAGGAATATGTTTATGCAAATGTTTGATGATGTAACTTCCTCATGTCCATTACAAGCAAGCATGACAATATTACGCTCATCCTCCACGTTTCAGACAATCAGTCTAATAAATAATCCAAAGACGGTTAAACAAACAACAGGCAAGATATACATATGTGACGCTATGTTGTGACTTGTATCATCAGTGATAATTTTCTGTGTTCTAGCATTTAGCCAGTTGATTGCTGTTTGATCTCCTGTCAGTAGTGGCAGAATGTGGGATCTAATTTCAGTGTTGTAATCATTTAACCAACCAATCTGAAATTATAAAACATTTATTTTTTTGGATCAGTCAATTTTACTTGTCAAAATATGTATAACAATGGTATAACTTTCATTTGGTTGGGATTAACAACCTTTGCCATGCCATCGGTGCCTTGAAACATAATCAATTTCTTCCTTTATGGATGTCCTCACTGCAATCTGTTCTGTGCAAGCTGCACAGCCTCTTCCAGTGTCACATTCAGAAGGTCTTCTCAAACCTTAGTCATTCCCATTTCTGTCATTGTTTGTATGTGCACATTTTCACCTCCAGCATCATCTTATTCACTCAGTAGTAAATCAATAAGTACCCTTATTAGATTGACACTATCTTATCTCAGTATTGTGCCATCAACCATAGCATTGCCCACCAATGAGTCTGCTCTTTCATTGCCTCTGATTCCTACATGATCAGGACAGTATATCCGTGTAATATTTTGGACAACTGAGTTGTTCAGTAGCATGACACATTCCTTTCTAAACATGAAACTTTATATCTTGCACAGCATATGCTTTGGGAGTCTGAGAGTAATACTGTATGAGTTGGTATTTCAGTCACCAACCAGCTGAGTATGAAGCCATGATAATCAGCAAGGACACTACCATCACTGTTTCTATTTCCATGCTCATGTTGTAGTGGAGTGTGCAGATTATTTCTCTTGAATTTTCCTACAATTCAATAATTAAGATACCTTTGGATAGACATAACTGGTATTTTAAAACATTCTAACTGCCAAAGTAGGATGTGTCAGGCCATTGTCACAAATAAAAACATTTAATTAATTTCCATTCTCTGGACTACATCCCATTAGAAATCTAATAGAAACATCCTGCTACAAGAGAGATCCGGTGCGACTGGGAGAACGAATGCAAAAAATACTCTAATGAAGTTAAAAAAATATATTCTAACCTCTTTCTCATTCAAGAGTGAGTAATCAATGAGGTTCTTTTCAAAGGGCACAAATGTCACAGGCTTAAACTCATAGAACTGTTCATTTGCAGTTGCATACTGTGGATATAGATTTTTCACAAGAAATTGTGAATCACAAACTATGATTATTTTTCAAATACTTCTTCTGTGATCAATTATATTCTACATCAAGTCTGATATTGGTCATATATAGAACAATTTATCAGAATTTTTATCAGAGATCCTACTGTGGGCCAGACTGATACAGTCAAATCCCATTAAATCAACTTGGTCCAGGCTGACAAAATATGTACTGGTATGTAATAACAGAAATTTGCTATTATACCATATAAACAATAAAGAATAAAAATAGTTGAGGAATTTGAAAAGTGATGTTAAGTATGGAATATTTCTATAAAAGGATGCACTATAAAGGTGCATTCTCTTCTATGCAATCATAATTATGGACTAAACATGCAAGGCAGCTAAATTCTTTTCACCTGTGGTGCCTGAGAAAGTGTTTGGGTGTATGTTGGCAGAATCACATTCCAGACATGAAGAATCTAAAAAAAACTAAGGTGGACAGCCTCGTTGACCAGGTCTCAACTTTGTTGGGCCTGTCATCACATTGTCCATATGCCAACAAATGTTGCTAAAGAGACTGATGAACTGTGTGCAGGTAAGTGTTCAAGCAGAAGCCAGAAGAAATGCTTCAAGAACTACTTGAAGAGATCTCTTAAGCACTGCAGAATTGATCCAAGCTCTTGAGAGACCACAGCTCTTGACCATCCAGCATGGAACAGTCAGATCAGAGCGGATATTAAAAGTTTGTAACAGAACGTGAGAGAAGACATACACAACACTGACTAGCACGCTCTAAACATAGGTGGATTCCTAATCCCGGAACTACGCTACGCAGACGACACAGTACTTCTTTCAAACGATATAAAGGGATTGGAACAACTAATCAAGAACACAAAGAAATATAGCGAAGCACAAAATTTGTATTTAAACACGCAGAAAACAAAAATCATGTCAACAGATATAACAACACAACAACCAAAAATCAGAATAGACAATACCGAGATAGAATGTGTGGATAAATTTGAATACTTAGGAGCAAACATAAACGGTGCAGGAGACTGCATGGCAGAAATAAGGAAGAGATTGGCAATGGCATATTGCAAAATAACACGGCTGAAAAACATATGGAAAAACAACAAAATAGAAACGAAAGTGCTAATGTTACGAACTTTTATTTTTCCGGTTGCAACATACGGCTGTGAAACATGGACTCTAAGTAAAACAGCGGCAAAGAAGATCAACGCCTTCGAGCTGAAATGCTACAGAAAGATACTTAGAATATCATGGAAGGATAAAATCAGAAACTCAGATATTATAAACACATTGAATATTCCAGAGTGTTGGTTACTAAACACAATAACAAAAAGAAAACTACTCCTGTTTGGTCATATAAAGAGACATAACTGTTTAGAAAGACAAATAATGGAGGGAAGAGTACCGGGGAAGAGGAGAAGGGGCAGACCAAGAAGACGATGGACTGACGACATTAAAGATAATATGAATACATCGCTAGAAAATGCAAGCCACATCGCCCAAGACAGAGAGAGGTTCAGAGAGTTCATTGGGAAGACAACGTTCTGGAAGGAATATGTCACATGACAACAGGTTAGAACATTACAGTTGTTTAAAAAGACACAAAAACGAAATGAGAGATAAGGCTGTTTTCCCTCATCTCAAGTTCCTGTTCATTTTACAACAGACCTTACAAAACCCAAATTGGACTCATCAGCATTTTAGGATTCACAAACAATCAAACCAAACTTGACCATTCTTAATGTCATTATCATCTTTGCTTGTGAAGGAGGAACACCATCATCATGTTCTACAAAATAAATTTAGAAATATAAATCATATTCTATTACTCAGGTGACATGTTTCTAGAATGTAGTCCTCTTTATGGATACTCTGATGAACTCACTATTCTAGGCGATTTAACTTGTTGCAGCCGGACAAGTGTAAACACTCTAAAATATATTTTGTCCATCATCATCTTGTGCAACCCTTTCACCATAGTGTTGCTAGGGCCCAAAAGGGATACCAAACAATAGTGACACTGTTATCTGTCATGCATGTTGTAAGAGATTGATAAAGGGGTATAGAGGATGGGATTGGCTGTCCTGTCACGTGGACAGTCAAAGTGAAGATGGAAAACAATGCTGAAATTGGATGTGTCTGGCTAAAAGGAAAAAAATTTGTAGCAAAGCTGTAAACCATGAAACAATGGTTCAGAATGACTCAGAAGTCTTTGACTACCCTTTTCCATTACTAGGAACGATGCCTTCCATTAAAAGTTTTTGCATGCTGTTATATGGCCAGGAAACCTCAGCTTTCTTGTTGTAATGTTATTCAGAAGCCAGCCTATGTTCCATCTAAAACTTTTCCTGCGTGCAGGAAACAATGGGGTGTGAGCAAACTTCACTAGTCAACATCAAAATTGTACCAGTAATGAAAAAAGTTGATTTCAACTAAATTTGTGGTGCTGAAATTGAAAATGACATGATCATTTGATGTTCATGTGCTCTATTTTTAGATATATGTAACTTTTGTTTTTTAAATTGCCGTCATATATATATCTATATCTATATATACAATATATATATATATATGATGCAACAGCCGTGGTAGACTGAATTATTGATTATGACCAGTAAAAATGTAACTAGAAGCATATGATGCAATCCTACTTGGTATTACATCACTTTTGTGTATAAATATTTTAGACCTGATTAAATTTTGTTAGAAGTATTGAATTTTTCCTTTATTGGAAAATTATTTAACAAGTGTCTTTGTTAGAAATGCCCAAAACATGGATCAACAGTGCAAATAATTTATGTTATATATGGGGCAAATTGATTTTTCTATCACAAAGATGGAATATGTCTAAAGTGATTAAGAAAGCATACAACTTGTATTTTGGCTGCAGGACAGGAGATCAAGATAAGAATTGCACATACATATATTGCAATATAGTGCCTATGTGTGGCACATCTTAAACTGTAGTTGGCTGGCAAAAAGCAAGCTATGCCATTTGCAGTTCCAATTATTAGGAGAGAGCCGACTGATCATATCAACAATTGTTACTTTTGCATGGTCCCTTCAATTGTAAAAGAAATGTCAAAGAAGAAAACATGGACTCTGCAATATCCAAGCATCCCCTCTGCAATACGTCTGGTACCACATGGCGATGCCCTACCAGTTCCTAAAGTGCCAGAATCATTTTCAGCTACTTCTGATGATAAAGAAGAGAACATTTGAGTTTTTGAGCCATCAACCTCTAAAAACCCAGAATTTGAACAAACTATATCTACAAAACTACACTTAATAACCCAAAGTGAATTGAATGATCTTGTAAGAGATATGAATTTAACCAAGAACAAGGTGGAGCTTCTAGGTTCCAAACTACAACAGTGGAATATTCTAGCAGAAGATGTTAAAATTTTTGTGTTTAGGAACCACCAGAAGCCGCTTACTAAGTTCTTTTTGAAAAAAGGTGACCTATCTGTGTGCCACAACATTTATGATTTAATAGCAGCCCTCAATATCAAATACAACCTGGAAGAGTGGAGACTTTTCATTGATTCATCAGGCAAGTTTTAAAACTGTTTTGTTGAATAATGGTAATGTTTTATCATCAATTCCAATTGGTCATTCAATTCATATGAAAAAAATGTATGAAAACATTAAGCAACTTTTGTAGTGTATAAACTACAATCATCATCATTGGTCACTATGTGGGGACCTAAAAGTGGCAGCTCTTTTGCTTGGATTACAGGGTGGATACACCAAGTACTGTTGCTTTCTCTCTGAGTGGGATAGTTGTGCATGAGATGACTATTACATCAGAAGACATTGGCCAATCTTTCAGTCATTACAGCATGGCATTAAGAATGTGAAGAACCCAGAAATTGTTGACAGTAGCAAGATTTGCTGCCACCCTTGCACATTAAGCTGGGTCTCATGAAAAACTTTGTCAAGACAATGGATAACACTGATAATACTTTCAAATACCTCTTCAGAAAATTTCCAAGACTGGGAGACGCTAAAATATGATTTGGAATATTTGTTGGTCTGCACATTCGAAAACGTCTTCGCAATAGTGAGTTTCTTTGCTTGTTGCATGGAAAGGAAAAAAGAAACATGACTAACATTTAAGTCAGTGGTGGGCAATTTTCATGATAAGCATGGTGAACGATTTCACCAAGACATTGCTGCTATCAATACAAGGTATCAAGGCAATTGGAGCCCTTCAATGCTTGCAGATTACTGTTGGACTGTGACATGAGACACTTCACCGATTGACTACAAGAAGCAAGCAAAGAGAGCTCGAACATCGACCAAATAATGATGGTAGGGTTTTATATGTGCCTTTAGAAACATTATATATGAATTTTAAATAGTGATTTTTATTTGTTCTAGCATTCTATGAAGGAATATCACTTAATTCAATTTGTAATAACAATTTTTATAATGCTAAAGAGTAAAGAATAACTGTTCACTAAAGAGATTAAACAAATATACGTGAAATTTGTATTGCTGAAATTTAAATTCATCATTTTTTTAAAAACCAGAGCCAATTGGGGAATTTCATTATGATATTTGAAAGCAACATGACAAAACAATAAGAAAAGATGTATTTAAAGTCTGGTACAAAAAATTGCTTGGTAGACCAGTGGTATTGATTCAGGGGTAACGATGATGTATTTTTTTAAGTCTGCAAATCTGAATTTTGTAGATGCAGTCTTAAATTTAGAGTGCAACACATTCTCATGAAATGTGCAGCCACCCATCTGTGCGGCTTAGAATGAACTATACTTTTATTAATATGTAATGTTTTAACACTTCCTGAATAGTGTTTTCTACTGTCTGTGGTATTCTAAATATCCTTCTACAGAAGCATCTCATTTTGAAGAAAACATTATTTTCTGCCACTACTATTCCCCCTTAGAGCGCCGCGGAGTCACTTCTACGTGCTGACCCCTAGAGCGCAGCGGAGTCACTTTTTTTTACTTGTGTCATTGCGATCGATATGACATTTTTTGTGTGTGCTGGGTCTATTAGAAACCATGACCATTGCGTAGATCCACGGTTTAGCTTATGTTTTATGTTTTAATCGGAGCAATCAGAGATAAAAATGATTTATTACAATGTTTTTTAAATTAGCGGAGTTTTAACCAATTTTCGAGTCTGCCGGCGCTTTCTTTTTACTTATGTCGTTGCGATCGATATTACATTTTTAGTTTGCGCTGGGTCTATTAGAAACAATGACCATTACAAAGATCCGTGGTTTAGCTTCCTGTTTTATGTTTTAATTGAAACAATTGGACATAAAAATTATTTATTACGATTTTTGTAATTAGCGGAGTTTTAACCGATTTTTGAGCCGCTGCCACTCGATTTTTGTTACTTGTTTCGTTGCAATCGATATTACATTTTTAATTTGTGCCGGGACTATTAAAAACCATGACCATTGCGTAGATCCGTGGTTTAGCTTCCTGTGTTATGTTTAATCTAAAATATCGGGGGGAAAATGGATTTATTACAATTTTTTTTAAATTAGCTAATTATTAGACCTAATTTTGGAAATGGAAGATATTATTCATATGTACACTAATGATGACAACCATAGTTACGATAGAAATATGCACGATGTAGGTAATTTGCATATCAAATATAATATGTGGAAAGTGACAGTGACGTTCTTGTTAGATAGGCCTAATGTTTCCGACAAAGAGATGGACATGCGTGGTACTAATTGTGATATCGCATTTTTTGCCGTAGTGATGTAGTTTTTCAAGTAGAAGTTGAGAGTTTTGTATAAACATTGGGTCTGTACATAATCTTGATGAGATTGCCACACGTTATGAATACTTTATCATTGTCAACGATGAGTTTATCAATTTGCAGCCGATCGGACAAATTTGTATGTAATATAACACAAATAACAAACAAGGAAAGAAGACACACGCTGAACATCTGCAACCACCAGTGAAATAAAATATCATTTAAAAAATTTATATTATGATGGACCTGTGTATTCTGTTTGAGTATGGCATGTACTGGAGTACAGATGACAGGTTCAACGTTTTGGGCATCTCACCCTGTTTGGAAAAATTGGGATTTGAGAATATATCTCAATATTTTCGTCTCAACATGACTCCTCTACTCAACACCCCAAAGGTAAAAAAATAATTTCCCCACATTATGTCAAGTTTGACAGTTTATTATTTAAAACATATATGTATTAAATTATCTTTGATATAGGTTTATACAAGACTATTCATTTTTCTGTTGATCTGCCAAGTCTGAGTGTGATATGATGAATAGTTTGAAAGAAAATGCAATTTTGTCATCATCATATCCATATTTTGGAGGAGTTGTGCCCCTTGCCTTAGGGATCAGGGATTGACAATTGGGAAATCTCATAAGGGTGAAAGGGTTAAGTATCCATGTTTCACAGCCATAAATAAATTCAGAATTTTTATGTACACCACTCCATAGTTTGCCATCTCTTTTGGGAGGAAATGCATTAATTTATCAATGACTGGAACACATATTCATTCTCATTTACCATTGTGAAATATTATGTCCAATAATATTTTGCAAACTTAATTTTGAAATTGGGTACTAAATAACCACAGTTATTTTGATATTTTAAATAACTTACTATCCTCAAGGAACGAATGAATGAGTGTTCGAAACTTGTAAAGGTTCTAAGTTTTATATTTTCATGTTATAATTTTATTGAAAACACAGAGTGAACATGGCATCAGTCAGGGCAGCCTTTAATTCTCAGCATGCAATACTCCACTAGTATTTCGATAATTGAGAGTAAGCTATACACAAAATAGGTTTTGTTGTCATTTCTTTTACGAACCTCTGGTTTGTAGGGATTTACCATGACAATGGTCTCCAATCTTATTCCAAAATTGCCAGCCTCATAATAACCAGGTTCTGAGTTTGAAAGACAAAGAAATGTGCCAGGTACTTATTTTAATCACATGAATTAACAACAGGCATTTAGATTATGCAAGTCTTGTGACAGTTTTTATACATTCAAAAATAGAATCAGCATTTTGACTAAAATATTATCTTTATGATTTAATGAAATAAAAACATCACAAAAAAGTAAGTTCATCTAGCACACATGATAATGATAACCTTTAACATCTTTACAGAAGGCCAAGAAGCAGGGCAGTTTACAATTTCAAATAAATTATGAAGCCCTCAAAATTTCTCACATGATTGCTTGCCCAGACAGATTTTATGAAGAAAGTTCAATGCCCATTTGCATTAACCCCCCTCTTGACTCTGTTGATTAGTTCCAAGGGAAAGGCAACACCAATACACTTGGAAACAAGCAGAACTTCAGAAGATGGTCTATAAGATACACTGATTTTCATATACACTGATAAGATATAAGATTTTCTTAAGGCTATACTCCATGCTTTCCTCCTTTGTCGTCCTGAGGCACTCCCATGCTAACCCCCTAGGCAAGGGAATTTTCTGTAGTGGTTGAATCACTTAGCCTAAGGCACTCCCATGCAAATCTGTACGGCAGCATGTGAATAAGAAAACAGCAGACAAAAGTGAGAAATTGAGACAAGACATGAAGTGACAGTTATTTTTTTTACAAGTGACAGGTTCTCAGGCTATTCCCCAACTTTCCTTCATCGCCTTCTACAACATGCCTGGAAAGAAGACAGTTTTTTGCACCCTGAACTTCAAGTCCATGCCCTGGTTGCCACATTGGCAAATATTATGTAAAAAATAAGAGATAGCATATATAGGGTCTATATAATATTCTCGTTATTCTATATAAAGAGATAATATTCTAAGAACCAATGTACCTACCAGGCAAGTAAATCTTAAACATGCATGCATAAATTACTGAAAAACAAAAAGACATGCTGAAAAAAAAATGCATGACCAAGAAATTGTCACATGGGGACTAAATTTGTGTACTTGTGAAATTTTATATATTGAAAACTTGATTGATTGAAAACCTCTTATACACTTTTTTATAAAAAGATTAATTTGAACCCACTGTTATGTGTAAATGAATAGTAACATTATAAGCTGTCTTCACTGAAGATATTGTACTTGGATATAGATTTTTATGAGTCATGTTTTGCCAGGAAATTTTCCCTAATCTCACAAACTTGGGCCATGGGAACAGACAACCTGGCTATCCAGGTCAGATCTTTCTGTTATGCACAGTTCTTTATCAGGGTTTTAGCTATGGGAGATGCTGATCAAAGACAATGTTTGTCAACTGAACCATGACTTTCACCAATAGAAGACCTACTAACAGAATTTAATCAAGCTTTTTGGATCATGCTTTCAATTATTCCCATGCATTTCATTGGCAGGCGACACAAAGTATATAAATAGTGACCAATAAATACACAGAAATAATCAAAAACATCATGGAAGATGGCTGATTCTACTTTGTTTTGATTTTGCTGTTAGATTTTATTTTGGTGATTGGTTGTGTCTGTATCCTGAGGAAATGCTTTTAGAGTCTTGGCTATCTGCTAGCAAGTTCATTAGTCTCAATATGAAGATGGTGCTTAATATTTAGGAGAAGCAACGTTCAATTTCAAACATGCCAGGCAGAATTTAGCTGATAGTACATGCCACATATTGAATAGCAAACTTATTGCATTTGTAAAACATCCCATGCTTCATCCTACCATCAGAGAAATATTGATATGCAGTCAGTGTTTCATCACTAGAGCTCACTGTATTGACTAATCTGATCCGTCCTGGGCCTGTTCAAGTGACAAGCAGACACAAGTTTATTTAATTAGACACAATGTAAATTCTAGAGATTTTCACAGAATAAACTAAATACATTTGAATTGTCAAGTTTAGTTCATACCGTCTGAGTAATACTGGTACAGAAAGAGTGGTTCAGTACTAGGATTAGATGCTGAAGTCAAAGATATTCTGCCAGGTCCTTTTCAAATGATAGAATATAAAGAAAACTTAAGTGGAGTAATACTGTACAAATAATGAACAGTGAACAAATGAATTTAACTTTGAGTTCTAAGTACTTACTTGGACATCTGTGCTTCTATTTCTTCTTCTTTTGTTAAACTGTATGTACCTGTACTTACAATTTTATCTTTTCTATAGACTTAACTGTTTTGTATTGTATTTTCATATAAAAATAACAAAGCATATTCTCATGAATATGTATCCATATTCTCAGCATCTATGTGGCTTTGTAGAAGGCAGAGATACCAACAATGCTATTTATATATTGAGAACACTAATAGAGACGTCTATAGAGGTAAAAACAGATCTGTACCTCTGTTTTATAGACTACATGAAAGCATTTGATAAAGTTAAATATAGCGAAATTATACACATGCTGAGAATTTGAACATTGACAGCAATGATTTAAGAATAATCCAGAACATGTACTGGCAACAAACAGCAGCAATAAGAGTAGGAAATCAATTTGTCCCTTTTCAACAAATAAAACAAGGAGTCAGACAGGGATGCGTGCTTTCACCAGACCTGGTCTCTTTATACAGTGACAACATATTGCATGCAATAGTAGATATCCCAGGAATATCAGTGGGAGGACATAACATAAATAATTTGAGATATGTGGATGACACTGTTCTGATTGCAAAAAGTGAGGAAGACCTTCGAGATTTAATTAATGTAGTAGTTACAGAAAGTAAAGAGAAAGGCCTCTTCCTAAATATCAAGAAAACAGAAGTAATGGTTATTTCAAAGAAACAAAATAACACACCTTGCAAGATCAAAGTGAATGATATAGTATTAAAACAGGTCCACCAATTCAAATATTTAGGTACAATGATTACAGCAGATGGAAGAAGTTCAACAGAAATAAGATGCAGAATAGGACAGGCAAAAACAATATTCAGAAAAATGAAAAATATAGTCTGTAATATGACCTTGTCATTAGAAGTGAGAAAGAGAGTTCTGCAGTGCTATATAACCCCTATACTAACATATGGGTGTGAGTTTTGGACAATAAACAAACTGGAAAGTGGGAAATTAGTGGCAACAGAGATGTGGTTCTGCAGAAGAATGCTGAGAATACCATGGACTGCCAGAAAAACTAATGTAGAGGTGTTGAAAGAGTCAAATGCGAAACAGACCTTAATCAACAATATAAGAAAAAAGCAATGTTCTTATTTGGGCCACTTCAGAAGATAGGCAGGTTTAGAGAACATAGTCACAACAGGCAAGATTGAAGGCAACAGAGACAGAGGGCGACAACATGAGAAAATATTAGACAGTTTGACAGCCTGGCATGGCAAAGAAACAATAACAACCTTGATACATAATACTGTGGACAGAAAGCTGTGGAGAGCCATGACCGCCTATGCCAGCCAGCATGACACCTGATGATGATGATGATTCTCATGAAAGCACATTATGTAATTAACATTATGCTATATTACATCTAGTCTATGTGCTTAGATCAGATGAGAATAGACTTACCCACCAAGCTCTGTCATGGTTTGCAACAGGAAAACAAAAACGTTTAAGACCTAGGACAACATTACAAAGTGCAATCAAGAATGAGGCATTGACAATGGATATTAACACCACCAAAGAACTACAACAGCTTGCAGAGAACAGCAAGGCATGGAGAAACATGACTTCTGCCCTATTTGCTGCCCTTGGCACCATAGGAACAAACTAACCACATCTGACTTCAGCATGGCTTCTGGGTCACTTTGACCCTATATAGGATGAGACAGCCAATTCCACCCCAAAGTGTGGATATAAGGATGAAAGCTACAGACCAGGCACACTTGGTTAGTAGATGATTCATGTGGTGAAAGTCAAGTGTAGATAGAATATATGATTACCAAAAACGTCAGATATGATCCAACACAGCAGGGGGACATAGTAACACAAATATCAAAGTGGTATTAATGAATAGGCCTATGTAAATAATTGTTACAAATACCTACATCTATTAATAAAAAGATGATAAAAACATTGATAATACAATACTTAAGGATAAAAACAATTGACATGTCGATAAAAAGACCTTTGTCTGAGCAAACATAATAATAAGAACAATGAATACAGAACAAATATTATTTTAAGAACATCTTTTTTAAAAAATAAGTGCTCATGCCCTGCCCTTTAACCAAGGGAGTAATTTAATGCTGCAGAGATCTATAAAAAATGTGTGTACACTAGATATCAAAAAGTCAAATTCGAAACAACCTCTTGAGCATAAAAATAAACAATTTTACATCATGGCCTAATAGGGACTGATATAAAGAAACAACAACAAGCATGAACCTAATGCAAACAGTACAATGGAACAGTATCACCACTCTATTTTTCTCTTTTAATACAATGTAAAGCAGTATTATGAAACCAAACCAAATACAAATAAGAGCATATAACAAAAGAATATCTGGGCGTAAGGCCAAAGATAGACCAAGAAAACGGTGGATAGAAAACATCAAGATAGACTTGAACAAACATGGAATAAATGCAACCACAGTGACACATCTGGCCTTGGAATGAAAGCTTAAGCTTCTACCCCTATGCTTAACAGCAAGTATGAATGCGATCAACCATCATTCACCTGAGGATAGACAATAGTAAAGCAGTGGTGAGACTGTTCTATTGTATTGTTTGCATTTGATTCCCATTCGTTTTTGTTTCTTGATAAAAGTCTCTATTGGATAGTAACGAAGAAAAGTGCTTGTTCCTTTGTTGTTTGTTATTTTTCATTAACATTATATAATTAATATTTTTTATATAAAATACTGGATGTAATTGTTTCGTTTGCTGTACTGTTTCTGACAATTACTCTACCCGCAATAGTTGGCTGTGAAGTCCCAGCCAGACCTCTTACCACAAGACACAGATCCATCAGTGAACACAATCATATCATCATGCTTAGAGTTATCAGCAATCAGATGATTGATTTCTAACAGTAAAATATTTGGAAAGTTGGAGCACATGCAGAATAAAGGGATGTGAATAATGCTGGGATGCACTATATTGCAGTTATGCGATAATGTGCTCATCTGTGTGTTTCCAGAGTTGTAAGTGGAGAAAAAAATCAGCAATACTGTGACCAGCCATGCCTGTTGTAATAAATGACTAAGGAGGTTTGGAAGTGTAGATGGTTATCCCACCTCATAGGTTAAAGGGTCCCAAAAGCTATATTAAAATTATAAAGTCTTTATCTCAGTCTGCAGTAATAAAAATTGCATGTAAGTATGTTAAAAGTTTATATATAAATATGTAATTTTTTACATAAGAATACTCTAAATAAAACAAACTCAAATCTTTTACTATAAACAAAAATTTATGCCCACACCTTTGAATATGCTGTGCTTAACTTTCTGATGAGCTGCACACCTTAAAGGGAACATTGTGACACACACATTTGTGACCATAGTTCAGTGGTTGATGTACTATTTGATGAACAATAAGCTTTCTAGCCCACTTGTTTATAGTTTGAGTCCCACTAAAGGGGAACTTTTTTCAACCATCAATGGTTCTGCATAGACCCAACCTCAGAAAATGGGCATAGGGACACATTTGTGAAAGTAAAGACAAATGAAACTTGTAAACAGTTCTTATTTTTTATGAAGATTATTAAAATATTCAAATTTTATCCCCTTTAACTTTGTTATGACATGATCCCCATGATGATGTGATCGCAAACAGTGCCATTCCTTACTCATTATGTGTCATGTAATGTTTGATAAAGGTCTGTTCATTGAAACATCAATTTTTCTGTGTTATTATGTGTGTTTCCAGTGATTATCTAAACTTCATTATCTGGTTTCGAAGTCTCACCTGTCGGATTACAGTTTTTCTGTAGTTCTTACACATTATCAAAAACGTAAAGGCAAGCTGTTTAATGATAACTGCATGACCATTAGCATGCCATTGGACAAAAAATACAGGTTCAACATTGGATATTCCATGGCATGTGATATTAGTTATCATATCTGTCCACTTATATCCATATACTCAATGAAATACACATATGAATATTTATATATACCTTCATGCACACTCAGGTATGCTCCAATTCCATGTCCAGTACCATGTCTGTAAACAAAACCTACCTCCCACAAAGGTGCACGAGCAATAGCATCAATCTGTCTTCCTGAAAATTAGGGAAAAGATACAATTTGTTTGTATATGGAATATGACCACATATTCCACCTTTCTAATAGGCCTATTAGGCTGGATTTCATACAACTTCAGTGACGCGGAGATAAAAAATATGCAGTGTCTGTTAACAATCATTTGATGTGCGCAATGAAAAGAGCCCCCCCACAGGGTCTTCCAGGGGAGGGGGAAGGGGACCTCTCAGTGCAAATGAATATGCACCTTTAACAAAACTTTTTTTCATTAAATAATATATGGTTTGTTTCATTAAAAATGTGGGCGTATCATTTCATAATGAACACAAAATGTAATTATTTTTCTTACATAAATGTTTTATGTAGGTTTTAAAGTCTCACCAGTGTCCATCAGACCAACTACCATGTAATTAGCAAACTTCTAGCCTGTGACATACATATACAATTGAATTCCATTATAGCATATTCCATTATAACAAATATTCCTATATAACAATGCTTTTCAAAATTCGCAAGTAGTTTATTCATTACCAGTACATAGGCCTAACTGTATATAGCGTATATTGGTTATAACATACTTATATCATCAGTCTGAACCAATTTGTTATAATAGGATTTCATTGTAGGGCCATATATGGTGAGGCTTTCCTTTTGTCACACATTACTAAGTGTGCATGGTGACCAGTTTTCAAGTGCAAGAACTAATTCTCTTGTACCTTTGGCCTACTTCTTGATATGATTACAGGCATCCACCATTCAATGGAGGTGGTAAAAACACTTAATGTATTAGTTAACAAAGCTGGGGAGATGTTTTTGGTCATTAGCATGAATAAAAAGGTGATACAATGCATTTACATTCTCTGGACTAAATCCTGCTGGAAATCTAGTAGGTACATCCTACTAGAGAGATCCTATGGGAGCAAATGGTAAAAAATATACCAGTAATTTTCTATCCCCTCTGATTTCTTCTCAAACCCCAGGAATTGTGAACAATTAGCTCTCTTCCTATGTGCAGTGGGGAGGTTTCTCTGAGCTTTCTTTCATACCCAGGAGACTTTAGCTTTCAGCTTAGTGCAATGTCTATTGAAAGAGCCTTCTTCTCAGAGAGGGTACATGTCACGAGACGAGCTGGTAGTTTGCTTGAGTCACCTATTGTTTGTCTTTCGCAGCTAACTTTGCAGCAAGTGAGCTATTCTTCATGTAGGAAGACCATTCCATTGCAACCCTTTGTCACAGACCTAATTCTTCTGTATAAGCCATATTGGGTGATGTCAACAGTTGAATTAGACTCTGGGTCAATACACCTTCCTAGATGAGGTGCTGCTTTGCCAAACACATCAGAGGTCTGGGATTAGACCTGTATATTTCTCATACACTTATTTCATCCACTGCTCTGTGATGCTGCCTGTGTTTTTACTCTTTGCCATTGCTCATATCATCAAAAATTGTGGGTAGATTGTGCCTATCTCGGATGAGGAGCTTCGCAGTGGACCCTTGAGTACTGAACCCAATTCTCTGCATATGAGCAGTGTTGGGTAATAGTGACAGCCGAGTTGGGCCAGGTTTCACCAATGGCTCACGAGACAAACCACCCCTGCAACAGAAACCTTAGTAGATGACATGCCTTTATATCGAGGTTATCTTCTTATAGAAGTCTCATGGCATGTCATCTATACAATCCCGTAGTCGTAACCTTCGATAACAGTTACCATGATGTTCCAACAGGCCGACGTTGTGCTTGAACTAGGATGGGCACGACGTGGGTAGGCGGAACAACAAAGAAACCTGTTGCAAGGGCCAGAGTTGTGCCCTGATGTCGACGTCTGTTTCTACGACATTAGACTTGAAACACCATCGAGTCAGATGGCTGCTGGAACAGAGGCTGGAGCACTTATGGGAATGCCCATGTGCTGTGAGGCCAGTTTCTAATCAAGAGAGTCCCCTCTCTACTTTGCTCACAGCATCCAGGTCTCAATACTGCTTTGGTCAGACATTCGAACAATGTGCTCCCTGACACAATGCTTGTCCTGTGTGCAATTAGAGAGCTGTATTCAAAACTTTTTTTCATATCCAGGAGTGCATGTTCAAATTGGTGTATCCAATACCTGAGTCATGACTCCTACTTTGAATGGGGTCAATTGTAGTGGGACAAGTGGGCTTCTGCGTGTTCTCAAGCATGAATAGCACACCATCTAAATTTGATTACTTCAAATACAAGTAGCAATAAGTTACACAAAATGAAAATATATACACACTTGTTTATATGAAATTAGTGCTCAAATACAATTTTTATTATTTTTAACAAAGCATGCCCCTTTCTAGATCGATTATCTCTGGAAAGAATTAACACAAATAGGAACATTTTATAGACATCATGATGTTTATAATTTCAGATAATAAATTTATATCAAAATTTAGATTTAAGTGGCTTTTGGCATATCGGGCCTCCAAAATGTATATTTTAGTGGCTCAGTGGACAAGAGCTAGAGCTGTGGCTGACTTTTGATTGCACTCATAGTAGACTTCTTTTCATATTAGATATTAGACTTGTTCATTATTCTCATTGTTTGTGAGCTTGGGATAGGACAACCCAGCAGTATAGGTTAAACACTGCCTTCCACTGCTGCAGCTGTTATTTTGTTGTGGGGAGCAAGAGGTTTCATATGGAGATCTTTGTTCTGTACAATCAAATCTCATTCCTTCTTTATCTACACTGCCTGGACAAGATCCATACAGAATTAGCCAAATTGCTTTGCACAAGCTTCGAAGCAATCTGTTTCTAGAGTTCATCACGAGGAAGTGCTTTTAGGATTTTGGTTATCTCCTAACCCTGGGATTGCACAGGTATAATACATATCCCTTTGTTCACCATTATTATTAAACATACTACATGTCTGTCATGACATTCATGTCTTCACATGTCTGTTCATATGTCTTGTGTATTTGCTCTCATATAATCAGCATGAGTTTGTGTGTGATTTGAGCCAGAGACCTCGAAATATATTGTGCTGATAGTTTTACAACAGAGCTGAACCTATCAGTCCAGCACATCTAATTTCAGCATGGTTCATACATCTAACTTATGTTTTGTTACTATATAAATATTTTTACTAGGCTGAGTTTTAAATTAATTCTGATAATTCACATTCCATTGATAAAGTATAATACTGTGAGGGGTGAGTAAGAATAGGAATGGCTAAAAGTACTTTCAATGACATTTTTTGTCATCTTTAAATGACATCTAAACAAATTACAAACAAGCAAAACATGAGAATTATGATATGCTACATCTATTCTATATTAATTTATAGCTCAGAAACATAGACATAGACAGTTGACAAACTACTAGAAGACAGAATTGATGCATTTTAGATGTGGCTATATAAAAGAATAGAGAGAACATTATGAAAAGAGAAGAAAGCAAAGTGGTTCTAATAACAATTCGTATGAAACAATAACTATAAAAGAAAATAAAGATAAAAAATAAAGTATTTTGAACATGTTAAAAGACATGACACCTTCTTGAAGACCTTACTTGAGAGTAGAGTCGAGGGGAGACAAGCAAGAGGTAGGTAGAGATACAAGTGGGAGAGAAACATCATAAGATGAAGAGGTTGCAATCTAACAGAGTGTACCACCAAAGCAATAGACAGGATGTTTTAACTCAGTTGCAGCTGACCTGGTTGCAAAGACGACACCTAATGATGATGATGATGGTGATGTTCATGAGGGAAACGGGCACAATTATTGTTGATCTGTAAGAACAATAACAATACAAACTATAACAAACCATAGATTCCTTGAGGCCACTTTAACATTGCCAAGTTAACAGATGCCAACAGAACACGAGTATAACATTCCTGAAAAAAAATAATTAAAAACCAAAAACATGTTAAACCAAATATTATGGAATAAGACAGTAAGTAAAGGTAGAAGTAATGGAGGTTATGAACCTCCCTCATTATACATGGTATTTCTAATAAATTCTTAGTTACCAGAATAAATTCTTTTCACCAGAAATACCCTGACTAGTGACATCTTCATTACTTAGCAATAATGGTGACTTAGCAATGATGCTGCAGTTATTTGGCATACCTATTGTTGATTTTAATAATTATAGCATCATTCCTCAACTTTTCTAGAACAGGAGCCTTGACACCCATTTCTTGTTTGCTCAGTGGATCATTTAGTAAAAAAAATAAATAGGAATAAACAATTTTTATTTATATTCTTCTTCTGTGTTTATTCTCAAACTCATTCAGATTAGCAGAATGTAGTCTGGAGAATGCAATGTATTGTGTCATGATCTACAACTTTATATATATAATATATACATTTGGCCTGACACATCAGACTTCAGCATTATTTTATTATATTAAGATATGGGAAGGTATTTCTGAATATAAAAAGTTTTACAAACTTTTAGTGTAACATGGTGACCACTCAATTAATCTTCATTTAGCGGTGTGTAATCTGAACCTGAAAGAAAAATAGTACCACTGTAACCAGCCATTCTTGTTATAAGGTGGCTGAGTAGGGCTTTGAGTAGAGTTGGCTGTTTGGTACATAAGTCAAAGCTAGCCAAAAACCATGCTGAAGTCGGGTGTTGAAGGCCAAAATGTACATATATCGCAGCCAAACTGTATTCACTGGCACAATGTATTCCATTCTCTGGTAGACGTCTTGCTAACCAGCATCATAAGTTTTATAGCAAATGTGAAAGAAGAAGAACAATCATCATTGCTTAATAGTTCTAAAATGGAACTCAAAGTTACATAGAATTAGATTAATTGTATCCAAATGTACTTCTATTCTTCTCAATAAAAACATCAACATTTCACAATTTCTTTAGGTTTACTACCCTTCTACCCTTCTTCTTCTTCGTCTGCATTTTCTCTCTGATAACCAATACAGAAGTTTATGTGATTTTCAACGGGAGTGTGAAGTACTTTGTGTTGCTAGTTTCACAGCGAATCTGCGCTATTTCGTGCCTTCCAGCCCAGTACATTCATTTTGGGGTTTACTACCCTTATTTATGACAGTGTTCAACCTGTCTACATGGCTTCACCCATGTAATTACTGTTCTGAGACATTTAACAATACATTTGTGTACATTCATTACTGGATATTTTATCCTTGTGATATTAACTCTGGATAAGGAAGCCCTGATTAGATTGTAATACTGTTCAATGTGGCCAAAGAGGTTTGGAGCAATGATAGTGCCTAAATCACACTCAAGGAAGAGTTATTTTCATTGACATAATTTTGCAGAGGAAAAATAATAGCACGGACTGACAACATCAAGGACTGGACAAGTCAACATTTTTCCTCACTTTTCTGCATTGTTGAGGATAGAAATTTCTGAAGGACTCTGTGTATTAATGTATCTAATGTGGTACTCCTACAGCCCTGATTCTGTGTGTTAATGCATTCAATGTGGTACCCTTACAATCCTGACTGTGTGTTAATGCATCTAATGTGGTACCCCTACAACCCTGATGGGTTACTAGTTTATAGATTTTACACCTTGCTCATGATACTGGAAGTCTATTTCAGCATGCTTCCATTCACCAGATGATTATGCAGCACCAAGAACTAATGGTCCAACTCTACACTAAACCAAGGACTAATGTTCCAACTATGCACTAAACCAAGGACTAATGTTCTAACTATGCACTAAACCAAGGACTAGTGTTCCAACTCTGCACTAAATCAAGGACTAATGTTCTAGCTCTGCACTAAAACATAAGACACTGGCAGATCTTGCTGGGACCAGCTGTCACAATTAGTCAATGAGATCATGAGACATGGTCCTTTGACAAAACCATGAGATTTTTCTGTTAGTTGTGATACTCAGATATGCTATCAATATAAGACACATGTATCTCATGTCTGTGTTCAAAACTTCATATCAATATCAGAAACTATACTTGATTCCTAAACTATCAGATATTAAAAATCTGTGAAGTTTGGTTTTGTCCTTTTTCACATTGCACAAGGTGAAGATGCTTCTTTAAGGTAGGTCACGTCTGAGAATTTTCAGGACTTCAAAAAGGATCAAAGAATAATGATACCATAATGCCATGCATGTTAAAGAAAATGACTAAGGATAAGGAAATTTTATGGTGGCGTTAGCTGCTATATCCTATAGAAGGTCAAATTGCTGCATAAACTTTACTGAAAGGTGCAGATATCACAGCTAAATTGTAAACCATGAATACTTTTCTATGGACTACATTCTGCACAGAGTCTTAGAATGCACACAGAAAGAGAAGTAGAAGTTGTTTATCTTGCTTACAAAATCCATATACAGATTAGAGTATCATCTTCCTCTTATCCTGCTTACAAGATCCATATACAGATTAGAGTATCATCTTCCTCTTATCCTGCTTACAAGATCCATATACAGATTAGAGTATCATCTTCCTCTTATCCTGTTTACAAGATCCATATACATTTTAGTGTATCATCTTCTTCTTATCCTGCTTACAAGATCCATATACAGATTAGTGTATCATCTTCTTCTTATCCTGCTTACAAGATCCATATACAGATTAGTGTATCATCTTCTTCTTATCCTGTTTACAAGATCCATATACAGGTTAGTGTATCATCTTCTTCTTTTGTTTGATGGTGTTTCACCTTTGAATCATGCATACACATGTGTTCAAACACACATTTACATACACATACAGACAAGCCATGTGTGTTTCGTTGCATTCTAAATTCAGTGTGTGATATGTATCAAAGAGATCATAAAGTATACCTTCTGGTAACTTGTTGGATTGCCATAGTGCAGGGTTCGAGTCACATCTGTGGTTCCATCCCTGTTATGATCAAGTGTTTTTACTTTAGGTTATGATAAAGAATGACACTTCCTGAACAATTTTGCAACAATGTTAATTTGTTATTTATAAAAAAACAATGTTAAATGTTATTTTTAGAGAACATCGGCCTTATTTTTTTTCTTCTAACCAAAGCTGCAAGTGTTCACATTTGGATAGTGTATGTCAACCTGTAAAACATGCATTTTTTTTCACATTTGTGAAAGACTTGTATATAAAGTTTGTTCAATAGATGGATGAGGTGGGAGGAGTTCTTGTCCAGCTTGATGTAGCTTTATAGAATCAAATAAAGTATAGGTCTATGATGTACTGTTTATAATATTTTTTATCTGGCATGAAATACATGGGTTGGTTTGTGTGACCATCCCAAAAAAATTATAGGATTTTATGCTCATGCTCGGGATTTAGCTATCCAAATAATAGGCCTACATATATTATAAGGTTTGGGTTAGTGAAGGCATATACAGTGTAGCACTTGCACAATCGTAGCTATGGATTCTGATTATGTGCTGCATTCTCTGTGGTTGTGACACATCATGTGCTTAGTTGCTTTTTCAAGATGACCTTTCAACCCTTTACCTCCATAAATTGTATCCACAATTTTAAACAATGTGTCATGGTCACGGGGCTCTAGATACATTTTGGTAAGGGGAAAATGGTTTACCTAATAAAATTGAATTCCTCCATTCTTGTGGGATTTATAGACAATTACCTTCGCTAATTTTATACCTACATGTTAATAAAATACCATTCTGAAAGCAACAGCATATTACTGAATGTAATTATGCCAGAGAAAGATTTATGCAAGATAGCAATGACCACCTGAAGATGACACTAATGGTTGGTTGGTTGCTGATTCAGCAGCCCATGAGCTCATGCCCTTTGACTCAATGCCATTGTATAATATATCCATGTGTTTGTGAGCTGTTGTTTTGTTTCCTAGAATGTGATCCATTTATCTGACCTTGGAGGGAGAAGCATTTTCTTGACATCACCCAGCATTGGACATTATGGCACTAATACAAGCAGGAAGATTTTTAAAGGCTTTGATGACTGCTACATCCTGTCTATGCTATGTCACCTGATGATGATGATGTTTATAAAATGTATTTTTAATACATTCTTATTTATATGATCTACAAGAGGTTTTCTATCATGTTTCTATCCTGTATTGGTAGAACTGTCACGTTCACATAAACCCAAGAACTATGCTGGCAGTAGCTGTGATATAAGAATAACTGTCCAAAATAAGGCTATGATGCCAGTGCTAGGATGTACTAAAGATACTCCCATTACCACCATGAAATTGTTGCTAGAGCTACCCAGCATTAAGGTATGACATCAAGTGGTGCAGGTAACAGTAGGCCTATACATCAATGTAGCAAACAATGATCACAACTCCTTACACCAATGTCTAAATGGGACAAAAATAAAGCAAACTAAGTGTGAAAGGTCATGGATGGCAGAAGGCATAAGAAACGTTGCTCAAATTACATGAAATGGAAGAAGTAGGAAAAGGCAGTAAATGGGTGGAGATGAACAAAGAGAACAACAGGTTCTAACTAATGTAGTAATACAACTGTGAAAAGTGTGTCAGGAATGGACTGATATAGGGACACAGGTGATGGTGCCAGATGTTGTCTAATTGCACTCAAAAAAGGAAGGCAAAACCATATAAACAGAAGAATTAATAAGTGAAGATAGGGATTGTTGCCTACAAGAATGACAGAAAGGTGATAGAGAAATAGTCTGCATACTCCACTACAACATCAAGCATAAAAATAGAAATAGAAGCAGTCATGATGGCATTCGGTTATGACTGAAACACCAACTCAAACTGTGATTCAGACTCCCACAAGATGCTATGTAAGATAGAAAGGAATAAGTCATGTTACTGAACAACTCATCTTCCAAAGTATTACCTGGATATACTGCTCTGGTGATGCAGGGATCAGAGACAATGAAAGTATTACCTGGATATACTGCTCTGGTTAAATATCTAGGCAGCATTTTTTCCAAAGATGGAAGACTAGACAGAGAAATACAAACAAGGTGCCAGAAAGCAGACACAGTGACTTACCAACTTTCACCATTACTTCTTCATCCAAAGATCAAGATGGAAATTAAAAAACAAATAATATCTACAATTTTTATACCAACACTGCGTTACCAATGTCAAACATGGTCTTTAACAGCTTCGCAGCAAAGAAAAATCGTCACATGTGAAATGAAGTGTCTGAGAAAAGCTGCAATGGTTACCAAACTAGATAAAATAAGAAATGAAGAAATTAGGAAAAGAGTTGGTATAATATCATGTATCGAACATATTGAGAGACAGCAAGTAAAATGGTTCAGTCACCTTATGAGAATGAAGCCAAACCAAATACCAATAAGAGCATATAATACAAGAATATCCGGGCGTAAAGCCAAAGGTAGACCAAGAAAACGGTGGATAGAAAACATCAAGATAACCTTGAACAAACATGGACTAAATGCAACCTTGGCGACACATCTGGTCTTGAAACGACAGCTTAAGCTACCACCCCTACACTTAACGGCAAGTGTGAATGCGATCAACAATCATTCACCTGGGAAAAGACAATAGACAATACTGCTCTGGTGATGCAGGGATCTGAGACAATGAAAGAGCAGACTCAATTTCAGGTAATGCTCTGGTTGATGGTACAGTACTGAGATATTATCAAGTGCCATCTCTGCAACAAAGGCTGGCTGCAACAGACCTTCAACATCCCCTGTCTCTTGTTTTGGTGGTGCACTCTGCTAGACTGTAACCTGTCCATCTTGTGATGTTGCTCTCACACTTGTATCTCTACCTACCTCTTGCTCGCTTCCCTTTGACTTTAACTGAGATATGGTTGACCTAATAAGGGCAGTCATTGATTCACTTCAGATGAAGAAGATAATGCTAGAGATCATAACATACACATACAAAGAATGACAGAAATTAAAATGACCAAGGGCTGAGGGGAGAAAGTGTGTCCTCTCTGGAAATATCCAAAAGATCACATAATCAACATTTGACAAACTCTTGGATGGCTACTGTAACATAGAGTAGAGCACTTATAGGAATGTCCTGTACAGCATGATGCTGTTTTCTAATTAATAATCAAGAACTAAAAATAATGTCTACATCAGATAGATAGAATGGGTGGGAACAGACAAAATGAGGCACAACAAATTTGATCCACTGGATCACCAAGGAGCAAAGAAAAAGTATAATACATTAGTGAAACGTATTTTTTGTTATGGTGGTGTTTGGTCATAAAGAATGCAATGTGATGTTGATCCTATGGAGTTGTGTCATACAGCAAGAATGTTGAGTTCCTGTCTGAAAAAGGTTCAATCTGTACAATGTTGACTACCCTCCTCTGTGCTGAGGAGTCAAGGTACTGAGGGAAAGGCAATCACTATTGACCAAACATCACCAAGATTGTCATTATTATTATTATTATTATTATTATTACTATTATTATTATTTATATTATTGTTTGACTGTAGTATTAAAAGTGTACTAAATAAAAGCCATTTTTATTATAATATTTTACGATGGTTGTAATATGTTAATGGATATTAATATAATTATTTATGTTCTGATAAAATGTATTTTTGACAATGTTCGCACTCATGTCACAAAAGCTGTGCAGAAAGTGTTAACACAGAAATGATGGGAAGCTCTGCCACATTGAGCCTACACCATATAACTATAATTTGTTTGGACCTTAAAAGAAATCTCTAAAGGGACAAATGATTCAATGAGTAAATTAAGTCCTTCTTCTAGATGGAATGTCCGATCTATCCAAACAGCAGGATGCATGTTTGAATGCTTATGGTGACTTTTTCTGATGACATGTTTTGTGTTATAAATTTAGTGTTATAATTGTTTCTTGTGATCCCCAGTAATAAAGCTCTTGTATACTTTTGTGCAATGGGGAGGTACTGTAGGGTTTTATTTGATACCCAGAAAACTCTCAGAATGTGCAATGTTTTGAGAGGATGCCTTCTACTTATATTAGAATGTAGACCTAATTGTTCAGAAAAAGTACTGTGAGTTTCCACAAGAAGAAGTCTCACTATATTGGCATGTCTTATACTATGAGTTTGATGTTGGATGATCTGGAGAGCCATTGATAATGCCTTTAAACCTCTCACATGTGGAGTGTTAAAGTATAGGCCAAATCTTGTAGGCTACCTCTGAGACCAAAGTGAATTAAAATAATTCTTAAGATTTCCTTATAGAAATATAAATAATGCATAAATAATAATGTTATAATGTTGGATAAACTTCTGAATGATACATGATATTTACAGGTATTTTAATTATACATGACACTTACAGGTATTGTCCACCAGAATCAAGTAGGTAGAGACTGTCAGTGGAAATCACCTTGTCAGTTGTGTTACTGGGACGATAGTGAATAACAGCTCCATTGGCACCATACGCAGATATAGTATCAAAACTTAAGCCCCTGTTGTACTTCAACTGACTATAAAAATATATATAAGGAATATCACATTAGTTGGGAAAACCTTGAAAAATAATGAACGCAATAAAACTCATAAAAGTTGGAAAGTAGCTGAACATTATTTTTTTAAACCATTCTAAAACAAATGCAGAATCTCTCTTTTAAGAGGACAATGGTATTATAAAATCTAGAGCAGGATGTCTTCTTCTGCATTTGTTTTCATATCACTACATATTAGCAGGATGTAGTCGGGAAAACAGAATGCTTTGTGCCATGGTTTACAGTATAGCTGTGATATCTGCAGTTTTCGGCTGGAGACATCAGAATTCAGCATGGCTTCTGGGTCACTTTAACCAAATATGTGATGGGACAGCCAACTCCATCCCATAAACTCCTTAGTCATCTCTTATGACATGCATGGAAGGTAACAGTGCTCCCCTTTCTGGATCAGGCAACACACAGGTGTTTTTTTGTTGTATTCCTTACTAGTTAGTTCCCACATGGCTTAGATGTAATCTCTGCTTGATTTGGTGGTTGCATTCTGCATTTGTCCCTACCTTGATAAAGACCATTGATTCTGTGTATTAAATAGGTACTACATAAAGTACAAAGGTTACTATATATCCACTTTGTTGGACATCCTCTGACATTTTGGTTATTTTATTCTGTGTGCTGTAATATGTAAAACTGATATTTACCAACCAGAACCTGGCAAAAGCTATCTCGAGCCCTGCATAAAGGTAAATGGTGTAGCACTGAAAGTTGTGAATAGGTTCACATACCTAGGTAGTACATTATCACAAAATTCCAACATTGATGATGAAGCGTATACAAGGATCGCCAAGGCAAGCAATATTTAAGACAGATTGTACGCAAATGTTTGGCGTAGAAATGGCATTAACCTACAGAGTAAGCTGAAAGTTTACAGAGCAGTGGTACTTCCAGTGCTGTTATACGCTAGTAAAACATGGACTGTGTATAGACGTCATGTGAAAAAACTCATCACTTTCACACAACTTGTCTCAGAAACGTTATGAACATCAGATGGCAAGACAAGTTTTCAGATACCACTGTCCTTGATAGAGCTGGTATCCCCAGCATCGACACTATCCTGATGCAGACACAAATTCGTTGGGCAGGTCATTTGGTGTGTATGCCAGACTATCGTCTGCCTAAGATACTTCTCTATGGTGAGCTGGAGAAAGGTAACACAATCTCAAGGTGGCCAAAAGAAGCTCTACAAGGACTAGTTAAAAACCTTAATGAAAGCCTTTGAAATAGACCAAGACACATGGGAAGAATGCACAAAATAGATCTACATGGTGTTCTAGAATCAAAAAGAATGCATCATCTTGTGAAAAGAGGAGAAATGCAGCAGCTCAACAGTGGAGAGTAGCTAGAAATTCACAGATAGACCAAGATCCATCTACAGTGGTCATTCCATGCCCTAACTGTCCAAGGACATTTACAGCTCGAATAGGGTTCATTATCCATCTATGAACTCATAATCAAGGACATAACTATAATTGAATTTTCAATAGTGGAAGTAACAAATGGTCATCATCACTTGTGATGATATTATATATATATAAGTATATATATACATATATATATAAGTGCATTGTGTATTTGTTTTGATATTTAGGAATTACATGCATTGAAGCTCCTGTTTCATTTTGTGCAATGGTGAGTTGATACTAAGCTTTCTTTCATAACCAGAAGATTCAAATTCTCAGCAGTATGCATTTCTTTGAGAAGAAGCTCCATACACAGAGGGAGGCTATGTGTGTATGAAGAAGGCTTGTTCCACCATTTTGTAAGCAAAAATCAAGTCCCATACAACCATGCAACCATTTAATGGAATAAATTAAGCTCTTTTTTGTCAATTTTTTTCATTTCACTACATTTGATGCTTGGCAAATAAATAATAGGTTACTGAAAAATTAACATGATGGATAATTATATAATATTTACTATCTCCTTTTTTCCAGTTCAGCAGCTGCAGTCAACTCAGTCCAATGATTTCCTTTCTTGATCTTTGAATTGAAATTAAACAAAATTAATTATTATTGGTCTATTGGTACATATTTTCAAGATAGAGTCAAGGGAAGAAGAGCAAGAGGTAGACAGAGATATGTGTGATGTAAACATCACAAGATGGACAGGTTACAGTTTAACAGTGTGCATGACCAAGACAAGAGACTGAGGATGTTGGAGGTCCATTGCAGTCAAACTTCTTTGTGGAGACAAAACTTGATGATGATAATGATGATGGTACATTTATACAGAAACTTAGAGGTATATAATCATATATAACATACTATGTATGGTAAGTATTATGGTAGGTCAATGTAGCCTAAAGATCCACTATTGTGAATTTTGAATGATTTCTCACACTTAGAATAGACCCAACTTTGGACACAAAATAGCCATTACCATCCTTACACTGTCATGGGCAACTTTTGTTGATGAAACACAAATTTCATTTCACTGCCATGGACGATTTTTGTTTTCCATGATTATGATTTGTGTCCTGGTGAATTTTGCTGACCCTACACTGTTTTATTCAATGCAGGACTTCCTATTAATTATAAATATACTTCCAAAATGACAGAACCTCATGTTACATTGATTCAATGTGATAATTGGAAATTTAATTATTTTATTATTTTTCAATGAACACTTCAAAATGGGTGATGTAACTGATTAGGGTAGTCAGGGGCAAAATGGCACATGGGGAAAAACTGCTTTATTTCGAATCTATGGGTTTTTCCAATACTGCATGTGACTAGGTCAGGTGCCAACATTCCAATCTATCACACAACAAAGTTTGATAGTTGAAGGACAGGTCTTTTTCAACCACGAGGTAACATCATTTTTCACTGTTTTCAAATTTGTTTTTCAACTTCTGACACATTGTCTGCTGTTATCATTACTGTCATGTTTTTTAAATTTTTATACTGAAAAATATATTGTATTGTTAAGTTAATAAGCTTGTTACCTTGTCAAGCTACTTTAATTTTTCATGTCATATTATTAAAGTTGCTAATAATGTGATTTGGGGTAAAGTGTTGCACAGTTGTTTGGGCAAAAGTATGTGGCAGACTCTCTGCATACATTTGCCCCAGTCACTTCAGTCATGTACCCCCCTCATGTTGCAAAATATTTGAACAAATATTTTACTGTCACGTTATTTTTCTTTTTAGGAATTACAAACAGAAGAAAGAGAAGGTGAAGCCTCTGACTAAACATATTATCCAGGTCAGGCAACTAATAAAGTTGTCTTTCAGTGAGGAAAATTGTTAGAAATCAACAGCTTGTGGATTGTAACTTCTTTAGATCTCTGAAGGCCTAGTATCTCATTTTTCTCATGACAGCAGTGACAACCTCAGCATTGTTGTTGCTGTTCTTCTGCATTTTCTCCCTGATAACCAACACAAAAGTTCATATAATTTCTGCCGGGGAGCGTGAAGTACATTGTGCTGCCTGTTCCACAGCAGAGCTGTGTCTCTCCGAGGGCATGATTCCCATATAGAAAAGCATTAATGGTAGAGTTGGGCCTGGATTTTCTCATGCTCTTAGCTAATGTTTCATTCACCAACATTTTGAACCCCTAAAATTCAAGACCGAGTCTCTACAAATTTTTAGGAGAACTGGGGATCAGAAGCTTGTTCTCGAGCTGATTTAACAGAACTTTAGTTTCAATTTCTTTTTAACATTTTCCCCATTCTGTTTCTACATAGTACTGCCCTCTGGTGCTGTGCTGCCCTCTCTTTGTACTCAATATGTTATCCTGTTATCCTTACAGAGGCTAGTGCACAACTGTCACTATTCCTCTTGATATCTACCATTTCATAACATTTGCATTGGCTGTCCATCCAATGCTCAAGTTGGACTGTCTTGTGTCGCTCTGTGTTGACAGTGCCACTGCAGAATATGTGTTTCTGGAGAGATGTCAGAGATATTGCCTGTCCTTATTAGTCAATTCTCATTTCATCTGCTGCTTCCACATTCATTGACAGATCCCCAAAAATGATTTTATTTCTTGTACCTTTCTACAGCTTCCGTCTGTGTTCTTTTCCATCTGATATCTAGCGGCTCTACATTTCCATCTATCTCATATACGACTGTGGGTGTTGATCGCATCCCTCCACAGATTAGTCTCAGAGCTCGGTTCTGCGCCATATTCGGATATGAGTATTGCTCACAATGGTCTGGAAAGGAAGACTATAATCTATTACTGATCTCACATAGCCAAGATACAATTGGCAGAGATTCTGTTTGTCTTCCCCCAGCTTGTACTAGCTAGTCTCTTAATGAGGTTTAGCATTTACTTGCTGCACCTCTGAGATTTTCTATGTGATCTTTTAATGTTAGTTGTCTGTCTAGTTTTACTCCTAGATATACAAGGGTTTCTTCCTTTGTTAATATTTTCCAACTCATTTTGATGTTGACAGATCTTTTGGCTGTTTTGTGACTTCGGGACAAAATAATGTAAGCAATTTTCTGTGTATTAATTTTAGTTTCCCCAATTTATATATGGAAATATTATTAGTATTACAGTATACTGAGATAATGATGAGAGCTCTGTTGATCTTTGCTTTTGCTTTTGGATGGGATATTTATCAGTGGTTCAGATGGCAAGGTCATCAGCAAACAATGCTAGATCATCAATGAAAATAAGTATGAGTGTGCAGCTTAGAGGGAAGCCTTGAGGCAATCCCCCCACCAGTGTTCTTTTCCAGAATAGTGTAATGGCATAGCTAGTGGCTATGGTTCTCTTTGTCAGGAAGGCCTGTATCCATTTAAACACCTTACTACTTATTCCCATTCTATTCAAATTCAAAAAGAGTCCCTTTCTCAAAACTTAGCTAGCAACTCCAACTTGAATCTTTTGATAGGATAGAATAGAATGTTTTGAAAAAAATCCTTAAATTATTTTTCAGAAAGAACATAAAAAATATATTTAAAATTTACCTCATTCTCCAAAAATGCCAAGAAGCGTACAAGTGCAGCTGAATCTCTGTTCTTAATTGTTGGTAATGAAATAAAGTAAACAAATTTAGTTTAACCAGCATGAGAACATCTTAATGGTGGAAAATAGAAATTAACAATATTAGCAATATAGCATATAAATAACAAATTAAAGAAGGCTAAAAAGGTAAAGGTAGGTCCCATGGCAGCAACCTGCCAAACCTTGCTGTCTTTACTTCCCCTAACTCATGTGTTAGGTACTCATTTACAGCTGAGTCAACTGGAGCAGTGGTCATGTAAAGTGAGAAATCACAACCCTGACCTTTTTGTTGGGACGTGATATCAAACCTGGCACGCTGTAACCTGGTGATAGCCAGAAAGCTCTATCAAGTAGGCTACCATGCTCCTCAAAAGAAGGCTAAGAATTAAATATAATTTTTGTACTAGACTCCATGTGACATACAACATTAAATGTGATTTGTTTATGATATTAAGAAATGTATATAGTCCATGATTGCATTGGTGATACTTCTATTGTTAAAATGAGATGTATACATGGACTTTTATTACGGTACTAAAATAATGCATGTTATTATTGACCAGTGACACTGACTACACATGATTACTATAGATCTCAATGGTGTAAAGATAAAACATGACAAGTTTTGAGGCCAAAACACTAATCCACAATCATCATACATCACAGTGAAAGAAAGATATCAATATTGATCAAAAACTAGACCACCACACCAACTTCATAGGCAACAAAATACTATCATCTTTCAACTTAGAAAGACTACAGGGCCACCTGTACCAGATCATGGTGGTACACACAAATGAATGCCCATGGGGAACAGGCATACAGACCTTTGAACACATACTCCAAGACTGTCCAGATTACAATGAACTGCAAGGCAAGACATGGCCACACTGGACTGAACTGAGGCAAAAACTTTTGAGCAGCTGCTCTGACCTGGAGAAGACTGGGAACTTCATCCTGGCGACTGGCATGAATATCTAGCAAGACCAAAAGACTCCTGAATCCTGAAGAAGAAGAAAAACGAAAAGTTCTAGATAGCACTGGCAAAAAAAAAGATGATCAGGCATGTGAGGTATTGACAAGATCACCAACAAGAGAATACATTGGTGCCTTGATATCACTCTTTGGAAGAATTCATCTCTTTTGCCAGAGTCCAAAAGAGGAGCAATGAATAACAACACTGTTACCAGTCAAGAATGTCATAAGAAGCAATTAAGAAGGTTTTTAGGTGTAGTTGTCCCATCCTATAGAAGGTCAAGTGACCTAAAAATCATGCTGAATTCAGATTTGTTAGGCAAAAAGGTTCAGATATCACACTTAAGCTATAAACCATGACACAGCACAGTTCATTATCTGAACTGCAATCTGCTAATCTGCAGGAGTTTGAGAACAAATTCAGAAGAAGAAATGGAAGATTTAAATTGAAATGCATCATTCAAGTCAACAATATTATTTACTAGAAATGGATGTGCCCAGAGATGACATGCACACCAGAGTGCATAGGCCGGAGCTCCATAGCTGGTCGAGCATCAAGGTCAGCAAAACACAGCTGGCCAAGACCCTTCCACACAGTGGGCCTGGAAACAGGAGTGCAGCAACCCTGCTGTAGCCTGGCCAAGTACTAGGGATCAAAGATACGGGAATGCCAACCCGGCCCAAAAAAATGCTGGCTAATGACGGATGTGTCAGGTTGAAATGCGCAGATAACGCAGCTTGCTGTAAAACATGACACGACACAGATCACCCTGATACATCCTTGTCAGGACGGTCAGCAGAATGCTTTCAGAGGGTCCGCTGCAAGGCATAACACAAAGAAGAAGAAGATTAAGAACAGAAGAAGAACAACAACAATTATCAACTTTAAACACTGCTCTACATTTATTTTCGTGGGATAAAAGGTCAAAATATAAACACTATCTGTAAATCATCATTACTCTACCAATGTCAAACAAGAACACTGACTAAATCACATGAGAGTGCTCACAAGAGATCAAACAAGAACACTGACTAAATCACATGAGAGTGCTCACAAGAGATCAAACAAGAACACTGACTAAATCACATGAGAGTGCTCACAAGAGATCAAACAAGAAAACTGACTAAATCACATGAGAGTGCTCACAAGAGATCAAACAAGAACACTGACTAAATCACATGAGAGTGCTCAAAAGAGATCAAACAAGAACACTGACTAAATCACATGAGAGTGCTCACAAGAGATCAAACAAGAACACTGACTAAATCACATGAGAGTGCTCACAAGAGATCAAACAAGAACACTGACTAAATCACATGAGAGTGCTCAAAAGAGATCAAACAAGAACACTGACTAAATCACATGAGAGTGCTCAAAAGAGATAATAGAGGACAGTTTAATTATATTTGGGTTTCTCCATATGTGCTACACCCTTCTTGACTAAAAAGTGTTCAGCATTCATAGCACATAACTCTGTAGCTTCAATTAATAATCTTACAGGAATTCCAGACAATAATGGGGAAACATTTCACAGATGCCATATATAACCCTTTAACTACTACATTCTTCTCAGTAACTAATCCCAACTGTGCTAAATTTTTCCTCTCTGTAACAAATTATTATCTCGTCTTACAAAAATTTGAGAATTTTCAAAGTACTGACTTTACACCAGAAAATATATATCATATGGGTGGGATGGTTGACATGTAATTGGCATGGTGATTTCAGAGTAAAATCTCATTCAGTAATGAGGGGATAAATAATAAAAACAGGTTAACTTGTCCATAACAACCGCCTGTGTATTGCCTAGTCCAAAAGTAGAGCAAAGAACTGTTACCTGCCATAAATGATATATGAAGTGACTAAGAAGAATTGGGGGGGGTGGTGGAGTTGCAGTCCCATCTCACAGAGAATCAAAATGACAGAAAAGCCATGCTGAAGTCGGGTGTGTCAGGTGCAGATTACATCTCAGATGGAAACCATGATGCAGTACATTCCATTCTCTGAACTACATCCTGCTATTCTGCAGGAGTTTGATAACCAACACAAAAGAAGTTCATAACAGTACAACAAAGAAATGAGTACACTCGTTCATAGCAGCTAAGTGTTAACAATAAAATGTAGTATTTATATACAAAAATCATTGTGAAGAACATGTTTTCTTCTTCATCATTCATTCTCAAACTCGCACTGGATCTCTTTTGTAGCAGGACCAAAGTCCTACTATATTTCCAGCAGGATGTAGTCCAGAGAATGGAAATATACTGTTGTGCCATTTTATTTGCGCCAATGGTCTGACACATCCATCTTCTGCAGAAAAAACATATTTTTAAAAATAACATTAAATGATTCTTTAAAATTCCTTGATGACTTACATAAGCATTCTGCATGCCAACTCTTTCCACTTCATTTTTCTTAGACTTTTGCAAAGCTAGAGGTGATCGATCTATGGTGCGATTTGTCTGTGGATTATATGGGTTATCAAATAGCTATAACTAATGAAAGACAAAAACTTTTAAAAAGTTATTTCAAGTCTATTAATTAAGTCTGTGTTATCAAATGAACATTCGCTCCAGAATAAATCTGTTAATCTAGTCTAACCTTAGATATTCTCTCCAGGTCTTTTTTGTTGCATTCGATCGCAAACTCCCACCAGATCTCTCATATAGCAAGATAATGATCCTACAAGATTTCCATTAGTATGTAGTCAAGAGAATGAAAAAGTCTTGTGTCACTGTTTAATTTGCTCCTATGGCTCGACACATCTGACTTCAGCATTACTCCAGTTATTTAATTTTGATACCAATAGGCCTATCACTGAGAACTTTTGTTATTTCTGTTCTTCATGGTTTCCTATGTATTTTCTGTTTTCTTTTGATGCAACTATTATTTTTTTCTTCATCATTCTTCAGATGACTATCAAATTAGAGTAATAATAGTGTCAATAAAGTATGTGATTCACTTCAGATCACATTGAACCTCTCAGGTTCAGAAGTAGTGCCATCTCAGTAGGCCATATTTTGTCCCTCTTCTTGATAGAGTTGACATGCATGAAGAACATGTTCTGTAGTTTTTGATGCTCAGTCCACAGTTGCACAGGTTTGTCTCACCAATTCTTAGTTTTTTATACATGCAACTGCGCTGTCTGTTGTGGTCACTTTGTATTTTTTTGTCCATTTACAAACATCCACTAAACTGAGCAAAATAAGCAGAAAAGATACAAATGTCATAAAAAGTGGTTGGAAAAAGGTTGAAAAGCCAAGAGGATTGATTTCATTGTACTTGAATTTCAACATATATATATATATATATATATATATATATATATATATATATATACCGCCCCTCTCATTGAAGTGGCATTCCGTTTGCCAAAAGTACCACTCATAGTATACAACTCCATAGCTCCAATCAATAATCCCCAAAGATCTCATAAAATATTCACAGCAAATAGTTTAAGGATTGAAAGCAGTTTACAACTACTCCAGGAACATTCACATTTGTTTTTAAAGTGATGAAGAATGTTATGATTTGTTTTATACTTGCTGTAATAATTTAAGACTGCAGTAAATTATCAGGTACTTACTGCAGTAGCCAGATAAACAGCATAATTTGCATCATAAGTTATCCACACTTTGTCTGTGCTTGCAATACTTGTCAGTGCTGTTTCTAGTTCACTCTGGATGTAACTTAGTACCTATGGATATATTATTTTAGAATTGAATAATTAGTTTGTTCCTCTTTTACATTTATTCTCAAAATACTATCTGTTAGCAGGATGTATTCCTAAGAACAGAATACATTGTGTAATGCTTTACAATTTGGCTAAAAATTCTTGAGGCTAACAGGAATTGAACCAATCCGTTCAACGGCACCAAATCGCCTAGCAACTATTGAACACGCGTTCTTCCGTACTTGACTAACCGCATCTCCAAAAAAAGATGCGATTTCATCAAGCCATTCAAACCGTGCACACAAAGTCACCAGAACGGACCGATCGAGACAAGGACTATTACAACAATAACAAACATCCCGTACAGGTTTTTGAAATATCCTCAGTAACAACAAACATATAACATAATATCCGTATTTAGTTATACAAGTACGGAAGAATGCGTGTTCAATAGTTGCTAGGCGATTTGGTGCCGTTGAACGGATTGGTTCAATTCCCGTTAGCCTCAAGAATTTTTAAAAATTGTCCTCTGGCTTCCTACTTAAATTTACTTGTACATACAATTTGGCTACAATATTTTTGCCTTTCTGTTTAACAAATTATATGGTAAATAAATATAACAAAAAATACTGTCATTGTCCAGGTTTGGCACTGGTAGCACAGTCATGGCATGATAATAGTCTTGTATAATGCCACTTTAGTGTCTATGTTTACATTTTTGTTCTTAAAAATATGTGTCATATTTGTATAAATCTACAAGATTGCTCTTGTATCTGTAAAATATTCCTACTATATTTCCTACAGAATTAATGTAGTTCTGAAAATAGAAATGTGTTGTGTTGCTGTTTTATTTGTGAAAATAGCCTGGCATATCTGACTTCTGTGGTGGTAACTAATACATTCAGTGTTTTTACCACTTCTATTGAACAGAGGATGTCTGCAACGATATCGCAAGTATGCCAGTATACAAGAGAGTTGGTTCCCAAACTACATGCTGGTCACCAGCCTCAAAGCTGACCTCAGTCAAACTTGCTTGATATTTTTCTCCGTGCCTGTGGCACTAGTGACATAGCCAGATATGCCAACTAAAAGAGGCTTTATTTACATATTAGGAGGTAAGATCCAGGGGCAGTGATGAAAGGGATGTCTTGGATAACCTTCATTGCATAAATATGTGCACTTCAAGGTCCAAATCACAATTGTGCTGGCCTGATTAGACTCAGCTTCACAGATAAGGATAGAATTGAGAAAAATTATAAAATATTTTTATCAACAATTTTAAATTTTTGTAGCATTACAATGCAGTCTATGGATTGTATTGAAATATTTTTCTTGTGGATGCTCCCTACCTCAACACATGCTTCTATTGCACCCTCACATGACCCAGTTCCAGATGTTCCCAGATGTTGTGCACAGGTTATGTTTGTTTCTGGGTCACTTGGCTGGGCTTGGAGCCTTCTGTCTTTGTCCATAATATATAATCTGTGAAAACAAATTGTTTTGTTTTAAATATTGTCTGAATGTTCATACTCATAAAAAGTATGTCATTTCTTATAATTATACATACATATATTATTTCAATTGTTGTCTGACTTTTACACAAAAATGTAAGTACAAAAATGTAATGATAGATTGTAGGCCTATAAGTTTATTGTTTATTAACTCTTTGCATCCCAATTAGTCTTAGACCTACACCAGAAGCTCAAGGGTGATAATTTTATAATAACCAAAATACAAGAGAATATCTGACAAAGGGTACTGCAGTATCACAAATAGGAAGTTATAATATTTAAGGTTTAAATAATACAATTTATTTAGGCCTATATCTACTGGTACACTAAAAAGCTATGATAGGCATTTTTTCACCTTTCCAGGCAATAATATTATTACTGTGCTAAACAAAATATAATATATGATCCATGATGATAATGGATGTGACTCACAAGACCAACATCAGCCACAAAGAATTGTCCATGATATGTGCAAGGAATCACAGTCCTAATTGCACTGACATGTGATGTGTGTCTTCTTAGATATGTAGCCCTTAAACTTTTGTCTTTATATAATAATTCCTGGTCTTTCCCCTCCATAATACGGTTTATGTCATATTCTTGCCATGATTCTGTATCAATGGCTGTTGCATGCATACCCCCATTTGCATATATCTTTGCATCAAAGTATAGCACAGATTTTTTTCCCAGACTATAATTCTTCATAAAGTAAATCCTTCAGTATTCTACCATCTTCTATCCTCATTGTGTGTCCCAGTCATCTGAGTCTGCATAGACTGAGCATATAATATTCTGGGATAATGCTTACTCTTTCCAGTACATCAGTGTTAGTGACTTTGTCCTGCCATTGAGCTCCAAGAATTATATGGAGGCCCACATGCGAAAGTTATTTAATCATTTCTCCTGGTGCATGTAGGCCTACCATATTTCACTGCCATAGAGATGTGATAATGGTAATACAAAAGTACAAATAATAAATGTAAATTAAATGAAAATGGAAAAAACAAAAGAACAAGACATTCTCTATGTTGCAAGCAATAGGGTATTTGTCAAGAAATAAATACAAAACAAAAAAAAATATTGAATTTTTAACAAAAATTATAATTTATATAGAATAAAAAGAGATGGTTGTCATATTTAAATGTTTATGAAAGGTTAGATTTCATATGAAATAGTACTTAATATGTCTTTAATAGCCTATTATACATTAAAGGCAAGAGCTGAACCTGCAGAATAATGCTCTAATAAATGTAATTTTATAATTTTGATCTATTGCAGAAATCTCTGCACTATACCAAAATAAATGTCTACATAATGAATGAAATCAATAAATAAACATATTATAAAAATGGGAGAAAAACAATGTGTCCTGAACATTAATAATTCATGGATTACTTCTCTTGACTGCACTTATCCTGCAGCTTGTGAATGTTTGTTTTGAATGTTAAACACAAGGGTGGGGGTGGGGCTGGGGTTTTTTCCACATTTGGCTAACATTTTTTGTGTTGGGCCCTGTATATGAATCCACAAAGTTGTACCTCTGGTTAAATGTCAAGTGATCAAAGCCGGCTCTCTCAATCTCAGTTATTTGATAACCTCTTCAACAGTCAGAGTATATCATGGATCCAGGTTTTATTTATCAACTATTGTCCTTAGTAGTGTGTCGGCATATCTGTTCTCCACCAGCGGGAACATCTCCTGTGTCTCACAACATAGACCTCCAAAGACCCACTGTTGAGTATATCTCTGCCCACTTTTGTCTTTCACTTGGTGAATAAGCTCTCATCAACCTCCATGATCTTGCCCTCTCCTCCGATTCAACGTTGTCATAGTTGTGATATGCTGTAAGCACACACCTCATGCATAAACGAATTCCACTGCACCAGATTGTAACTAGGACTGAGCGAGCAGAAATAACTACATATTTTTTAATCAGCGCAGGTTTTTTTTTAAAGTGTAATTTTGGTATAGTTCCGAAATCTCATATAATAATTGAGAATCTAGATAAAAAAATTTCTAATCATAAACACTGTTTGATGATCTCACGGTATTCTGTTCTGACCAGTAAAGGTATCAATATTGAACATATTTGAAGAGAAATGTTATTTCTTCATGTGTTCATAGATTGATTCCTGGCAATGTGTACATTAGTTATGTATTTATACCTAATTTAAAATAGGTGATTACAACTTACCAAAGCTAATTGTTTTTTAAAAGTTTATCTTCAGTCTTCAATTTACAACAAGTATTTGACTACTTCTGGTCTGTGTCAGTTATATAAGTCTCATCTTATCAAACATTACTTACACATCTAGTATCATTAATATCATCTCTAATATCACCATTAGTATCATTACTAGTATCATCAATAATATCATCACTAATTGAAGTAATTGCACACCACTAGCAATACATTAATTTATAATAAGATGAACATTCAATGCCATTTTTATTACAAAATTAAAGCATTAAAATTACCTGAAGAAAAAAAAACATTTCCTATTTTTAAAAAACCATTGTGGTTTAAAAATAAAATTAGTAAATTTTGTATTTTTTTCTTTCAAAAAAATTGGCTTTAAAAATAAAACCACTTACTGTGTTCATATGATATATAGGAAGAGGAAGAAAAAATAGTTCATCAAATTGCCTCACTGCTCTGTGTTGATGTGGTACAGAGTGAGTCTGTGGCAGCCAATGTACCAAGTTCAATCCTCACCATAAGCAATTTTGCATCGAAACAATTCAGAAAGCACTGGAAAACTACTGAACATATTTATTTTGCCTAGAAAATCACTACAGCCAAAAAATTTTGGGATGATGGCTACATCCTGAATAGAATATGCTACCAATATTTCACTATATAGGCCTACTACTATAGGCTCTATAGTAGGCCTATATATTGTGGTCATTTTGAAATGCATGGTGTATTGTTGAGATCTAAGTAATTACCAATCAACGTTGGTTGCGATAGAAAGAATTATTGTCTATTTTTGTATTGTACAGTTGGATAACTTATTTAACTAAAATGCTAACATTAAAAACAAATTCAGATTTTAATTCTTCAACTGTGTATCTATTGCCATGAGTGGCACTAACATTTTGGTAGTAATGATGACAATAGTAACAATAATTGTTATAGTGATAACAGTTTATTTTGTTAACAATGTACAATGTGGATTAGTGGTTCTTAATTTTTTTCCAATGCTGCCTCCCTCTCTCCCACCCCCAAAATAAATTTCCTTCTCTGACCCCATCTTAAAAGAATTTACCAACTTTTTGAATGTTATTATTATATAAATTATTAAATATCACCCAAATAGTTAGCTTTCTGTGACTGCTAGACAGGTCTATGGCACCCCAATTTACAATTTTATCTTTGTGGCTCCCCAGCAAAACATTGTTAACCTAGGATGAGTCATATATCCTGTTTTGAGAACAACTGATGTTGATGATTACCATACCTGACTCTATCATGCTCTACAATAGCATAGGACAAGAAAAATGGGTTGTAACTAATGTCCGAACCTCTCAGGTTGAAGAGCCCTTGAAAATAAAATCATTAGATCATAAAATTTATGCATAAATTCACTGAAGTATTTTATATTAACACACAGGATTTTTGCAAGAAAGGCTGAGGATGACAGCATGAGAAAATATTAGATCCTTTGATATAATGGCATGGTAAATAACCAATAAAATCCTAAAATAAATACTTGACAGAGATTCCAGATGGAGATCACTTATGCCAATTGACCCATCATCCGATGATGATTCTATTTATGGTAAATCATAATTGCATATGCCCACGTGCTGCTGGGTCTGAACGGAGAGCAAAGAATAGCAACACTGTTACTTAGAATGTATGTTGTACATGACAACTAAGTAGGTTTAGGTGCAGAGTTGACTGTCTCATTCCATACAGGATCAAAATGACCTAGAAGCCATGCTGAAGTTAAATGTGTTAAACTGAAAGGAACAGATATTGCAGCCAAGTTGTAAATAATGAATTTTGTTCTCTGGACTACATCCTGTCAATAAGCAGTATTTTGAGAACAAACGCAGAAGACAAAGAATTACACAAAGTATTTGAGGGGGAAGAGGTGAAATTATTATATTATCTTCTAATTTGCTTCATTTTTTTTAATTTTGTCTGAAAAGAGCATTTTATGTTACTTCTTGTAAAGCTTTCTTTCATACCCAAAAAAAAGTATTTTCAAGGTTCGGAATGGAAGCACAGAAGAGCAGTTCTACAACCTGTCATGCATGTTATAAAATAGGATTTAATGATGCTTTGGCTATCCATTTCATAAGGGTCAAAGTGACTCAGAAGCCATCCTGAATGTGGATGTGAGTTTTTGATAGGTGTAGATATCACAGCTAATCTGTAAACCTTTAACAAAGCATCCCATTTTCCAGACTACATCATTTTAATATGAAGGAGTATCTACTTCTTCTGTGTTCATTCTCAAATTCCTGCAAATTGTAGTCCGACCTGTAGTCCAGAGAACAGAATGCATTGTTTCATGGTTTACAAATTAGCCTGGAATAATACAAAATTGACAATATAAACAAAGGTATCAATCTACTGGGAATGTGTACTCACTGTTCTTCTATAAGGGTCTGAAACATGGACACCATACTCACAACAAGAAAAGAGATTGAACTTCTTCCATCTATGATGTCTTAGAAAAATATTGAACATCGAATGACAGGATAAGAGTTCCAACAATGAGGTCTTGCAGAGAGCTAAGCTTCCAACAATGAGGCTGAGAGCTAGGCTTCCACCACATGAGGCAGAGAGTTAGGCTTCCAACAATGAGGTCTAGCAGAGAGCTAGGCTTCCAACAATATTTTCCACTCTCAGTCACAGAAGACTCATGTGGTGTGGGTAATATTCAAATTATGAACTTTATGGGGACTCACACTTAGTGCTAGAAGAAGAGGCAGACCAAAGTTATGATGCACAGATGTACACAAATCATTAATTAATGCTTATACCATCACTCCTGACAGCTGAAAGAGGACCACATTACATGGAGACTAATCTTGCATGGTGGCGCTTGGCTAGTGAGAATTCAATACTGAGCAGAGTGAAAGAATGAAGGTTCAGACATAAAGTGCCACAGTCCAGCAATGGCATTTTCCATGTTTATTCAACAAACCAAAACTCTTATAGGTTAGCAGATTGAGCCATGAAAAGATATTTATACTCAGAAAAGCCATGATTAACTCCATCTGGTCAAAATGAATAAGGTCATTATATATAGTATAAGATTACATAAAAGATCATTGGTATGTTATTAAGTATTTTTGGTCAAGCACATCTAATGTCAGACATGAAAGCAGATAATTTTGCTTATATTAAGAACTCACAGGTTTATCTGTAGTGACTACTTACAGGCAATCTCATCCAAGGAAGTGACAACAAATGCAGATGCGCCTTTACTGGTTAGATTTTTTCTAAGGGTTGCAACCTTATCTTGCCAGCTAACACCTGTACAAGAATTTTGCAAATAATTGTTAGCTCTCTAATCATATAAAATGTTAACAACTATTACTTGCTAAATTAATTTCTTTAAGTAATTTAATAATATTATATACATATAGGCCCCTATAAATCTATTTAGTTATTTATAATTGAGCTTTATCCGTGACAGTGCTACACAAGGGAAACAGCCCTACATACCTTGGAGCTGAATCAGGCAGTTGGTTTATTTGAAAGGCACATCTAAAGGATATGGAACATACCTAGTAAAACAATTCTAGGAAACTCTCACTCATAAAAATCTAGTTGAAACAAGTTGGGGAACAAAGCTATTTCCTAAAAAATTGTGTACAGCAATAGTAAGATCATTAAAAGGCATACCAGTATAGGCAAAGTTTCAAAAACAAACATAGAAAAACTCTCAAAAATAAAAATACTTTTTTTTCTTATGGTTCATACCATTTGGCGTTGGTTATCATGTCTTTCCACAGCTTTCTATTTTGTGTGCTGTCAATAATTTCAAATACTGATGCTCTTCCGTGCCTCAATGTCAGGTTGTCAAGCATCTCTCATGGCCTTCTCGTATCCATCGTTCTCTTCAACTTGCCTATTGTTATAATGTGCTCCATCTTTCCTATTCTCATGATGTATCCAAAAGGTAGTGGATTGTCTCTTTCTGATGCAGGTATATATCTTTTTGAATTAACTTCTTTCTTCTTCTTCCTCTTCTTTAGCACTAATTCTCAAACTCCTGCTGTATCCCTCTTGTAGCAGGACAATGGTCATACTATATTTCCAGCAGGATGTATTCTCGAGAATTGAAATGTGTTTTATCACCGTTTTATTTGTGCTAATGGCCTGAAACATCCGTCTTTGGTGGTAACTTATTTCAAAATATCTTCATTATGCTTTCTATCTGTCCATGGTGTTCTTAACATTCTTCTGTAAAACTACATTTCTACTGCCTCAATATAATTTTTCACTCTTCTGCTCAATATCCAAGATTCACTTCCATATAAAATAAATACTATCCTAAGGATAATTATAGTAGATAGGAAAATGACTCCAGTCAAAGTAATGGACAACTTAAGGAAATTTTAGAGGTGGAAATGGTTGTCCCATAGAGAGCTAAAGCGACCAAGAAACAATGCTGAAGATGGATGTGTTAGGTCAAAAAGTATTTTACAATGTATTCCATTATCCTAACTACATAAGCTTTTCTGTAAACTAAAACAGATTTTCTGCACTTTGTACTTCCTTCAATAGATTTATAGGTATGGGAATACTCCTGTTAATTTACAGGTATGGGGGGTACTGTTAATTTACAGGTATCGGAGTGCTTCGTGTTAATTTACAGGTATGCAAGAAATTACTGCTAATTTACAGGTATGAGAGTACAGAACTATCCTAGTAGACACCAACACATATTAAATGGAATAAACTTTAGTGGAATGAAGTTCACCCGTAATTAGGGTACAAAGGGACAGAAAATAATGCAACAAGTTTTATTGGGACAATAAATCTTGCATAAGAATGACAGTAGCATGAAATGTGATGTCTGTGGTTGTTGTCCTTGATGTCCACATAAATTCTGCATGATAACTTTCAAGATAGTTTAGAGAAGTGACATGGTGTGTATTGTTTACCCATTACACGCTACCCCAAATTTGCTCATTGTGCTTCCGTAACACATAGAACGTAAAACTGCAATTATTTTTTCTGCATGCACATTATTTCTGCGGCTACAAACTGAGAGAGGTCCCCCCCCCCCAAGTGTGTAGCATACAGAAGGAATGTAGAGTACAGATATTATCAACAGGTAGTCCTTTTTCTGCTTTGTAGAAACACAACCGATTTCTGTTTATTTATGGGGAGACTCAAAGTGCTAACTGTCATGTTTGAGTTAGCAGCAACCATGTTTGTTTTTGTAGCAACAAATACCAGTGAATTGTCATATGCAATGACTATCTAAAAATTGGGATTAAAAAAACTGAACTGTGTATTGGTGTACTAGGACTGAACTGAGAGTACTTCCTGCTAATTTACAGGAATAAGAGTACTTCCTGCTAATTTACAGGAATGAGAGTACTTCCTGCTTATTTGCAGGTACAAGAGTACCTTCTGCTAATGTACAGGTATGAGAGTAATTCCTCCTAGTTTACAGGTAGGGGAGTGCTTCCTCCTAGTTTACAGGAGCTGTGAAATGCAGAAAGAGAGGAAGAAGAACTACGTTTCTAACTCTGTCACCAATAATACTTGATTAGCTTTCATCATTATTTTACCATTGCTGTCAAACAGTTATGTTCCCTGTGAAGAATGTGGTTAAAACTACTGCTCTCTAGTTAATTTGAATATTTGTAGTTTATTAGACTGTTTCTTTTACTATGAGTTCCTGTCTTGTTACATTTGGTTGTTTCTGAGTATTTGCTCAATCTATGATCACTGTCTTTTTTACTTTCTTCTTCTTCATCGATCTTCAGTCAGATATCAGGTTACAGAGCCAATAGCTTCAATGAATTGTGTGATTCGCTTTAGGTCATTCATGGAACCCCTCAAGTCTGGAAGTAGTGCCATCTCAGTAGGCCATATTTTCTCCCTCTCTTCATGGTAGAGTTGACAGGCATGAAGAATGTGTTCTGCAGTCTCTGGGCTCAGTCCACAGTTGCACAGGTCTGTCTCGCCAATCTTCAGTGTTCACCCAAGGTGACTTCTCAGTCTGTTGTGGCCAGTTCGTAGTCTGAAGATGATGGTTTGTTCCTTGCATGACATTTGATGTTAGGGGTCATTTGGTTCTGCCGGTGGATGCAACTGCTTCCACTTTTTCTTATATTGTTTTTAACATGGTCTTACATTCATAGTACATATTATCACTTTCTATTTGTTTCAGTGATCCCCTTTCCTTGCCAGAATCAGCTTTTTCATTTCCAGGTATGCTACAGTGACCAGGGATCCACTGCAGTACTGTTTCTTTGGTGGTACTGCTGAGGTGTAGTAAGCAGGCCATAAGTTCATTCATCCTCATGTTCTTTGGATCTTTCAATGCCTGCAATACTGACTTTGCACTTTTTTACTTTAATTTGTATTGATTTCCACCTTGTTTTTATCCAGAAATCTGTATATTATTTATTCTTTTATATAGATATGAAAGCCGGACACTAAATGCAGACACAGAAAGAAGGATTCATGCTTTTTAATATAATTGCTGCATGTCTGTGAAAAATCAGTTATGTAGAACATCAGATACATATATTCATCCGGCAGTAAATAAGCAAACTTGCAGGTTATCAAGAATCACTTTTGGCAGTGGTTAAATGGTGTAAACTTGTTTAGTTTGGACATTTAACAATTTAACAATGGCTCACTTTTCAAAACTATATCACAAGGAATAGCTGAAGGTGGAAAGAGAAGAGGTGGATGGAGTAAATCCTGGATTTACCAAGGAATAATTCAAACATGATTTTTCCACACTCTTCCAAATGGCTGAGGAGAGAGATCTTTGGAGAGCTTATTGTACTGATGTCTCAATAGTAATCCTAAAAGCCTGATGGGTTATGTATTGTATTATTATTATTATTATTATTATTATTCTCTCTCTATGTGACGTGTCCTTTGCAGAACGTTGTCATCACTGCCATTCTGTAAGCCCCATGGTTCTGTGCAAGCTGTTATGGTTCTCCAGTGTTATGTTCAGAAGGTCTTTGATGTCATGTGTCCATCATAGCCTTGGTCCGACTCTTGTTCTCTTTCCTTGAACTTTCTCCTCCATGATTATTTTTCCAAACAATTGTGTCTTTTTATGTCTTAAATATGTACCGGTAAGTTTGCATTTTTGATAGTTTTGTAAAACCAGTCTTCAGATCTTTGCGGACATCTGAGTTAGTTCTTTCCATGATATTCTTATGATCTTTCTATAGCATTTCATTATTATTATTAATTATTATTATTATTATTATTATTATTATTATTAATATTATTAATATAATTTTTTCTTATTTATGGTTATATTATATTGAATGTATAGGAGAGATACAAGTTGGTGAATGTCTCAGATTATATATCAGTGATTATATCATTGTTATAATCACTTTTAGTATACCAGAATCATGACTCGACCCCTCTCAATCTCACAACCAACCTTCACACATTCACCTCTCACCAGCAAATGAAAGTTCAAGAGCATTTATATTGTTTCTTGGCTGTTCTGGTTGATCACCGCCCCATGCTTCATCCACTGGGTTTTCATTAGTAGCCAGGAGTTCAAGTTTATGGGGCAATATCTTCAATTTTTGTGCAAGTGTGTTGAAAGAAGCTAAAAGGAGAAAATGCAAAGTGAAATCAAAATGGATTATACATACACAACTTCTTCTTCTTCTTTCCTTCCTCTTTTACCCTTTACGGGTGTCGAGGGGGATACAATGTTCTTGTTCTTGCTTTTCTGGCAGCTTCAGATAATGTTATTTGGTGTTCATATAATGTCTCTTTGATGGTGTTGATCCAGCGTACTCTAGGTCTACCCTTGGCTCTTCTTTCTGCTTCTCCTCTCTTCGTTTATGCTTTATAAACTAATGAATCACACAGCATTCTTTCCAGATGACCAAACCATATACATACACAACAGTGGATATAAAAGTATTAGCCTGTTTAATCCAAACATAGGGGCCTAAGTTACAGAATGGTAATTTTATTCCCAGTTGTCAGGCCTACATTTCACACTTTTTAAGAATTCAGTGCAAATCTGCATTTTCTAGTATTTTCTACGACTGTATTCCTAGTTACACAATTGCTGCCATAATTGGGCTCCGATCAATGATATCATTATTACCTTTGCAATGAGTGTTCTCTGAAGCAAAGATGGACATGGGGAACAAATTAAGATGTTTACCCACTACGCTGCAGTAGGGACATGACTGCTAACAAACATTTTTAGCTGGTGGGTTAAGAATAAACACCAGGTCAGTGTTCAGCCAGTGAAATAATCAAAAACATAAATAAGACGAACTGTGTTGGTTCCTTTTTTGGGAACATTTAATCTGTTTTACATTAATTTTATTTCATTTAAAATGTAAGCCTGACAACTGGAATTCAACCGTATCCATTCTATACACATCTTATGTCCCCGTGGAGCATAGGATTTCAACAAACCTCCATATTTTACTAAGCTATTGCTACCAACTCTTTCAATATTCTACCAAGCTTTTGTGTCTCTGCATTTAATTCTTTTATCCAGGTATTTGTTGGTTTCCCGTTGATCTTTTTTACCTGTGGGTTCCAGAACACTGTCTGTCTTATAATTATTCCTGTTGGCTTTCTGAATGTATGTGATATTCATCTTCAAAGCCATTTTATTAGTTCATCCTCCACTGGAGTTTGTTTGCATGAGTTTCGAGCAAGAGGTAGTTAAAGATACAAGTGAGAGGAAAATATCATGAGATGAACAGGATACACTGTAGCAGAGTGTACCACCAAGGCAAGGGACAGAAAATGGTAGGGGCTAGTTGCCGCAAACCTTCGATGAGGAAATGGCTCCCCAATGATGATAGTGATGAGTTCTCCGTGGTGATCTTATTAATAAAATGTAATTCTTTACTGGAGAAAGAATTATTTAAAAGGTATAAGGATTGATTTATTTGTACCTGGATTTTCTCATATTTAAGCCTATTATTCTAAATATGAATCATCATATAAATTATGTTCCATGAGATTGAAGTTGCCTCATTAATATTCTTATTATAAACTTTACAAATGTATGTCTATCTGACCTTAGAATACTATGCAATAGAAGGCTTTAATCTGAACATTACAAATATATTACAAATATATTACAACAATATTATAAGAGATATAATGTCAAACAATTCTATGGCTGAAAAGGTTAAAATGTCAAATAGCTCTCTGGTTTCAACAGGTACCCAGCTGAAAATGGATGTGTTTGGCCATTGGTGCAAATAAAACTAAAACGCAACGTATTTGCATTCTGTGCACTACATCTTGCTGGAAATCTAGTAGGACCATTTTCCTGCTACAAGACAGAACCAGTGGGAGTTTGAAAATGAATGCTGAAGATGAAGAAGAAGAAACAGCTACAATGTCAAATATTTCCATGGCGTGTCTTTGGAAATTAGTCCTGTTATGTTGTAAAAGAAGACTACAAGTTGACAAGTAAGGAAGATGATTGAACAATAGTTACATGTAGGTTCAAGTGCTTACTATGCGTGATTAATGTTCTGTCAACACCAATGTATGATCCAGTATTCTGAATTTCTTGATCAAGCCATTCTTCATAACTGGGTGTGTCAGCAAGACCTGCAATACATATAATTTAATACTGTTGTTGACAGTTGCATCTCTTCTTGTTGAATTTAATTCCAAGAATATTAATTTGTATGTTTTCTCTTCGTAAATCCTTACAGTTAATTATCACACACAGAAATTAATATGACACAAGAAAAAAAACAGCCATGAAACTGCATATATAACAATAGAAGAATATAGTAAAATGTATATTATTAAAATGTATATTCTTGATTAGTAAAATGTCTTGTTCATTTAATTGTATGACAGATGTTTTCAACAGTGTTCACGAGCATATGGCATAAAATGGAAAAATGCTCATGAGTGCTAACAATTTCTTGTACAACTAAAAAATAATTGTGTTAATATCCACAATTTGGAGAAAAGGAAGTATGTATGGTGCAATAAAGATGGTTATATGGCCAGTTTTCACATTCACTTTCAATTTCCTTTTCATTCTATCATGGTGCTAGTAAACTTAACATTACATAAGGGCGGTACTCATCATCTGAAAAGGTTGGAACCCCTGATATATGACTTATTGGATGGTTTCTTCCATCTTCAATGCATTTATTTGATAGCTCATTCCATACATAAACATGATATATCATGACTGAGAAACTCCCCTTTCTGGGCATATCCACGATACATCAGATTTATAGGCCTATGCCTAATATGCCATCTAAATTTGCTTCGTTTGGATCGTAAATTAATGAGTATTAACTTATTGAACTGTTTAAACTTTAGAAATCTGGCTAACAAAAGGAAACCCTCATACTACTGTATGAATAAACGCATGACATATTTATTTCAAATTAAAATTTGAACAAGGTAGGTTCAACTTTCCTAAAACTAGTAAAACGGCTTCACTGTTCCACTAGCAAGAGAGTTCAAACATTTAGCAAATATCCTGCTTTATTATTCTTTGGGTTTTATAATTGGAGATTCGCCCATGTGTTGCCAGGGCCCGAAAAGGGAGCACAGAATAGCAACACTGTTTACCTTCCACGCATGTTGTAAAAGGCGACTAAGGAGGTTATGGGATGGAGTTGGCTGTCCCATCCCATATAGGGTCAGTGACCCAAAGCCATGCTGAAGTCGGATGTGTCAGGCCGAAAGGTGCAGATATCACAGCAATGCTGTAAACCATGACACAACGCATTCCATTCTCCAGTCTACATCCTGCCAATCTGCATGAGTTTGAGAATGAACACAGAAAAAAAAATTGAAGATGTTATTTCAAGTGATGTGTCGGTAAACAACAGTGTTTTCGATTTTGACAGTGGAGACTTGTTGAAAATCCTAAAAGAAATGTGCCTAGTCCTAAAACGGAAAGGCTTCTGCTATTGTTTCTGAAGAATCAGATAGGCTTAGTGACAGCAATGATAATCTTGCACTATGTTATACAGAATATAGAGTTAGACCTAATGAAAATATTGAGTGGAATAAAGTTCAACTTTGGAAATCTAATACTTAGGAATATTGAAAGATCTAGGTTAGACTATGATTTTTCTTGATTATAAGAGGCATAATACTCTATGTCTTTTCATAGTTTTTAGCTTTTTTTTTGTCTGAATGAAACCCCATTTCGACTTCAAGTAGCTGGCCTCAATTGGAATATACAAGTTTGAGATATATGTTTTTTTCCTTCAATCAATTATCCACTTTTGTTTGAATCTTGTCTTTCAACCAAATATTAGGTTGTCAAATATAACATAGACCATCTTATGATTGGTTGGTTACTGATCCAGCGGTCCATGGACTCATGCCCTTTGACCATATATGCATGTGTCTGTGAGCTGCTGTTTTGTTCCATATAATGTGTTCCATTTATCTGGCCCTGGAGGGAGAAGCATTTTCCTGATGCCATCCATCAAAAAGGTGATGGTCAACAGTTTCATAGGGATGAGTGCACACCCGGCACCCTGGAGTGTGTTGTGGTTGTATTCTGTTCATGTGATTGCTAAGCTGTACATGTTGTGTGCACTGTCTGAAGATGATATTCTGGTGTTTCCTTCCCAGGAGGATGATATTGTCTTTAGTTTGCTGTCATCTTATAAGATATTGTTTTTTCCAAACAAAAGGCCTACATTTAGAAGGACTTGTCCTGCAAAATCTTTTTTTCCCATTCTTTCACAAACTATTGCCTTTTAGCAACATTAGGCTTGGAAAATAGTCCACTGGTTTACAGCTTGCCTGTGATACCTGAATTAAACCAATGGGGCTGCCTATGACTTACATCAAATTTTTTTACCTATATTAATAATAATTACTAATAATATTTTTTTCCCATCAATATATGCGTGTAAGTTAAAAACATCTGTATTAGCAATAATTAATGAAAGTTAACACCACACACAAAACACACACCCCCGAAATTCATATAAATGCAGAAAATCCATAAGTACTACTTGACACCTAATGGGCTGCAGTGGCTTATCCAAATGCAAAATAGTCTCTTGATATTTTTGGAGGTGATGTATTGCATCATATTTGCCTTCCACTTCCATTTCTTCTTCTTCTTCAGTGTTCATTCTCAAACTCCCACTGGATCTCTCTTGTAGCAGGACAATGGTCCAACCAGATCTCCAGCAGGATGTAGTCCAGAAAATAGAAATGCGTTGTTACCATTTTATTTGCACCAATGGCCCAACACATCCATCTTCTGTGGTCCACTTCCATTTGTTTCTTCCACTTTATGTATATGTGTTCTTGATTATTGTTTTTGTTTCTCTGTAGGACAGTGTGTGTTGATCCATTGCTTGCAAATTTAAATTTGATTATATATCTTACAAAATAACAAAATGTAGTATAACATTCTATCAGATTACAGTTATTTTAAAAGTATATATATCTTGTCAGTATTAATATTTGAGTAATAACTCAGAAGTGCATGGAGAAAAAAAATTAGGAAAAATTAATGCTTCTTTCTGTGACAAGTTATTTTATTTATAAGTATCATCTTCAGCTGCTTACACAATGCCATAATATAAATAACCAAATGGTCGGAGGGTGTCCCACAAAGTGGAGGGTGCCGCAGTAACCGAATGAACAAATAGTAAAGCAAAATGAATTAAACAGGTTACTGAAAACACTTACCTTGCCTATGAAGAAAAATATATTAAAAAGTATATATAAAAAAACATACAATAAAACTAAACAGGACAATTCTCCACGTATCGGCTCAAATGGAACAATTCCATTCCATCCGTCTTTGGCAGAAAAGCGTCTTCGACATAGTTAGATTGTTAGTTAGATATTATAAATGACATCGTTAGTTAGATATTATAAACACATTGAAGAATCCAGAGTGTTAGTTACAATGCCATAATACAACATATTGCTTTGAGGTTTCTTCAACAGAAGAGTTTCCACACTTATTTATTAGGAATCACTTGTAAGTATTTTTGAATCCCATTACTTAGAGTCAAGTCATTCTTAATTTGAAAGATTCTGTAAACAGGTGTTGTCTTCATATATACCATAGCATTAGAAAGAAAATGTAATTGTGTTGTGGAAGATTTGTTTTTCGTTTAATCTTTATGTGTCAGGAATTTCTTGATTCTTGATTAGAAACTGGCTTCACAGCATGTGGGATATTACCATAAGTGCTTTGCCCTCCGCTCCAGCAGCCATCCCAGTGTATGTAGACTTATAGTTCCGGTCAGGTGTTGATTGTGTGATCTTCGGGACTTTCCAAAAATATTTACTTTTTTTTTTCCCCCACCTCTGAATACTCCCATTTCTAACATTCTCTGTATGTGTACATTCTCAACCTCATTGACATCATCTGCATCTTGAAATGAATTTATTACTGCCTTTATTAAATCTGCTTTATCTCCTCTCAGCAATGTACCGTCTATCGCCGCATTGCCTGCCAATAAGTCGGCTCTCTCGTTTCCTCTGACCCCACCATGACCAGGGCAGTATATCCATGTAATGCTCTGAACAACTGTGAGTATTACCGAGTGTGTTGATGTATCAGTTATCAACCAATTAAGAGCTGCTGTAACTCCCTCTATTCCATCCTCATGCTCAATGTGACAGTAGAATATGCTGAAGATTTCTCAACCAACTTCACGCCATTTCTGTAGGCAACAAAACCCCAACCGCTTATATTTGTGTTTCTGCTAACGGAGCCATCTGTGTATATAATTATGTCTTGTGGTTTCGAGTGTAGTTCGGTGAGTTCGTGCACTGTATCCTGAGCTCTTACTACTGTCCATTTTCAACACGCTTTCTTCTTCAGCGTACATTCTCAAACTCCTGCTGAATTTCTCTTGTAGCAGGACCATGGTCCTACTATATTTTCAGCAGGATGTAGTCCAGAGAATGGAAATGCATTGTGTCGCCGTTTTATTTGCACCAATGGCCAGACACATCCGTCTTCGGCAGAAAAGCGTCTTTGACACACTTTATCTAGTTGTATTATTACTTTAGTCAGTGATTTCTTCTCAGTGTCTACCTCCACCCATTCACTACACTTTCCTTTTCTTGTCAGGAATTTCACAGATGTTACTTATTGATTAAATTGTAATATTTGCCCCTAGAACAAATGTGGTGTAATATATAACTCAGATATTATAAACACACTGAAGATTCCAGAGTGTTAGTTACTAAACACAATAACAAAAAGAAAACTACACCAGTTTGGTCATATAAAAAGACACAACTGTTCAGAAAGACAAATAATGGAGGGAAGAGTACCTGTGAAGAGAAGAAAGGGCAGACCAAGAAGACGTTGGACTGGCGACATTAAAGATAACATGAATACGTTGCTAGATAATGCAAGCCGCATCACCCAAGACAGAGAGGGGTTCAGAGAGTTCATTGGGAAGACAACATTCTGGAAGGAATACGTCACATGACAATATATAATATATTGATACATTGCGTATGGTCGTGAAGATAGAGAATTGGTCTCAGAATAGTTGGGAGTTTTATTCTGCTTAACAGTGCTTTTTTAAAATTTCTTTTTCATTGATATATTGCAAGTAAAATTAGCACAGTGCAATAAAGCAAAAACTTATAGCTATATAAAAATATATATGTATATATGATACATGACTGGCAAATGTGACAAAATAATGTCATAACAGTCCAACTTTTGTAATGTTATTTGCAGAACCTAAAAAATAAATCTGTGTTATAATTTGCACATCTTCTGTGGCGTCACAGAAATGTCACTTGACAAGCAGAACTAGCAGACAAGTCAATGCGAAACCACCATGGATAATGCAGTCGCAGATATCTGTTACACTAGCTAACACTATCCCTAACATCACCCATGAAACCACTCCCTCCCAACAACTACACATCATACTCCACAATGCTAGAACTCTAACACCAATTCGAACCCTTCTTCCCCTCCCCTCACAAATACTACAATAAGCTGTCTCCCCTCCAAGCTATATTTGTCAACTTTGCGCTAACAGTTTCATTTTTTATGAGCCTATGGTGTGTTCCATAAAAACTTGGTCACATCTCCCAGACATGATCTGCCCATGGATAAAGTTAACATTGATGGTGGGTTGTCAATTATTTTTACAGATCTGTGAAGGTTGCACCTCACCACTAACACACAATACTGATAGAAAAATGGGTGATCAGGGGTAAGTGGAGAAAGTGTTCTCTTTGAAAAGTTAACATAATGAACATCTTATTGGAAGTGTGAGTTGGTATACCCTTAGATGTCTACTGGAATAAAGAGCAGAGGACTTATGGAAATGTCCAGTGTGTCATGATAGTGGATTCTATTCAGAAAGGCTCCGTAATTTTCTTTAATGTTGGTTTTGAATGCAGATCTGTCATGATAGACATATATTCCTTATTTTCTAGATATGCTTCTCACATCTGTATTTACTATTCCCTCTTTCTAGAACTAAACTGCATTATTACTCTTTTCTATGTTTTTATAATTTATTCTCACAATTACTATGTACACTCTGAACATAAAAATAAAATTGACCAATTAAAAAGTTTAGCTTTTCATCAAATGGAGTTGGAAACTATTTTTCATTGGTGAAAAGCTACTTCTAATTACAGATAATTTTCAGGCAAGCTTTTCTGAATACTTTAAACAGTTCAGAGCTTGTTGAAATATATGCCCCTTTCCCTCTCCACAAATTTTAATATTTTTTTACAGTGTAAAACCAGTGAACCAAAAGTAACATTTGTATTCTCTTCCTATACTGTAGAGAGTGTGCACCTATTGATCTGTCCTGATAACAAATAACATTTTCAAGAATGTTGAAGCAAAGTACTTACCTTCTTTCATTAAAATCCAATTACAGTCCAATGTTTCTTCTGCTTCAAGAAAGTACCTGCCATCTGTCCAAAGAGCAGCTTTATTCTGAGTAACCACAGCTGTACCTGGGGAATGATAATTAAAATCATGCTTCCACGATGTTGCAAGACATATATTTTTTTATTTTAAATAACATTTTATTAAAGTTACCATTTTAATGAAGATACAGACATGCTGTACATGTCATTTAGTATGAATGATAGATGTCCATCTGCAAAAAAACAGCTGCTATATTGAGAACTCCAGACTGGCTTCTGTAAAGATGTAAGACAGAAAAGTATTTTATTCATGTGCTTAAAACATTACTGACTCACTTCAATACAGATATAAATTTGTGGGAGAGATTGAAGCAAGAAAGGTATGACTGGTGTCACAGAATCATGATTGATACTGCTGATGCAGAAAACTTCAGACAATAACAACTCAATAGAAAATGCTAGAAGAAAAACAAGAGCTGCTCAATATCTTACAGACTCTTTCCACACACGTTCAGTGTCAAGGAAATTCCAGGCATCCATAGAACTTTCTTCTTTGCCATTCACTCATATGATGTCATTGATCTCTCTTATAAAGATTGAGGTCTGCATAGGACTCATTAGCCATATGATACACCAGACTAATTTTTGATTAGGAACAAACATCACTGCACAAGAGGTATTCCCATAAATGCTCTGCTTGCTATTCCATTATCCATCTAAAAGTATATAAGCTCAGTATCACAGTCAGTTGTTGGTTGTGGGTTCTTCTGGTCTTTCCAGTGAGGATGTACTTTCTTTCTTTCCCCTGGTCACACCCATTTATATCACTCCCTGAACATGTACATTGTCTTTTCAGCATCCTCTTCATAATTTGTATACTGTATCCATAACTGCTCTAATTAATTCAGCTTAGTCTTTTCTCATCACTTTACCATCCACTATAGCTTAACCCACCAATGTGTCAGCTCTATCGTTGCCTCAGACTCCCACATGACTAGGACCGTAGATTCATGTGATGCTAGGAGTGTTGTTGAGAAGAGTGTTCCACATTTTTTTCTAATCTTGCATTTTCCTATCTTGCGCAGGATACTCTGAGAGTTTGAAAGAATCACTATAGGTGTTGGTAGTTGTTTTGTCAGTCAAGTGAGAATTGCTGTTACTCCCTCTATCTCCATTCTCATGCTCAATGTTGTGGTGGGATAAGCTAAAGATTTTTCCACCACTCTCTTGCCATTTTTGTAGGCAATGAAGCCCCATCCACATCTATTTGTTTCTCTTTCTACTGAGCCATCTGTGTCAATAATTATATCATATCTATCTATATCCTCTACAGAACCGTTGTCCTCACTGCCACTCTACAAGCCTCTCAGTTCCTTGCAAACTGCCCAACCTCTTCTAGTGTAATGTTCAGAAGGTCTTTGATATCTGGTTTTCATTGTAGTCTTAATCTGCCTCTTATTCTTTTTCCTGAACTATTCTCTCCATTATTAATCTTTCTAAACCAATGTGTCTCTATGTTTCCAAAAATATGTTTGCTTGAATTTTTTGATAGTTTTTGGAAGCCAGTCATCTTCTATGTCCATGTATTTGTGGACATCTGCACTTGTACATCTTTCTATCCATGATATTCTTAGGTTCTTTTTATACTATTTCATTTATAATGCCGATATTTTCTTTTCTATTTTGAATGTCATTGCCAATATCTCACAAACTATATGTTGCCTCTGGAAAAATATAGCTTCTTAATAGTTGTACCATTGTTTTTATGTTTGCCCCTAGCTATAGCTTTTTTCATCTCCAATGTTTTTGTAGGCCCATTGCAAATCTCTTATATCTTGTGTCTCTGAATATTGTTCTATAAACTCTTGTATCATTCCATCTGTCGTATACGCAGCTCATTCATGACACTCTCTTCCTAGCTTTATTACAAAATTTGTCAACAACCTTCTCTCTTTATTTACTTCCATCCTTTCACAGCCTCTTGCAGCTCGCAGACTCTGAATAGGGTACCTTCTGCTTCTGCCATCTAAAACACCACAATCATGTATATTATCACCCCATTTGAGCTTAAATGACCACTGTTGACTATACCAGATGAACAACATCAAATGAGTCACTCTAATAGCTATGAACACAAATACTTTTAATAGCATGAAGAAGTATCTTGGATTCAAGGTCAATTGTCAGAGATTGATTTCCCAGAATGTTAGGGATAAAACAGATTGGAAAGACCTGGTTTGTTGTTACTTGCTATTTTCACAAAACCTTATGTTGTCGATCCACCCACACTGAACAAGGTTATATGATCCAGCCACACTGAACAGGGTTCTATGATCCAGCCACACTGAACAGGGTACTTTGATCAAGCCACATTGAACAGGGTACTTTGATCAAGCCACATTGAACAGGGTACTTTGATGCATGCTGTCTTTGCTAAATATACTAAAAATACACTGGTCTCTTATCAATCCAAACAAGCCTGTAGATTTAGGAGGGATGGGGGGGGGGGTTTAAACCCCCTACCTACTTAGAAAATCAGAACATGACTTTTAGTCATAGGAATTTAGTCATTAGAGATTTAGTCAAAATGTGGGTACTATGGTGGGGCAAAGTTTAATATACAAATCTGAAGATGAATTATAGCAACACACACACCTGCTCCATACAACCTGCGAACAACACAACATGAAACTAAACACATCTAAAACAGAGACTATGAAGATAAGCAGAACACCAGGACAGTTAAATGTATCTGTCAATGTACAAAACTACAGCAAATCTTGGGGTTTGGAAGCATCTTTCGAGATGATGGCAAACTTGATAGAGAGATCAAAACAAGATGTCAGAACATCTATGGTTGACCCTTGACAAAGACACTAGTGAAGAGATAACAGCGTGTAAAATGTGATGTTTGAGGAAAGACATAACCAGAAGAGACTGACTGAGAACTGAAGATATCAGGAAAGAATTAAAGACCATCTGAAATCAAGACTACACAGAGAAGACAGCAAACCAGGTGGTTTGGCCACATCATGAGAATGGAACCAATGCAATCAGCCTTTCATGCATACAACACCAGAAGATGGTGCTACAAGGAACAAGGACCACTAAGAACTAGATGGGTGGAGATAATTTAAAAAATCTTAAAGAGACAGGCTGACCATATCCAATGCCAAACAAATGGCAAAATACACAGACAACTCCAACTTCCCCTACCCCACGAGGCTTACCAACACAAATGGAAATGACAATAGATAGATAGATTACACTGCTGTTGACACTACCAGTTTTATACACTGTTCTAAACCAGACACTCTGGATTTATATTTGTGCCCTTCACCACTAGTATTCATTTTTACTTAGGTTTCACATATGTTCTAGCTTTGAAGGTTAATCTATGACAGTTAAAAATGCTTGGTATAGAAATGCGATATAAAAGTATACAATTACAAAGTTGCAACGTTAGATACAGTTGGTCTACAGTAGTGTTTCCCAAATTTTTTACCATGCCCCAGTTAAGTCTTTCTAAAATTCTAATGCCTCCCTATGTAACATATACATATTTTTTTAATATTCAAAAATTGAATTATTCCCTAAATGAAGCCTAATTACAGCTTGTTTGAATTGCCCCCACCCTTGAACAATTAAATTATTCCCTGTGGGGCCCACAGTATTGTAGGGAAACACTGGTCTACAATGTAGAGTGATGAGCAAAAATATGGCCTGCTAGAACATTCTGGCCTGACAAACACATTTTTTTATATGTCCACCAGGCTGATCTAAAGTAGGCCTACTATATCTACTGTGTCAAGAGCTCTGAAAACACTACTTGGAGTTCCACAGTCACCACAGAAGGCAGATATCAGGGGATTGGCGCAAATAAAACCACTAAACAATGCATTTCCATTCTCTGGACTATATCCTTCTGGAAATTTAATAGGACCATTGTCCTGTTCAAAAGACATCCAGTGGGAATTTGAGATGAAGCAAAAACTCCAGAGGACTTTCAGCTAATTGTTTTGGTCCGTTAACCTACAAAAAAAACTCAGTCTGGTGTGCTGACCCAAAAATGATGCCACCTCTGGAACAAGTGGATAGAATGACTTTGGAACTGTTAAGTTTTTGTTCCAGTGGGAGGTATATCACTAGGGTTGGGGACACCTAATACAAAAACTTATGGTCTCAGTTTTAAATTCTGATAATCTTTTTTTAAATGAAATTAAGGAAAATATCTGGAAATTAAGATTGGTCATGCCATCCCCTACATCAAGCAGGACCGCAGTCCATTCCAAGCAGGCACTGGTGCTGAAGTTGAAGATGCCAGGCTGAGAGGCGTACTAGCAGCCATGATATCACGCAACACTAGATAACATGTCTTCACAACATTTTAAAAATCCTATTCATCGCTACTTAAACCTCTGAGTGTATTCAAGAGTTTTCTTCAGCATTTGTTTTCACACTCTTACATGTTTGACTCATTAGTACTTTCTGTTTTGCTATATGCTTGTGAGAGTTGGACACTCACTGCAGACATGGAGAGACGACTATAAGCTTTTTCAAATACAAATGTTACAAACAAATTCTATGAATTTCTTATAGAGAACATAAGACAAATGTGTACATAAGAAATAAAATAGAGATGTATGCAGGTCTACAAGAACCATTGCTCTTTTAATAGTGAAATGCCTGTGTGTTGCCGGGGCACAAGGGGAAGCAAAGAATAACAACACTGTTTACCTTCCACGCATGTCGTAAAAGGCAACTAAGGAGGTTATAGGATGGAGTTGGCTGTCCCATCCCATATAGGGCCAGTGACCCAAAGCCATGCTGAAGTCGGATGTGTCAGTCTGAAAGGCGCAGATATCGCAGCAATGCTGTAAACCATGACACAACGCATTCCGTTCTCCGGACTACATTCTGATAATCTGCAGGAGTTTGAGAATGAACGCAGAAGAAAAAGAATAGTGAAACGACGAAAACTAGCATGGTTTGCATATGTATGTAGACATGCTTCCTTGTCAAAAGCATTACTGCAGAGAAACTTCGACGGAAGTGGGGGTGAAGCAGAGGAGGGCAAAAAAAGACATGGACAGACATCAAGGAATGGACAGGACATAATTTTTCCTCAATCATCCACATTGTTGAAGATAGAAACATCTGGAGGACTCTGTGTGCTGAAGCATCCAATGTGGTGCCTCTACGTATGTGATGAATTACGGGTTTATAGATAGAATCGATAGATGTTAGTAGCATGTATTATGGAGAACAGAATGTGTTATGTTGTGATTTACAAATATTTGTTGAAATAGTTGCTTCCTTAGGGCGAGCACATCCAATTTCAACATATCACAGCTTACTCACTTTGACCTTATGGGGAATATGATAGCCAACCCCTTTATTCAAATCCTATCATATTTAACCCACAGCAACTATCAGTCAGCACAACTATTTTCTCAAACTATCACAAAATAGATCAGCAATTTTAACTAAAAAGAGCAAAAAAGAATTATGTTTCTGGAGTAAATGAGGTAATGCATAAAAGGTCACATTATTTGTGCAGCATGGCCGTAACATGATCTCTTAGAGGAAGGGGGTGTAGCTATAAAAAGGGGGGGGGGGGAACATTCACGTGTTTTAGAATGTCAGATTGTCTTTTTTATGTGAAATTTGATTACATTTTTGTGAAATATCACTACAGGAGGGGTTTATTTGGGGTTTTTTTTATTTGCTGTTGGCCAAGTTCCTAATGTTAAAAGTCATATTCCGATTTGCTGGCTTGGAGTGGGGGTGTTTAAATACTTCAAACCCCCTCCACTTATCTACAAGCATGCTTGTGCTGACATCTGAAGAATAGCATGTATATCATCTTACCAGCTGATCCTTGAAAGCCAGTGATGTATGCACGTCTCTGATCATGGGCTGTAGGATACTCACTCTAGATAGAGAAAAACTTTGATATTTATAGTGGAATCCCGTTATAACAACTTGGTCCGGACAGACAAAATATGAATGCACCATCAGAAATTCACTATATACAGTACAAACAATTTAGAATAAATATAACTGGGGATTTTGAAAAGTGTTGTTATATAGGGTAATTTGTTATAAAAGAATGCATTATAGAGGGATTCCTCTGTATTTAAAAATTGGTAGTGTTTCCTATTAAGGACGTAACCGCCAGCCCAGCATTTTTTAGCTGTAGTGATTTTTTATACAATATAAGTATGTTCAGTAGTTTGCTATTGCCTTCTGAACTGTCCAAATGCACAATTGCCTTTGGCGGGATTCAAATCCGGTACCTTGGCTGCTACAGATACTAAGAATGCCATAGAAATTGGAAGAAGATGCTTGGGAGCTGCTTAGTGAGATCAATGCACAACAGAAGCTTATTAATATGGAAAATTAAGAAATTATTTAAGTACATGGAAATTAGAAGTTAAGACATTGCTGAAGTCGGATGTGTCAGGCTGAAAGATGCAATTAGTGCTGCTAAGCTGTAAACCATGACACAGTTCATTCTGTTCTCTGGATTATATCCTGCTAATCTGCAGGAGTTTAAGAACAAACACATAAGACAAAGGTAAGAGCTCAACATGCAAATATGATGATAAAGGTTGGAGATGGAGATAAGGTTTGCCTTTGGAATAACAGCATAAAGATTTGCCTTGTAAATTTTTTATTTTTGTTTTTGGTTGTGTTCGCTCCATTGTAATCAGCACGGTTATCCGTGCGATTTCCGCCGGGAGCGCGATTACGTTGTGCCACCGTTATGCGCCATGTAGGCCTAGCACATCCGATTTCGGCATGCCTTGACAGTTTGGGTGTGCTACCCTAGCCTGTGACAGCCCCCCCCCCCCCCATCTGTCGCCAGACACGCTAGTGTGTAGTGACTCTTCGCCAAGACGATTGTTATTAACGTCTATCTCGCACGAGGTGTTCCACTGTTTATGAACTTGCCTCGTGTAATTAGACGTAATGTGTTTGTGCCCATCGGATACTGAACAGTTTCTAATCCGCAAGCCTGGTTCCATAAGAGGAAGAACTCAAGAGAAGAGCTGGGTCCTGGTTCTTTCGCCTTCTTAGCCGAGGTGTCGTTCACCGACATCGTGAACCCCTCGCCCAAGTTCGAGTCTCACACCACACGTTTGGGAGCAAGGCGTTCTCGAGCTGAGCGACATTGTCCCAATAGCGCCTGAGCCCATCAGGTACTGAACCCTTTCTCTCTGCAAGTGAATTTCCGGTATAGGAAGGCTCGACTAGAGTTAGGCCAGGTCTTCTTGCTTTGCCGGACGCCCATGATAGGGTCTGGGTCTCTGCCTATAAGAAGCACAGGTAACTAGAAGCTCGTCTCGAGCTAACAGAGCTTGTAGTTCCCATTTCCTTTTCACTTTCTATTTGCAGTTGGCGCTGCCCTCTGGCGCTATTCTGCCCTTTCATTGTACTCGGTATGAAAACTATTCGTCTCTCGCCATGCATCTACCTTTTTGTGTATTTTTCATTGGCCCCTCCAATGTTTGGACTGGACTGACTAGCGTCACTGTATGTCGACAGTGCCGCTGCATGTGTTGGTGCTGATGGTGTCGGAGATATTGTCTATCTCTTAGCAGACAAATCTCTTTCCATCTGCTACCTCGACATTCTCGGACACGATCCCCAAATGATTTAGCCAGAATCAGCTCGAGCTGCTGTATTTATGTTTCCAGGGTTCACCGCCAGGAGGTACATTTTGGGACCTTGGTTATTTGCTAACCCTGGGTCCGCTGAGAGCATTGCGTTCCCTTTGTACCCCTGCCTTGCAAATAGGAACATGATGGTTTGTATTGGGAATAAGAACATGAAGGTGTGCATTGGAAGTAACAGCTTGAAAGCTTACCTTAGGAATTAGAACATGAAAGTGTGTTGTGGAAAAAAGAAGGTAAATCTTTGACTTGAAAATCGGAAAATGCAAAAAAATTATTGAGTTTTATTAAATATTATTAAAAATTAAAGATTAGAAGAAAATTAGAAGATTAGAAAATTATAAAAAATGAACACCTTTCCCGTGACGTACTTAGGTAACAACATATTGGCATGGTTGTTAAGTGCAGGTTATTTTTAGTGCATTCCTGGCAGTCCATAGGGGTTCCAATTCCTGTCTCAATAAATCATAGTGTTAACAGCTCACATTAACAGCGCGACTGTCGGTAATCGAGAGCCACAGTTCCAGCTTGGTGTTGATGCATTAATCTCTTCGTATATCTATTATTTTTCACTTTACGTGCCATTACAATTTTTACATAAATCTTCCACAATATATGAAGTGACCATCTTCTTCTTTTTCTTAAGCGTTCATTTTCAGACTCCCACTGGATATCTCTTGTAGCAGGACCATGGTCCTATTAGATTTCCAGCTGGATGTAGTCCAGAGCAGGGCCGGTCTTAGGCCATTTCAACCTATGCGGCCGCAGTGGGCCCCGCACTTCATAGGCCCATAAATTCATATTAGAATTTATTTTATTATCCTCTTCCCTACCCAGACTGGGCAACGCGCAATCCGTTTCGCATTAGGCCCCTCTATTGTTAGGGCCGGCCCTGGTTCTTAGAATGGAAATGCGTGGTGTCGCCGTTTTATTTGCCCCCATGGCCCGAAATATTCGTCTTCGGCAGAGTGACCATGATTCACACTTTTGAAAATCTAAGAGGAAGAAATCCCTAGGTGCACTTATTCTATGAGATCAATGGATCCATGCACCTTCTCTAATATTATCATCCTTCTCGCCAGTGTATTATAATACTCATTATCTTCAACGACGTCATTTTCAGGCACAAATGTAAAGATAATCTTTCTGGTCAGAGATTGCATCAGAAACTCCACCCATTGACATCGAAGAACTCCCAATTCAACTTTGTAAGAACATGTTCATTCGGTCACAATAAGAAATGAGTATATTGCTTAAGTTACACGTAGGAATGCAATGCATTATTTACACAAAGAAAGGAGACCATTGCCTAAGATATACGTATAAAGGAGTACAGTGCATACGATACAAAGAAATAAGTATAGTGCCTAAGATATGCAGAGTAAATATACGATGCCTAAGATATATGAAGAAAGGAGTACAATGCCTAAGATATACAGATAAAGTAGTAGGCTATAGTATCTAAGATATACAGAGAAAGTAGTAGGCTATAGTGTCTAAGATATACAGAGAAAGTAGTAGGCTATAGTGTCTAAGATATACAGAGAAAGTAGTAGGCTATAGTGTCTAAGATATACAGAGAAAGTAGTAGGCTATAGTGTCTAAGATATACAGAGAAAGTAGTAGGCTATAGTGTCTAAGATATACAGAGAAAGTAGTAGGCTATAGTGTCTAAGATATACAGAGAAAGTAGTAGGCTATAGTGTCTAAGATATACAGAGAAAGTAGTAGGCTATAGTGTCTAAGATATACAGAGAAAGTAGTAGGCTATAGTGTCTAAGATATACAGAGAAAGTAGTAGGCTATAGTGTCTAAGATATACAGAGAAAGTAGTAGGCTATAGTGTCTAAGATATACAGAGAAAGTAGTAGGCTATAGTGTCTAAGATATACAGAGAAAGTAGTAGGCTATAGTGTCTAAGATATACAGAGAAAGTAGTAGGCTATAGTGTCTAAGATATACAGAGAAAGTAGTAGGCTATAGTGTCTAAGATATACAGAGAAAGTAGTAGGCTATAGTGTCTAAGATATACAGAGAAAGTAGTAGGCTATAGTGTCTAAGATATACAGAGAAAGTAGTAGGCTATAGTGTCTAAGATATACAGAGAAAGTAGTAGGCTATAGTGTCTAAGATATACAGAGAAAGTAGTAGGCTATAGTGTCTAAGATATACAGAGAAAGTAGTAGGCTATAGTGTCTAAGATATACAGAGAAAGTAGTAGGCTATAGTGTCTAAGATATACAGAGAAAGTAGTAGGCTATAGTGTCTAAGATATACAGTAAAGATGCACAGTATCTAATATACACAAAGAAAGTCTTGCCCGCCAGTGAGTCTGCTCTTTCGTTGCCTCTGACCCCTGCATATGTTTGATAAGAGCCGCAACATGTCCGTATTCAAATAGTCTTGTGTTTCTCTATTTTATATATGATAATTATAATGCGACACCATGCCCATGCGGTTCTAGAGGTGCCACGCTAGAAACATCAGTACGTAAATTCCTCTAAACTCCTCTGTCAACAGCCATTCGGACTGTCACTGTAAAAAAAAACTGTCAATACTGCATTTTACAAGTTCAGGTGTTGCAGGGAGTAGATTGAATAGCTGTGTGATAAAGGTCGCATGCTCTTGCTGTCGCCACGTCACGTACAGGGTGAGTTTTTTTTTAATTTACCCTCCGACAGAAAAAAAACCCAGTCCTTACCGGGGGATCGAACTCTAGACCTCACTCGTGTGAGACTAGCCATTCGGACGAATGTAGAAAAGGCATATCCTGGCAATTCCTTGATGTCAAAGATTTTCTATATCTTGTTCTTCCCTTTCACCCTCAACTGGTTCTTGAAAAATAATTTTAGATAGTGAGTCCTGTCTTGTTTACATAGAAACACACACATTACAGACCACACAATAACAATAATACTGACATTATGAGCATCTCCAGTGAAGACCATATAAGCAACTAAACTGCTGTTGTTGACTTTAATCCTGGCCATGGCTTGTCTAAACGTCTCCAGCCTCGCTGTTGTGTTTACACGAGTTGTGGGGATCACCTGGTAATAACAAATCTTATCTTTCGTCAATTATACGGACATGACCACTAGCGGTATAAGACCGTCTGGCTAATTAGAAAACATCCTTTCTTCTAAACGGACTCATAAGACTTTTTTCGTGAGTTAAATTAGCTGTCGGCACAAACTATACACAAGTGACCAATTAAAAACACCGTAAAATTCAAATGTCATTTTAGAAGGATATTTTCCAATTATCCAACAGGTCTTATGTAGTCGATGATATGGAAACAGCCCTGCTGCCTTATCAGGATCATCATTCTAATATGACTCATTGGATTGTTTCTGTGAATTTCATTGGTTATTCATATACTATTGCCAATGAACTACAGCCAATGATAGTCACGGAAAAAATAAAATGCTTCAACTTAGAAGGATGTTTTACAATTTAGCCTACATGTCATATATAAATAATCATATAAGAAAGTAAGCCGTATAGTCAATCCGTTCATGTCCATTATAACTGAAAAAATGTTTCCATAATAGTTCCAAGCGTTTACAGTGATACTCTATCATCATCAACAAGTGCCATCTAAGCAATTAATGTAGGCTACAACGGACTCCCAACCAAGTCCCGTAGATATAGGGGTTGGGGATGGCTGGGGTGTACATTCCACTCCAAATTATAACATGACTTTTAGTTATAGGAATGTAGCCATAAAGTGGGTAAAAACCTTCCATAGCGATTATTCACAAATAAGATCATCACATTTCTCATTAAAAAGAGGAATTTGGTGACGGTGACGAATAAAGACGAAAGTCCGTAGGGCCTTTTATTTATATATATATATATATATATATTTGTTTAGGTAAAAAACATTTGGTTCTGGTCCATGTCTAGGGCTTACCTATTATACATTATAGTTTTCCTATTTTATATTGTGCATAGTTTCATTTCTGTTTCGTGACTTCACTTAACTACACAGTAGTGAATTTAATCGGAGACCCACAAAAAATTTGCTAGATCTGCTCCTGGATGCATTGGTCTGAGCACTACACACTGAGAGCCATCACCCTACTTGGATGACGCTTGGGGGTAGGTTGGCCTTCAGTTCGTAGCGTGCAAATGTGTAACAAGCCTTTTGAAATTTTATCGGTCGAGATACATTTTGTAACTAGACACTAAGACGTCACAAAAATTACGACCGTCGCAGATTTCTTAAAAAATGTTAACAGGAACTAAGAGTTAGCCCTAGATTTGGGCCAGAACCAACCACTTCTTACTAGAAACGTATCTACGACCCTGCCTCCAGATGGTACACTCTGCTAGACTGCTACCTGCCCATGTAGTGATGTTTCCCACTTATACCTCTGCCTACCTCTTGCTCGCCTCCCCTCGACTCTACCCTGAAGTAAAGTCTTCAACAAGTTGTCGTGTATTTTAATATGCCCAAAACACTTTATTTGTTTCATCTTTATTTTCTTTAATATTTTTTATACGAATTGTTGTTATAACCTCTTTGCTCATTTTCTTCTCTTTCCATGAAGTTCTTTCCATTAAGTTCTTTCCATTAAGTTCTTTCCATTAAGTTCTTTCCATGAAGACCCTATTCATTGTCTATTGTTCATATTTGTTAACATGCATAAATTTGGATAAGAGGATACGAGTCCACTGATTGCCATTCTTTAGTATTTGGGTGGTGAGCATTGACCCAAGTTGTCCAAATATACAATACCATAACCTTGGCGTCTCCGCTCCCGGATCTGTCTCAGATATTCACTTCAGGCAGCAATCAAGTGTGGCTTTTCTAAAATAATATTCCTGCCGCTTTTAAGTTTTTCTGAAAGTGAAGCTGGCGGTTCTTAAAATTTTCCATAGAGAACTTTTAGATATTTTAATATTGCAATCGATCTGCAATTTTACTTTTAATTTCCGAAAAGAAACAAAGTTCATTTTTTAGCAAACATTTTTAATATCTCCTGCCTTATGACATCTATGTCAAGGCATCAACTAACATTTTTCTTCCTTGTTTAACATGAGTGCTTTTTGAATCATGTTTCATCTAACGGGAAAAAGATGATCTATTCAGACCAATAGCCAATTGAGTTTATTTTTTTGTGTCACGTGAAGTGTTATTTCCAGACCGTGGTCTTCCTTATGAATCTCCTCAAATTTCAGCATTCTCTGGCAAGTTGCCCCGCTTCCTCTAGCGACATGTGCATGCATTCCTGAATATCTCTTGTCAATATCATCTGACGTCTTGGTCAGCCTCTGCTTCTAGTGCCTTCTACCGCCCCCTTTAACAACATTCTTTCCATACCATCATGTCTCTTCACATGGCCGAAAAACTAACTTCCTTCTTAATATGGTGTTTAAGAGCCAGCCTTCTTGATCGTTGATTTTTCTTCTTGGTTAGTCTTTCTTTCTGCCCAGAGTACGCTCAGGACGCTTCTATAGCACTTCATTTCGAAAGCTTCTATTCTCTAGGCTGTAGTTTTATTTATTGCCCATGTTTCCCAGTCGTAGGTCACCACTGAGAACACATGTACGTAACAAACATACATTAGCTTTCATGTTTGCCCCGTGTCACAATTTTTTATATTTTTATCAATATTAATTCTAGGTCTTGTTTTCATTGTCATTATTATCGTCTTTTTTTCGTCTTCTTCTTGGGAAGACGCCGCACCTATGTTCGCCCTGAGTGAAATATCGTCTGCTGTGCGTCTTCGTTCTTTCCCATATTCCTGCAAGATTAACAGGATGTATACCGGAGAGAAAAAAAAATGCGTTGTGTCGACATGGTTAACAGCTTCACTGTCGATATCTACGCATCCGATACTTGACTTTAGCAGGGATCCAATGTCACTTTGATCGTCTATGGAGTGTGACAGTGAACCCTACACCCAAAACCTCCTTTCAACCGTCTCTTACAACATCCATGACAGGGTACAGTGATTCTATTCTTTGCTCCCTCTCCGGGTATGGGCAACACCAGAGGAAACCGTTTCATTATCAATTGCCATAATGATATCCATAGTAGTACAAGTAAACGATAGTCAAAAGATGATATGACCTTCCTATCATCGTTGAATATTAAAAGCAAAAAATATGCATACATTTTAGAAGCAAACAAGACGTGATAGCTCCAAAAAGTAAATAATGAATATTCACATTTAAAAGCCTTGGTGTAGCACTAGTGTGAAACGACAATCCACAAGATGTGATCTGCCAAATATCAGGAGTTGTGACCTGCCATAATCGAGTGAAACTATTTTTAAAAGACATTTATATCAGGAGTTGTGACCTGCCATAATCGAGTGAAACTGTTTCAAAAGACATTTATATCAGGAGTTGTGACCTGCCATAATCGAGTGAAACTGTTTCAAAAGACATTTATATCAGGAGTTGCGACCTGCCATAATCGAGTGAAACTGTTTCAAAAGACATTTATATCAGGAGTTGTGACCTGCCATAATCGAGTGAAACTGTTTCAAAAGACATTTATATCAGGAGTTGCGACCTGCCATAATCGAGTGAAACTGGTTCAAAAGACATTTATATCAGGAGTTGCGACCTGCCATAATCGAGTGAAACTAGTTTTAAAAGACATTTATATCAGGAGTTGCGACCTGCCATAATCGAGTGAAACTGTTTCAAAAGACATTTATATCAGGAGTTGCGACCTGCCATAATCGAGTGAAACTGTTTCAAAAGACATTTATATCAGGAGTTGCGACCTGCCATAATCGAGTGAAACTGTTTCAAAAGACATTTATATCAGGAGTTGTGACCTGCCATAATCGAGTGAAACTGTTTCAAAAGACATTTATATCAGGAGTTGCGACCTGCCATAATCGAGTGAAACTGTTTCAAAAGACATTTATATCAGGAGTTGCGACCTGCCATAATCGAGTGAAACTAGTTTTAAAAGACATTTATATCAGGAGTTGCGACCTGCCATAATCGAGTGAAACTGTTTCAAAAGACATTTATATCAGGAGTTGCGACCTGCCATAATCGAGTGAAACTGTTTCAAAAGACATTTATATCAGGAGTTGCGACCTGCCATAATCGAGTGAAACTGTTTCAAAAGACATTTATATCAGGAGTTGTGACCTGCCATAATCGAGTGAAACTGTTTCAAAAGACATTTATATCATGAGTTGCGACCTGCCATAATCGAGTGAAACTAGTTTTAAAAGACATTTATATCAGGAGTTGCGACCTGCCGTTATCGAGTGAAACTGTTTCAAAAGACATTTATATCAGGAGTTGTGACCTGCCGTTATCGAGTGAAATATTAGTTTTAAATGACATTTAAGCTTATTCCAAAAGATATTAATACTTTCTACCATAAACATTACTACCAGCATCTACCACTTCTTCAAATCGATGTGAAACAGAAGCTATCCACCAATTCTTTATCAACATTACACTAAATGAAACATGTCGGACAGGGTTGCGGAATACTGCCGGCTGGTCAAATTACATCCGACAAGACATTTTATAAGACCCTCCTCCGCCCCAACCCCCATAATTATAATTTTTATTTAAAATTATTATACGCACCCCATCCCTTCCTTCCCCTTCCGTTCTCATAAATTATCAAATCAAAAGACAAGTTTTAAATTACAACAACCCTCGCTATACGGCGACAAAAAGGAAATGATTACATCAAATCTTTGATCGTACAAGTTTAAAATACTGGTTCGGTACAAGCTTAGAATTAGCATACAGTATCTGTAGGCACATTTCTGATGAGAATCAAAGTTGACAAGAGCATGTCTTTTGCTCGGAATAAGCCTTTATATCAAGAGACTAAAAAGTATCTCTAGATTTCCCAACTAGCAATTATTCGCCCAATCTTGGTCGAAAGGCTATGAAATTGATCCGCCGACCTAAACAGCTTGCCCACTACTGACGCAGAGTGATTCGCTTATGTATAAATTGTACTTACATCGTCTGGACCACATTTCAATCTGTCTGCGATAGTAGCCGCATCACTCCAATTGTTATATACTGCAAAAGTAACAATAAACTACTGTTATTATATATTAATAGTATGCAATATATAGTTTTATAGCATTCTTAACATCACATCGATATTATGGCCAGGACTGTCAACAAATTCTTCTACAGATAGCAAGGAGTGTCAACAAATTCTTCTATAGATAGCAAGGAGTGTAATGTTTAACAAAATCTCTTTTAATGCATGTTTTGCAATTGCTTGTATTAATGGGAAGGCGTGCAATTTCTTGTATTAAAGGGAAGGTGTGCAATTTCTTGTATTAATGTGAAGACGTGCAATTTCTTGTATTAATGGGAAGGCGTGCAATTTCTTGTATTAATGGGAAGGCGTGCAATTTCTTGTATTAATGGGAAGGCGTGCAATTTCTTGTATTCTTGCACAGACTCATCGATGTTACTGATTACAGGAAGACAACTATTTGAACAATAAGTAATAAGATGATGCGATTGGTTCTATAACAAGATGATACTATTCTGTGAGATGATACGGTTCTAAAATAAAGAGGTTACAATTCTATAACACGGTGTTATTGTTCTATAAGAAGATGGTACGGTTCCTTAATACGATTATACTGTTCTATAACAAGATTATACTGTTCTATAACAAGATGAAAATGTTCTATAACAAGAGGGTACGGCCATGTCCGTAGATAGGGGGAGGGGGTAGTGTTTTAAGGTGTTCAACCTCCCTTTTTCACCCCTAGCAAATCGAAATATGATTTTTAGCGCTAGGAACTTGGCCAAAATGAGCCACCGGCAAAAGAACCCATGCCTATAGAGTGTGATGGCCATCAAGAAGCAGAAAATTAATCAGTTACAAATCAATGCTCGGAGATTGCTGACGTAATTTGAGGACATCCCCTAAACCAGGGGTGGGCAAACTACGGCCCGCGGGCCGCATACGGCCCGCCATTAGATATTGTGCGGACCTCAAACATTTTAAATAAACGAACGATCTTCACAAATAATGTTTTTTCCATTAATATTGCACAGAAATCATTTGGAATTTTAATTCGACTTTCTTATATATTAAAAATACTATATGTGTTTTCCAATTTGACATTTAAATATATATATATATCAGTGGCGTATCCTGGGGTCTGAAAGAGAGCATGCAACTTTTAAAAAATGATAATTTTCTACTCGCCCAGTTATTTGAAGTTCAGTTCTATTCTGCGGCTCTTTCTGCTAAAGTCCTCTGTTACTTTGTTATAAAAGTCATCATTGCCTTTCATCTCTACAAGAAGGTCTTTTTCAATTGACATCATTGATAGAGCAGAAAGACGACATTGCCCCTGCGAGTTCCTTATGACATTTTTAATGCGTTTTAATGCAGAAAACGAACGTTCCACTGAAGACGACGATGCAGGAATTGTCAATATTAAAATAACTTACATAATGATTCCGAACCACAAAGCCAAACGACTTTCTTATATAAATCATTGTTAAATGAACGGACACATTTTGTTCCTTCTCGTTTCAAACTGCTTAACGCAGGAATCGGTCTGCCCATTTTTACCAAGTCCAATTTTTCATTAAATGTTCGCGATTGAAACGGTCTTTCAAATAAATCTACAACAACATCATTAATAGAATCAGCCATAATAACAAATTGAAATTGAAACCACATCGCTGTGTAAATGTGCGTGTGTGTTGAGTAAGATCACGTGACGTGTACCAAAAGTGACCGGAAATGGCTTACTAAACAAGTGTGTGTGTATGCAATCAAGATTATAATTGCTTGCATTGTTATCATTAGTTTAACATTCAAATAAAAGTACTAGAACATAGAAATTGCACTGTTTCACACCAGTAAATAAATGTTCATCAATCAATTTATTATTTGCCAGTGCTAAATTGTTATAATAGTGATTGAATCATAAAATGTATTAATGTTTTTTTCATCGCAAGCTTACTCTGGAGACAAGGTTATAAAAAAACACACAGTATATCACTGCGCTTATATGTAAAGGGACTATTTTAACGAAAGCAAATTCAAAATTGCTTTACTGTGGCCACTAAAACTTTCATATGTGTTGCCAGCACTAATTTTCGGAAAAATTCAGATTTGTGAGAAAAATATTATAAAATATATTTTTGAGCAATGCTGCAAGGGCTAAGTTTGGATGGGGGATAGATCACTGACTGGTTTATCATTTTCGCAACTCTTGAAGGCATGCAATGCTTGCCTTGCTTATGCTTAGTATACGCCACTGATATATATATATATATATATATATATATATATATATATATATATATATATATATATATATATATATATATATAATCAATGAAATTTTACTACGTTTAATATGAGTGTTTAATATTGAGTAATTTACTTTACTAGAATTGACGTAATTTGATTGGCTGAATGTTTCTCAATGATTATAAGTACTCGGACGATATAATTTTATATTATATGTGGCCCTCCAATAGCTTTACAATTTTTAATGTGGCCCTCTGCACAAAAAGTTTGCCCACCCCTGCCCTAAACAATAAAATCTAGCTCTAGGTAAGTTCTTTGAAATTGTGGCGGGGGGCGATTAAAGAAATGTTATTTAGTATTCGGGGACAAGCATAAGAGCGAGCATGGGTATCTTAAAATGGTCACTATAATGACAGAATTGTCTACAAAAAAGAAGGAAATTAGCTTTGTTTTTTAAGATAAATCACATACCACCCAGTTACTGACGGCATATATATGTCCTTGGTGGCAGTATATAAAATTTGTAAAAATAAAAGTCATGATTATAGGGCATATGGTCCGTTTATAAATTCGTAATCACACGTTCAATTGAATATCTCTAAAGCTATTTGTTTTATTGCAGAGATCTTCGGCAAGCAATATTATATTTTATCTAACGCAAGAATACTTTTATCATTTACTCTGGATTGTGCATTGGGTCGAAATTCTTTGAAGTTTTTGGCCCATTGCAAATGTAGGGTTAAATTATAGATATTACAGTAAACATGTTACTGTTACGTAACATTGCATTCAAAGGCGTATCGTCTAAAATACTTGAACTGTCAAATTGCTGTATGAATTGTCACTCGTATGTGCAATAGCAAACTTCATTGTAATACGCAGCATGTACTCTGCCCTTCGGTCACCATTAGACACCAGGGTTTTTAAACTGTTTAAATACTGTATTATTTTAGCCGATATTGGATTATATGTATTTTGTTGCCACTGTATATGTAGGCCTACCTAATGGTGTGCTCAATATACACTTGTTTATGTAGGGTTATTGTGTGGTCTGTTCATGAAATAATTTCTTCAAAATTCCGAATCTGATGATTCTAAGAAATTGATTATTATTAATGGTTGCAGAAATTGTAAGCCATTTCGGTGTCAGTAGTCTTCTTCCTCTTGGATTACATGATCCAAACATTTCCCCCCAAAATTCAACGTCTTTCTTTTGGAGATGTACTGGCGTGTCAGATCTTCAACATCACACATTTTAAACGTTGTATTCTTGTCGACAACTTGCCCTTTGACTTTAGCTCAAACTAACTCGATCAGGCTCGATCGGGTTAAGTTGAGCATGGTATGCAGGTATTCGCAGAGAAGTGTGGCCATATTGTTGAATGATTTTATCACTATAATACAACTTTGTCTTATTTGTCATCTTCACAAGCTGTAACAATTCGGGCTTCAAAAACGTATCGTCAAGGTGAACATTTTCCTCAGTGAGCCATGTCTTAATTTAGTCTTTTGTATTTGATGCATTTGGTATTTTGTCTTCATACTGTGATACTGCATTGTGATAGGAAACATTGTCCATTACTAAACATTATGGTCCTTCTACAATTGGAAGAAGACTGTTCTTCATCCAATGCCTGCAAATAATTCCATTCATTTCAGTATGATAGTCCCTGATATCTTTACATTTTGATTGGAAAATAAGTTCAGCTTCATGGACTACGCCGCTGTTGCTATTACCGGTATGCGTAGAATCCACTGGCCTTTACTGCTTGGAAGGTTTCTTTTATATTTACCGTCCACTGATTGCTATTCTTTAGTATTTGTGTGGTGAGCATTGACCCACGTCGTCTAAATATACAATACCATAACCTTGGCGTCTCCGCTCCCGGATCTGTCTCAGATATTTACTTCAGGCAGCAATCAAGTTTGGCTTTTCTCAAATAATGTTCCTGCCGCCTAAAGTTTTTCTGAAAGTGAAGCTGGCGGTTCTTACAATTTTCCACAGAGAACTTTTAGAAATTTCAATATCGCAATTGATCTGCAATTTTACTTTTAATTTCCGAAAAGAAACAAGTTCACTTTTAGGAAACATTTTCAATAACTTTCATTTTTCTTCATTGTTTGACATGAGTGCTTTAAGAATACAGTTTCATCCGACGGGAAAAAAATGATATATCCAGATCAATAGCCAATTGAGTGTTTTTTTTATCACGTGACGTATTCTTTACAGAAATTGGTTTTCCTTATGAATCTCCTGAAATTCTAGCATTCTTTTGCAAGTTTCCTCGCTTCCTCTAGCGACATGTGCATGCATCCCTGAATATCTTTTGTCAATATCATCTAACATCTTGGTCAGCCTCTGCTTCAAGTGCCTTCTATCGCCCCCTTCAAACGACACTCATTCTATGACATCATGTCTCTTCACATGGACGAAAAACCAATTTCCTTCTTAACATGGTGTTTAAAAGCCAGCCTTCTTGATCGTTGATTTTTTTCTTCTTGGTTGATTTTTCTTGATGTCTGTAGTACTCTCAGGACTCTTCTATATCACTGAGAACACACATGTACGTAACAAACATACCTTAGTTTCCATGTTTGCCCCGTACCACAGTTTTTATATTGTTGTCAATATTAATTCTAGGTCTTGTTTTCATTGTGTATGTTGTCATTATTTTCGTCTTTTTCATTTTTAGAAACAGGTTTTGTTGTTCGCTGTAACCTTTTGATGATTTTATTATGTTCATTAAGTCTTTCTCATTTAATGTTAATAGCACTGTGTCGTCTCGTATCTAATTTCTGGAATCTGTAGACCTCAGTTATTTATGGGGCTGAATTGTTATTACATTGTTCCGTGTTTCACATTTCTCATTATGTTCTCTACATATATGTGAAACAGGTATGGCGACAAAGTACACCTTTGTCTTACTCCTTTTTGTACTTTAAAACCACTACGATGTTACCGCTTCCACTATTACGGCGGCTTAGTGATTTTGTACAGCTCTACAATTAACCGTATATTGTGCTCTGGAAAAACCCATGTCTTTCTTTATGCCCCATTATTGGTAATGGTTCACACAGCCAAAAGTATTAGTGTAATTTATAAAGCATGCATACATGTTGATGTTGAATTATCTGCACTTTTCTATGACCATCCTCATATAAATATGTGATCTCTAGTGCCTCTTCCGGCTCTAAACCTTGCCTGAGCTTCGTGAATCTCTTCTTCCATTTTGTTTCCTATTCTTTTCATATAAATGTGTAGTATTATTTTGCTGGCTTGACTTATTAGTGCGATTGTTCTATAGTTGAAGCATAATTACAGATCTCCGCATTTTGGTATAGGCCTATATATATATATTTATATATTGATGGTTCTGGTTCCTTATGTTTCTTTCCGTGTCTGCTAAATTATTTTGGGATGTCTCTGTGTACATTTCTTTGCAATACTCTCTCCACCTTAGCATAATATCATTTTGTTCCGTTGGGTGTTTCCATCCATATCTTTGATGACTCTTGTATTTGTTTTGTATGTTGTACTCTTTGTGGTGTTTACTTCTCAGAACCTGTATTTCATTCTTCCCTCTTCGTACAAGTCCTCTTTATGTTTACATGAGTAGTTTATAAATTACTGTTTGTCTCTTCTTTTTTGTCTGTGTATTTTTCTTGTGAATTGTTTGTATATCATTTTACTGTTATAGTTCAGCATTGTCTCGTGTTTCCTTCGTTCTTCCACCAACTTCAAGGTAGTGTCCGATATATATGTTTGTCTTTTTTACTAGTCTCTTGGATATGTCTTTCTGTGCGCTTTGAATGTAGATTTCCTTCATCCTGTTTGCTAATATCTTTTCTGATATTCTTTCTTGTTCCTCTTGCAAGATTACAAATCTGTTTTTAATCTCTGTGTTGTACTTGTTTGGGATGTTTGAGTAGTCATATTTGATGGTCGTTTTACAGCTGAACTTTTTGAGTTTTTGTTTGAAGTTTGATAGTAATAGTTCTTGATCGGAATTGGAGTCTGCACCAGGGTAGGTGTTGCATGCTGAGGTGTTTGATCTCCATCTTTGTTGTATCAAGATATAGTCTATTTGATATTATAGTCTATCTGCGGGTGCTGTGGGAATATTGTATTTAAGATGGTTAATTGATTTACCATGCAGAAGGGAATTAATGCTTCTTCTAGATCGCTTCTATCTCCGAAACTACTTTTCACTTTATGTTTGTGTCCTAGCCTGCTTTATCCTACCTTGGCGTTGAAATATCCACTATAACTATTGTCTGCTGGTATTATCTACTGTTGTTTGTAACTGGCCATAAATATTTTCCGTTTCTTGAATCTCTGTTGATGATGTTGGGGCATAAATGTTATGTTTTTCCTATCCGTTTCCAACTTGAGGCTAATGATCCGGTCATTGATGGCATTATATGCCTATCCTAGTAACGTCGGACGCGACGCTTTAAAAATTAGAAAGCTCACTCCGCTCTTACCTTCTTTTTGGTTGCCTGAGAATATAAACACTTCTCCCGTTGTTAAGTTGATGTCATCTTTTCCCGGCCATCTATGTTCAGTAATACGTATTATTTGGATACCTAATCTGTTTATTTCCTTCGATATTATATAAATTGTTTCGTTGTACATACTCCTGACGTTCCATGATCCTAAATTTATGTTGGATTTGTGTTTTGAAATCCATGATGTTAACCCTGCTATTGTCACAATGGCAGCTTTGGCGAGTTGATGTTTGTGATATAACGTCGTAAGGAACTAGTTAAACACTTGCACATTCCAAACGAAAATTTCAGCACAACCATAATGGTTCGCTTTTTAGGGTTATCACAATATAACTGACCCATCATAGATTCTTTGCGCCCGTGTGTCGCCGAGGCCCGAAAGGGGAGCAAAGAATAACAACACTGTTTACCTTCCACGCATGTCGTAAAAGGCGACTAAGGAGGTTATGGGATGGCATTGGCTGTCCCATCCCATATAGGGACAGTGACTCAAAGCCATGCTGAAGTCGGATGTGTCAGACCGAAAGGCGCAGATATCGCAGCAATGCTGTAAACTATGGCACAACGCATTCCGTTCCCCGGACTACATCCTGCTAACCTGCAGGAGTTTGAGAACAAACGCAGAAGAAGAAGAAGAAGATTCTTTGCAAAAATGCTTGCACAGTAAAACGGTAACGTTCTGTATTGTAATAAATGTGCACGTCAAACTCATTTTGAGTTATATAGGCCTATGAATGCAAATTGCACGAAACTAAAACGATAACACAATAACTATTCGTCGAATACGCCTTTGAACGATAATTTCAAACTTATATTTGAGACACAGAGATTTTGGAGATTTATTTTGCAAAAACAAAAACGAAATTCAATGTACTTATTGAACCACTTCTGATGGTCCAACTGATTGTTTCAGTACTTATTTATTGTTCACTATGTTGACAACACGCTGGAGTGACCAATGAATAGATATGTGTGACATGAGTGATGTATGACCGTCAAAACAAAATGTTTGCACTCAGGAAATCCTGTTACAAGTCTGAAACACGGTTATATTCCAGTGCAAAACAAGAAATGATGGTACATTGTTTGTTTTTTTTTTTTTGGTTTTTCTTTTGGTTTTTTAAAACACAAACAAAAACCCCTGTTTTATCTCACACGACAACATAGTCCTGCCTGTAGATAGGAGAAACGGCGTGATGGGTCACGTTCGTAATTTGTATTATGTCTTCAATGGGTCATTGTATTTGTACTTTCGTCACAATTAATGAAAAGCCCCAACAATATCAACGAAGCATCATCAATGCAAACGTGTTCCGATTATTTAGACAGTAATGTGTTGTGGGTACACTTAAATAAATACTGTAGTATTTTTTATATCCTACGCAATGCAGACGTGGTGCATATGTCACACTGCCAATTGATGCATGATTCATGTTAAGAAGTTGCAGGGAAGAATTTTGTAGCTGTGTGATAAAGGTCGCATGCTCTTGCTGTCACCACGTCATGTATAGGGTGAGTTTGTTTTTTTAAATTTACCCTCCGACAGAAAAAAATCCCAGTCCTTACCGGGAATCGAATTCTAAACCTCACTAGTGTGACAGCAACGCTCTAACCTCTCAGACATGCACCACACGTGGTGCATATGTATATAAGTTATAGAGGAAACTTGTTTAACTACCACCATTTTTAGAAAAAACACTATTTTTTTAAAGCGGATGTTTGAATCAAAATTTGTATTCCAAAGTTTTCTGCGATCAAACAGACAGTTTATATAATATTTGCTTGGATGTGTGATTACAAATGTATAAACGAACTAGATGTGTGATTACAAATGTATAAACGAACTATAGTTCTACTTTCACACATGCTTCAGCCAACATTTGATCAAGGGTTCTATAAATTGAAATTAATTGTTGCTTATAGTATCATAAATAGAATTTCTCTATTTAACTAGGAGATTGCAATGGCCTAACGGGAAATAGTTTGCGTTAATTGATGGCAAGGCTGATGTAATGAAACCCGTTTCAGATACCATGGTATAAGCACGACCGTCTCCAGTAAAACATGTTATCTATTATTGTCCAATGACATGATGGGGGGCCCTTGTTTGGATTTCAGCTGGTCACTATGTATATCCTTGAAGTCGCCTTTGGCTATTTTTGGCATGCGATTTCAAATGTGTAAATAGTAATCAATCGAAATTCTAACAATAATTTTAAAAAACGTCACGAATGGGGTCCTAATTAATTCATTTGAAAGGTCTTTATTGGACACGGTCATATTATAACCGTAGACTTCTAGATACAGAAAGGAGTGGGTGTTATATAGCCGGGATTTACGGTTATAAACCATATCTCACAGAAATAAAACGCTGTATTTGTAGACCTAATGCAAGCATATGACAAGGTGTAGAAAAGGGAACTATTGCTTAAAATGCAAAATATTGGTTGTTGTGAACATCTCTCAATGTTTGATCTATGATTTGATCTATCGAGATGGGAATGTTTTGATCTCATACACAAAACTCCGGGAGAAATAAGAGAAGACTCAGTGTGGTTCTATCTATCTATCCTATCTATCTATCCTATCTATCCTATCTATCCATCTATCTATCTATCACTCAATCAATACATCTATCTATATATATATATTCCCTTTACCCTTTGTTGCCTTTCAGCGTCACGGGTCAGTGTGTGCTGATTTTATTGTGGAATTTGACGTCTCTTTTATTTCGGTGATCTATCGTTTTCGTGGTTGGCCGCTAGGTCTGCTTTCGCTGTATCTGTGTAGCATTTTTGATGTGGTGTGCTGTATGGGGGCAGTCTGCTGATGTGTGCAACCCATTTGATCTGTTAGGGCTGCAGTAATTAACGATTAATTATAAAATGTTTAAAATATAGGCCATATCTGTTAGTTTATAACTGTTGTCGTTAATATTTTTTCTTGTATCGCGAAAGGCACTTTATATTCCTTTATTCCTTCTCTATTTGCGCCAGGATGTGCGTTAAATCGGCCAAAATATATAGGTCATCTTCATTGTTGCTGTAATTTATTAGTCTGTTTACATCCTCAAAAAAATGCATCTCCTTCCTTTTTGTTGTTTGGTGTGCTACATGGGGCAATGACCCAGTGCAAGATTTACGTATAAGCTACACAAGCTATAGCTTAGGGTCAGCACTAGGTATCCGAAAATTATATTTGGCACTGACATGTAATCTGGACTTATAAAGGGCCCCCCATATCTGAAATAGCTTAGGGCTAAGACTTAAAAGTCTAAATCCGGCACTGCATAGACATGTATAAATGTATAAATGTCGTGACGACATTGGTCGTTCATTCAGATGTGTAACTTGAACTATGTATTTAGTGAATATCAGGTCTACAATATACGCAGTGTGGTTGACACTAACAAAAGACGATTGAACAAAAGACGGCTGAACAAAAGACGGTTGAACAAAAGATGGTTAAACAAAAGACGGTTGAACAACCAGTGGAAGTATTGACGTATTTTCATTAGGAATGGGGGAAAGTAGAAATGCTCCCTTGCCTGGGTGGTGAAGGGGTTCAATTGAAGAGCAAAGAACAGCACCTGTGACCCAAACCCGGGGACAATAAGCAACACCCGCAGCTTAGGAAGTCAGAACATGGCACTTGATACTCTGAGGCAAACCAAAAATAGAGGGTAACCCTCCATCCCCATTTTTATGATTTTCCAAAAAGAAATCATCAAAAATCTCACAGCAATAAATGTATTTAGGCGAGCTGTATTTATGTTTACGTAACGTTCTCTTCTCCTCCCCCCCCCAAGACGTATCTACGGTCCTGCTAAGGCCTGCAATGCATTTCGTAAGTGATGACTAAGTAGGCTTGTAAGTGGAGTTTACTATCTCATTCAAAACGTAAAAGTGACACAAAATCCATGCTGAAATCTGAAGTCAAACTGAAAGGCGCCGATATCGCAGCGAAGCTGTAAATCAGGATAAAACGTATTCCGTCATCTGGAATACAACCTGCTAAACCAGCAGCAGTTTAAGCACGAAGGCAAAAAAAAGACAATGAATGAGAGATGCCTAGTGTAGCCTAATCAAGTTGGGTCAAAGATGATGAGCCCATGGACCCGCTGAATCAACAATCAAGTTAAATGAAAGTTTAAACTTACCCAAAAACAAGATGCCCAGAGCAGCCCAGATTGCCTGTAACATTTCTGAATGAACTCCTAGGCGGCGTCGAAATATGATCACTTTCAACAAAATAAACTTTAGCGTACAAATTGTTTTTAAAATCACTTCTCAAAACATATTCCGTAAGTAGGACACAAGCCTAAGCGATATAGTTTGTATTGAAATCACATGCTGTTTGCAATGCCTGTACCTGTGCGTGGCAGAACTTGGAACAGATATTAAGTTCTATCCTTCGGATGGTAGACAAAACACGAACAAAACCAGAGTCATTTTAGTAGCGATGTGTAACCTCTGCAGGCTAACCGATGTTAAGCCTAGTCATGTTCCTGCTAGTCTTATAGATACACAATTATCTTCGCTATTTTCAAACGATGTTTGACTGTAAACCAAACTCTTCGACCCTACTCCAGGTCATTATGTTTTCATTTATATATATGTACTCCCATTATAATAACTGTTGCCACTACTGGGCTTTCCCCCAGATCTGTTTTTTTTTTTTTGTTGTTGTTGAACTGTGTGAACTACAAAGGACAGTGAGTTTTATTCAGGTGTCAGAATTACAGATATAGACATGTTTCAAGTGAACGAAATAAGAAAAATCTACAACTAATTTCAACTTCATAGATAATACATAGGCCTATATTTTTGACATAGGCATGCATGCGTACACAGTAACAAGAAACAGACTCACTTGCATCTATGGTGGCTTTTGTGACTTTATAGAAGGTCAAGGAAAAGAGGAAGCCGGCCAGTGTAATATTTCAATAGACTATGAAACTCTCAAATAGCAACGTTTCTCGTGACTGAATCTGCCGATTCTCGATCCACAAGTGTGATAGCAGATACATGACAGATTCGAGTTTAAAGATGCTGGTACTTTACTTGCGCATATAGACGAAGCAAAGTAAAAAAGCAAAGTTAACCTATATCCCTTATTAATGCCATCATTATCATCAGGTGCCATGCCGGCTGGCGTAGGCGGTCATGGCTCTCCACAGCTCTCTGTCCACAGTATTATGTATCAAGGTCGTTGTTGTTTCCTTGCCGTGCCAGGTTGTCAAACTGTCTAACATTTTCGCACGTTGTCGCCCTCTTTCACTGTTGCCTTCAATTTTGCCTGTTGTGATTATGTTCTCTAAACCTGCCTGTCTCATGAAGTGGCCAAAAAATGAAGATTGCTTGTTTCTTATATTGTTGATTAAGGTATGTCTCGCATTTGACTCTTTCAACATCTCTACATTAGTTTTTTTGGCAGCATTCTTCTGTATAACCACATCTCTGTTACCTCTAATTTCCCACTTTCCTATTTGTTTATTGTCAAAGACTCGCACCCATATGTTAGTATAGGGGTTATACAGCACTGCAGAACTCTCTTTCTCACCTCTAATGACAAGGTCATATTACACAGTATATTTTTCATTTTTCTGAATGTTGTTTTTGCCTGTCCTATTCTACATCTTATTTCTGTTGAACTTCTTCCATCTTCTGTAATCATTGTACCTAAATTAATGCCGTAGGGGTGTGAAATGTTATCACATTTCAGTGGCTCTGCTATATGAGAGCGGTAGCCATCCCCTCTCCCTCGCGGTAGACGGAGGGATAACACGGAATAAGGTAGACGGACTGAAGCTACTTCGTGAATGTATTCTGGAGACAAAAACTGCCAATGATTACATTTATCCTCAAAACTATGGAAACTCGGCTATCCAAGGATTACCACATCCTGCCAGAAGCACAGATCACATATCTAGGCAGCCTATCTCAAGATTTGTCTGTCAGATTTATTCACCCATCCGCAGTGATGTCACATCTAGCATTCCCCGCAACATAGGAGTCTGTCAGAAGAACAGAAAACTCTTCCCGACCAAATATCTCATCATTTATATGTCATATTTATTGATCCATCTGCAGTGATGTCACATCTAGCATTCACGTGACATTTGAGACTGCGACAAAAGATCAAGGTAAACCTTTTCGTTGACCCACATCTCTTCGTCATCCATGGGATTATTTGACACCAGAAAAATGTAAGAAATTGAGATAAGATGTGAAAATTATTTTTTCACATAACAGATTGTCATCCTTACTCTCAACTTTCCTTAGTCATATGACATACCTGGAAAGAAGGCAGTGCCCTGTTATGTGCACTATGAACTAGAAGTTCCCAACCCTGGTTTGCCCTACGGACGGGAAATGGTAGAAATATCTGCCAGCTTTGCACGTTGAGGATCATATAGAATCATCAATTATTAATAAAACATATGGGAGACAAAAGATTGGTGATCCGTGCCTTTCTTCCTTCTACCATCGTCACACCATATGTGCTTCTTATACACAGCCACACACAAAAGTATGCTAGACTTTTCTGGTTTTATCTCAAAATATAGAGTGGCAGCAATGAATATAACGTTAAAATGTTGCAGGTTACTTAGGCCAACATGCAGGAATGCGAGACAGAGGAAAACTTGATGTAGAGAGAATCCAGCGATAATAGGCTATTAATATAGGAATTTAAAAAACGAGTTACCAGCCAACACAGAACCGGAACAATGATTTACCACGACCTGGATAGATATATTACTTCAATAGAATTGCGTCGACTAATTTTTTGTCAATTTTCTGTTCCTCTACCCCCCCCCTCCTCCTTCCCCCACCCAAATCTTGTCAATAAATTATCAAGAACCTCCCCCGCCCCACCTTTACCTGCTTAATTAATCACGTCAAAAATGTGTTTCCCCCCCCCCCGTCCCCATAAAAATAATTATAGCAAGAAGACATGTGATTTCTTTCAAATTTCTATAAAATGTTTTGAAATTCAAAGAATTTAATTAGTGTTTTAAAAAGTATTTTTGACGCCAACTTTGTCAAAATCCCTCACCCCTCTCAATAACTGTCAAACATTT